>CM076570.1:1530419205-1531019205 GCA_034641835.2 Pinus albicaulis | reverse complement strand
CCCATATAAAATGCACCTCCACTAGTGCTTTTTCAATCATCAAAATTTCCAGCCAAGTTCACATCTGTGTAAGTATGAAGAGTAAGATCAACATTCTTGGGATACCATAAACCAAAATCTTGAGTTCCTTGTATATATTTGAATATTATTTTTACGACTTGAAGATGTGACTCCTTTGGATAGACTTGGAATCGTCCAACAATCCCATTTGCATGCATGATATCCGGTCTAGTCCATGTTAGATAAAGCAGAATTCCAATCATAGATCTATACTCTGGTTGGTTTACCATAGGAGAATCATCATGATAACTGAGGTTACATTCGTTCACCATTGGAGTGCTCACAAGTTTGCAGTCTTCTATCCCATACTTCTTCAAAATCTTCTTGAGATATTTTTCTTGTGAGAGAAAGATGCCATATTTTTCTTGTTGCACTTGTAAGCCAAGAAAATATGTTAGTTCCCCAAGCGAAGACATTTAAAATTATTGCTACGTAACTGAACAAAATTTCTGACTCGTGGATTCTTCATTACTCCCAAAATCAGGTCATCAACATAAACAACAATAATTAACAATTTATCATCCTTAAATTTTGTGTATAAGTTACTTCTTGCAGATCCTTTTGTGAAACCTTGTTGTTGAAGATATTTGTCAAGTTGATAGTACCATGCATGTGGGGCCTTTTTTAGACCATATAGGGATTTTTTAATTTTTCAATCAATTTTTTCATCATTTCCCAGAATGAATCCTTCTGGTTGTTCTATATAGAATTATTCTTCCAAATCACCATTAAGGAAATCAGATTTTACATCCATTTGATAAATTTTGAATTGTTGAAAACTTGAAAATGCAAGAAACATTCTTATGGCTTTAAGTCTGGCTACTGGAGAAAATGTTTCTTCAAAGTATATAACTTTTTGTTCATCGTGCCCTTTTCATTTAAATTGTTTTTGAATATCCACTTTGTTCCAATAACATTTTTATCATGAGGCGTTGGAACCAATTCCCAAGTATTATTCTTTTCAATTTGATCCAATTATTCATTCATGGACTTCATCCAACATTCATATTTACTATATTGATTTACATTGGGTGGTTCAATTATGGATAATAGTGCTAGAGAACTAGGAGATCCTACAAGTGTTCTTCTTGTTTGTAACCTTGATTCATTTTTTGTCAAAATTTGAGATTCTGGATGATTCTTTTGAACATACCTAGATGGAGCCTTTTCTCTTTTTGATGTATCTTCTTCTATTGCTTCATTAGGTTCTTCTTCTATATTATTGTGATTTGATGAGGGAAAATATTCATCATCATCATCCTTGTTTTTTGTTATTTCTCTTTTCAGAGCTATGAGAGATTCATCAATCACAACAACGATACATTCAACAATCTTCTGAAGTCTCTTATTGTAGAATTTGTATGATTTAATTCTAGAAGAGTAACCACAACATATTCCTTCATCTTCTCTAGGTTCAAACCTACCAAGTTTTTCATCATTATTTTTTATATAACATTTGATTCCAAAAACTTTAAAGTGCTTCACAGTGGGAGTATTACCATACCAGAGTTCATTAGGAGTTTTTTTACTATTTACCTGAACATGAGCCTTGTTGAGAATATTTACTGTAGTATGAGAAAATTCACCCCAAAATGTGTTAGGAGACCCAGATTCATCAAGCATAACATGAGCCATTTGCTGAGTTGTTCTATTCATTCTTTCTGCCACACCATTTTGTTGCATACTTCCAGCTATAGAAAAATGTCTTTTTATGCCATATTGTTCACATAAATCAAAGAATTCATCTGATACGTATTCACCTCCTTGGTTAGATCTAATTCATTTTATTTTTAGTTCTAATTCATTTTCAACTAGAGCTTTGAAGACCTTAATTTTTCAAATTTTTCATCTTTATGTTTCAATAAATCGATCCAACACATTCTATAAAATTCAACAATAAATAAGATATAGTATTGTTCTCCACGAGGTGAATTTTTTCTTACAGGTCCACACAAATCAGTATGTATAAGTTCAAGAGGCCTACTTGTTGATCCTTCTTTGGCATTAAATTGAACCTTGGTTTGCTTATCGAATTGGCATGACTTGCATATGGTACTTTGCGGTAAAGTAATGTTGCGTAGATCATGAAAAAATTTTAGCGTGCTTGATTTTCTTATTTGAGAAAAGTTCAGATGTCCCAATATTTTGTGCTATAACCAATGTTTTGCAGATTTTTCTAGATAACATTGTTCTTGTCCACCTTTCAATATATACATATTTCTTGGTGTTCTTGTTCCTTTTATTATAGCTTTTTCAATGTCAAGTTCACATACCACACACTCATTTTATTGGCAGACAACTTCATTTCCTTGGTCACACATGTTAGTCATCAGTATTTTTCACCTGTTGATGATGACTATTTGTTAAAGCCGAGTTTTCTAGCAGCTAATCTCAAAATTTGTCAAATTTTCCAGCTGGAAAACACCCATAAAAAAATTTTCCCTCCTACCTTTTCAATCAGCCCATGACGAGATAAAACCTCAGTGTCAAGCCCTATCTAGCCTCAGCCATACTAGCTTGTCCATCAGCTCCAAAAAGAATAATCCAAAATTGTCCAAGAAGTCTCCCCTAAGTTAGGTAGTGGCGCTTTAGGCATTTCTCCTTTGGAAAACTTTCCTAAAGCCAAAGAACCTCTATCTGATATCAACCAGTCCTAGATGACCTCCTTTTCTGCAAATAAAGTTTGATTACACTCTTAAGTCGCGCCACTAACAAACCTTGATGTCTCAGCAGTGCATATGCCATAGGTCAAACTGATATTAGGTGGATTTACGGTGTTTCAATGGATCTTTCAAGAGCAGAAGTGTACCAATATTCCAGAAGACAGTATTAAACTCAACATGAGAAGACAATTGCTTCTCATGTGGTTTTGAGCCTGGGATGCAACTACAGGTCAGAGAGTTATTTCATTAAGCTCCTGCAATCACAGTCAAAGGTTAGTGAATTATAAATGACAAGAAATGCTTTGCAGATACTGGCCAAATTTCTTGTGATGTCTAAAGAGGCACAAAGGTGTTTGAAAAGCAGAATTACATGTCTCAGAGAAATGCCCATCATGACTTATTTTCAATTTGTCATCTTCATTTTCTTAAGCATGAATAGGCAGTGAAAGGAAAGATAACACTATTTAAAGGCTAATGAAATGGTATCACTGAGAAAACCTCCTCCATACATGAGCAGAGGGTTGAAAGACTGAAAAAAACCTCCTTCATTTTACAAGCAGAGGGTTTGGCACTGTGATAAAGGCCTCCTTCATCTAATAAGTAGAGGGCCAGGGACAGAGATTGATTTTAGGGTCTTCACTGACTGAAAGGGTTTTAAGTGCAGTGGGAAAGCAGCTAAAGGCTTATGGATAGAGAAATGGTGTTAGAAAACAAAGAGAAATCAGGGGTATTGTAATAATCAAAGAGGCTGACTTGTCTCCTATCAGAGATCTCCTTCAAAAGCAGTCTGGAGCCAAAATGAACAAACCCTGCTGAGGTATGTAATTTCATAAAGAGTTCCAAAGATATTTCTCCTATATCAACAGGCATGAAATCTAGCCATTGTTTCCTTTAAAAAACAGAGTTGAAATTAGTGGAAATCCATTCAAGATTTATAAGTCCAAAGCTGGGTTAAAAATAGGCCAAAGAGTGATGTTGATATTCAAAGAAGGTTTGCTTCTCCTGTTCATGAAGATTTTATTCAAAAAACTCATCAAAGGAACAAGAAGGTAACCTAAGCCTCGTTTTCTCAAGGGGACTTTGCAAATAGACACATAGGTTCATAAATGTGAAGATAGGATATGGCAAGTGTTTCAATTTCAGGGACAATACTCGAAGAAATGAAGCATGATATTGTCACAAACAAAAGATTTGTTTGAAAACATATAAAGATACCTAGCTGTTGCATATAATTGAAGGAGAAGCCTTTAGAGGATCTTCTTTTTAATGAGCATATGTTTTTCAAACCCAGGAAATGCAACTAAGGTTCCCACAGTCAAAAAGAAATTTCATTTGAAGGGTGAATCTACAGTCAGTATATGGTTTGAGCAGGGTGTTCCTCTTAAAAACGGATATGAACAAAGGAAACAAGTTTCCTCCCTTAATAGACAAATGTTGAAAAAAGAGTTTAGCCTTGAGATGATTTTGGGGGAAAGTCATATCTATGAAAACTTTCAAGCAACCCCCACAGCCATTTATCATCAACACTAGTTGGATATGGGCCTCTTTGGAATTTTGAAAGTCCGTTGAGTTTAGTTATAACAAAGGCCTTTCAAAAGGTTTTCAAAACCCTCACGAAACAAAGTTCAAAGGTTAATTGGCTTTTTTTACTTTAAGAGGATGGGAAACCGTTGCAAACCCATTTGCAAGTTTCAAAAGCATTCACAAACACCCTCTTAGCCGCCCATTGGAGAAAAGAAAGATTTTGAGCAGTTTGCAGAGTTTTTGAAGGCTTTAAGCCCGCGCGACGCACCTGGAAAAGAGCGCAGTGCGTTCAGTGAAGAAAATACAAAGGCCTTACACTACTGTGTGACGCGCCTGTGCGCGCGGTCACCTCTGCCTGAAGGCCGACCCAACTCCTCTACACAGTGTGGCACTCTTCCTTTTAAACGTGCCACTCGATCAAAAACCCTCGAAAATCACATTTGAAGCAGCCAAACTCATCAAGCAAGGAGCATAAGCCATCTGCAAGGTATTTTTATTATTTCCCCTTGGTGCTTTCGATTTTATAAAGGGCGATTGATTCCATGATTGTCAAGACTAAAACAGTGGTAGGAGAGCAAACTGTTTGAGCCAAATCTGAGGTCATTGTTGCCATAATTGCCCAAGATTAGTATAGTAAAAAGGGGTGTGTTTGCATTAGTTTCAAAAGGCCTAAAACTGCCCTCAAAAACATTGATAAGCCATAACACTAATTGCAAGGCAGAAACACAGTGGTAGAGGGTTTTCAAGTTGTTGAAGGTGTCCTAGCAGTGGTGAAAACAAAATTAATCTCTGTTGGAAAATCTAAGGTCAAAACAATGTTTGTAAAAGGAAAGCAGTGATCTTAAGGTCAAAACAGTGTTTAAAGGGGTGAGGATTTTGGTCCAAAATCAAAAGGTGTTATTGCTGTAAATGCCAAGAGAGAGAGATTGATTAGAGGGCAGTGTTTCTGAGAAAAATAAGAGCATTCTGTTGCTATGATTGTTACACTTTTTTACATTGTTGGGTGGATGTTTAAAACCATCTTAAAGGACCTCTGACTGCCTTTAAAAAGCATTGATTAGCCCACATGAAAATAAGAGCAGACTTTGTTAAAAATCAAAGGGGAAACAATGGTCATAGTCTCAAAGCCTTGTCATTTTGAAATAGTCTTCTTTGTGTGGAAAAAGAGCAAAACTCAGTGCAGCCACCAGATTTCCATAAAACAGAGTATGCTATGAAAACCCTTTGAATCAATTTGAGGGTGCTTTTGTCTACCTGTGTATAAGAACCAGTGAAACAGCAGAAGAAGCACTGTTTTAGGGAGGTTGTTTTTTGTCTTTCTCTAAATACAAGGTTGTCTTGTTTCTACCAAAACAAAAAAGATCCTTGTGACCTTACCCAAACACTATAACAATTTGACTGTGTGCTTTTTATTTGATAACTACCTGTTGTTTGGCACAAAAGAGGACAAAACAATGATTTAGAGAAAGCATAAAGTTGGTGTTGGAGGACTGTTCCAAAAATCATTTGAAGCAGTTTGTCTTGGTCAAACAGTGACTAGCAAGGAGGACAGAGGTGTGGTTAAGAAAAACATCCCCAAGGCCTTTTGAGACAGCTTGGTGTTGCAAATAACATTCAAAACAAGATGCCTCCCAGGCAAGACAGTAGGAGCGACCTTCACAAGAGGTTTGAGCCTGTTTCCACTAAAGAAGTGAATTCTCATCCATCGGTCATTTTTAATTTCCGTGAGGTTGGGTGTCTATATTTTTTCCAAAGAGTGCAAGAGGTGAAGATTTATTCCCCTTTGACACATCTTTGTGCTTTTAGGTTTCAAGAGAAGCATTTTCAGCTGGCAGGCCTAGATTTCAAATTCTCTCCAAGGTCCATTTCCAAGGCCACAAAAATCCCTTATGTCAGGGAAAATTGGTTTAAACAAAGCCGCCTGGACTCAGAAGAATACAAGCCTTTTTTGAAGCCTAAGCATAGAGATTCATGTCCATCCATTTTCCCCTTCCCATATCTGTTGACTAGTTGCACCCCCCTCGTGAAGATCATCATGAAATACTTCACTTGCGAGGGAATATTCTCCCGAGTCTATGCCTATCATATCTGATTGCTCATGCATATCACGAGGGCCAAATTGCTAAATCTCCCTTTCTTCCTACATAGAAGTATTGAGAAAATGGCCTCCGCTATTTATAAAAAGCCTCCTACTCAGCAGACAGCCTGCCCCTTCCGTCACTCCCTCATCAAAGTCATCATTCTTCATCAGCTTGAGAAGAGGGAGGTCTCTTGGGATACTTTCATCACACATCTAGATTTCGCCACTGTCCCTTCAGTTCATACATCTCCTTCACCTTCTACTCACCATCCTTCGCCTTCTTCTAGCAAACCTATTCCCAAGAAGCTCAAGTTTACCATAGAACAAGAAAAAGAGCATGATGAGGAAGAAGAGCATGAGCAAGAGGAGGAAGATGATGATGAGCAACATCATGATGAAACAAGGAAGCAAGGGGATGATGAGGAAGATGATGATGAGCAAAATCATAGTGAAATAGGGTAGCAAGGGGGAGAAGAACACAGTGAGGCAGAATAGCAAGGGGAAGAAGGGCATGATGATGAGCAGAACAGCAGACTCCTGAAGATGATGAAGGGTAGCATGATAAAGATGTGCAACACAGTGAGGGTGAGCAGTCTGATGATGAACAGAGACAGCCATAGCCTAATGAACAGCAACCTCATGATGATGAATAACAGCCTCATGAAGAAGAAGGGCAGCATGATGAACAGGTGAAACACAGTGAGGAGGATAGCCCTCAAAAATAAATGCACAAGGAAATTCAAGGCATCAATTAAGAAATCTAAGACAGTGGCAAGAATGATGAGCAAAGTGACAAGGGTAAAGAGCCAATGGAGCATGTGCTAGCTACCTCTCCTAGGCAAGGGGCCATGCTCTCTTCTCCGAAAGTGTCCAAGCCCCGGACATCAAGAAAAAGGGTGCCTAGAGTTGTAACTCCAAATGTGACTAGGGCCCTCCGAAGCAAGGGAAAATTTCCCAAGAAGCCCATTGTCGAATTGCCCAAGATGAGAAAGACTAAAAGAGCCACCCAAAGCAAAGGAAAGGAGAAAGAAGAAAGAAGTCATGAAAAGGAAATGGAATTCGACATCATTCAAATTCAAAGTGATGATAGCGACAATGAAGCCCGAATACTTGAAACTCTATCAATCAATGGAGAAAACCAAATTGATGCTTTGAGGACTGGTCTTCAGAGGGCTAGGAACTTCAATCAATTTTTGCAAGTTCAAAACAAGAAGATGAGTGTCCATATGGTTGTATATGAGACACGGGCAATCAAATACAAAAAAGAAGCCTCCAAGGCACAAATGAGATTGGAAGAACTCATGTGTCAGTTCGTTGAGAGCGAAGGCGAAGATCAGCCCAGGCGAAAGAGGCCAAGAACCATGGAGCTCAAAAAGGTCCTTGAGAAACAAAAGGAAGAAGAAGATGCCCTTCTCCAATCTACCCCTCTCTGATCCAAGTGGATATTGGTGGTCACCCACCTATTCCACTTGGGGCTCCACCATTGTCTCTTTCAGTTTTTCAGTTTCGGCACAGTTTACTATTTTTAGCAGTTTTTCAGGTCCTGAACTTCCGGAGCCATTTTGAGGCCCTAAACGACTTTTTTTTGGAAAACAGAGAGCAACATGGATCCATGGACCGATGTTTCTCATTCCAAATTTGTAGTCCTCGGATAGATATTTCTAACGAGGTATGGTACGCGTCAAACGGAGATCGTATGCCAAAGTTATGCCCCTTGGAAGTTGAAACACCAATTTACCCAAACAGGGCCCATAGTTTTGGCGCTTCATCTCCTAGGGTTAGGGTTTTGGCTGTTTAGGATTTCCCATTGTTTCTAAATAATAAATAGGCCCTCGAGCCTCATTGTAACTTAGTTCAGAGGCCTGTAGCCGCCACATCTCTTCTCGGAGATAGCTACCAGCGCCCTAGCTAGTTTTATTTCCATTCTGTCTGTAAGCAAATTTCAGTTATTTGATATTAATGAAATGAAGTGTTATTTCCGCTGCATCTCTGTATTTATGGTTATGTGTTTATTCTGTTGCGTTCCTGCATAAATCCGGATCGGTGGTATCAGAGCGGTCTGCTTTTTCTCGATCCTTCTTTGCATGTCCCCAACGAGGTCGGGGTATAAGGAGCTAGGGCTTGATCTGGTGGAACCTTTGCAAGATCAGCCTCGTAAACCTCGACGGACGCCCATGGGGGACGAAAAGAAAGATGAGGGAGCAGGAGATCCTATCAAAATATTGTTCGAGGAGGCCCTCGAAAAACAAGGCAACGATGATGGAAAACTTTGCCCGGATCCTTCAACGGCTACCCACCGGTGGCGCATCTGCATCCAGCAGCCACTTTGGAGGTGCGACTCCTTTTAAGGTACAAGTAAATTTTGACATTCCCATATTTGAGGGTCAAATAGATGTAGATGCCGTAGATAGATGGTTGAATCTATTAGAAGGATATTTCTCGATTCATGACTTTTCCGACAGGGAGAAGATTATTTTTGCACTCCTCAAAGCTACCCCCCATGTCAAGGACCGGTGGGAAACCCACTGTGAGAAAAAGGACGAGAAAGAACCCTCTCTGTTCTTGGCCGTACCCACTTGGAATTATTTCTGAGACACCGTCAAGGAACAATACTATCCCGTGGGGAGCTATGAGGACAAGTACATACAATGGACCATGCTGCGGCAACAAAGGGATCAAGATGTGCATGAGCTGACGAATCTGTTCCATACCCTGCACACCAAGTTGGGTATCAAAGATTCAGAGAAACATTTGGTGCTAAAGTATCGCAGTTGTCTGCACAGATACATTCTGGAGAAAATGGAGTTCCTCGCTTGGTACGGCATACCGGTATGCTGCAAAGATTGAGCAGAAATTCAAGCAGAAGAAGCAAGACTTTTGATCTGCGAATCAAAAGCAAGGGAAAGGTGCTTCCAAACCGTAGAACAAAGGACAGAGCCAAGGCATGGTGGCTAAAGACAACTCATCGAAGCCACAAGAAAAGAACAGCACCACAAAGCCAAAGAAGGACACGGGAAAGTGGTGTGAATTCCATAAGAGCTCCACTCACAACACAAGTGAGTGTCGGGCCAAGCAGTCGCTAGTGGCCAAGATGAGGGCTTTTGAGTTAGATGCATGTTCTGACTCCGAATCAGAACCTGAAAAGGCGAATGAAAAAGGGAAACAGATTATTGATGCGGAGCCCAACGCCACTGTTGCCACTGCAAAGATCCAAAAGGAGGAACCGGAAGATCCAGAGGAGGAGGAACGTCTCTTCCACTCCCAGATGTGGGTAAAGGGCTCCCCGGTATGGTTCATTGTCATTATGAAGCAATAAGAATAAAGAACCTCATTTTAGCAGAGACATTGGCAGAAGCGATTGGGTTTTTAACCATGGCATCACCCACATCACTCCACCGGCGGTGGCTTCACCGAGGCAGAGATCTCGCATCGGCCGAGCGGTGTCGCCTTTCCTGGCATCGACCTGCTCCCGATGAGGTATTATGTCGCGTTGCTCCTATTGATGTTCTGATGTAATAGGACAACCATACCTTGGAAGCGTCATGCGTATGAGTCTTGACCTATAGTCTTCTATTAATGTTACTTTGGAAACCGGAGTTATGGGATACCGAAATTGCCACCTCCGCCGCTATCTCTTTGGTTCTGCCAAAACAATGCAGTAAGCTCATTTCCCAAACCAGGAAATTCGTTTTCCTGATGATCCGCCCCCAGGGCAAGAAGAAGACTGTGGCCACGACCTCCAGACAGGGCCCCTCTACACGACAAAAACAAATGGATAAGGTCGTGGAGGAGTACGGGGACATCTTCACCTCACCCACAGGGGTTCCTCTGCACTGCCAGGTCAAGCACCCGATTGATCTGACCCCAGGTGCGCCACTACCCAATGGACCGATCTATCGACGCTCTGTTCTGGAAAATGATGAAATCAAGAGGCAGATTCAGGAGCTGTTGCAGAAAGGTCACATCGGACCAAGTTCATCGCCCTGTGGGAGCCCGATCGTGTTGGTACAGAAAAGGATGGGACGTGGAGACTCTGTATTGACTATTGGGCGTTGAACAAGATCACTGTCCAGAATAGGTACCCAATCCCACGGATTGATGACCTTCTGGACCAACTCAAAGGTGCAAAATATTTCAGCAAGATCGACCTGAAGTCTGGGTATCACCAGGTACCAATTGCGGGGAGGGCCTCCAAAAGTTGCCGGCAAGTCAGGGGACCTTTTGCTGATGTATTTTTTGAGTATTTTTGTAAAAATTGAACCTTTCAAAAGTGACTTTTCTTGATGTGATTTTAGCTATTTTTGTACATGATAAGTTATGAAAAGTCAATATATTTTTCTTTTTTAGCATTTTTGAGATATTTTATTAGATATTTTGTGCCTTAGGCGTTGCAAAGCCTCAAGGACAAAATCAGATATTTTGGATAGGCCAATGAGATTGCAAGTTGAACCAAGAGGTTTTCCCCACTTTGGCCTATATATTCCAAAGACTTTCATTGTAAACAGAGTTGAACTTGATGAATAGAATCAATATATGGTCATATAAGCTTTGAAAGAAATACTTGTCTCATTCTTTTGGATAGTTTCTTAGATGTTCTTGGATGATGAAAGAGAATTGTTGTTGGATTCCATGACTTGGTAGAATGGTATAGTGTCTCTCTCTCTATTTTGTTTTTCTAGTTTTCATTCATAATTCCATGTTCTTGCTTACTATAAGACAATAGAGAATAGATCTGAGACATTCCCTTGGAGGCACCTCAAATTTCCTGTTTCTTTATAGCTTCCATGTTTTCTTCATTCTTAGTCACATTAAAGAATTCTTGATTTCTCTTTAATAACTTAAGAATATTGTTTTCTTATTTCATTTATGGTTTTATGAATGCTAAGTATGATTTATGGTATGCCCTGCTTACTCATGGCTAGCCATAGATCCACCTATGAAACCTCTCTTTGATTGATTAGATTGTCATTTGTTGAACCAATGAGGTCTTGTATTGATCTTGCCCTTTGCCTAAAACTATGCAATCTTGTTTTCAAAGTTCCCAATAGCTTGAAGTACTATGTTTAAGAATTCCTACATAGTGATTTGAGTTGTTTGTCTGTCTTAAATGTATTTGTCCAAAGTCTGATAGCCATTTCATAAATTTAGAGAGTCATAAACCTCTATGCATGGCTTGAATGTTTATTTCTATGCATTTATTAGCTTATAGTTATATTTCTCATGATTAATGGTTTTCCCTACCATGTTTATGTCAACTATTAAACTATTTATGCTTGAAATTCTTTGTTATTCACAAATTTAATGTCCATCTCACTCCATTTTTCCCAAAGATCCATTTTACCTCGAATCAAATCGGCCCTTCAGCAACCTTGTATCACCACTTGAAATCTGTCTTGACCTTTTCGACCCCATAGCCCAGTTGATCTGACATTTTTTTACTTATCTTATGTCTTTGATCAGTTCATCCCTCACAACCTAAAAACCAAAACCAAAAAAACCTACTTCATAACTAGCCTAAAATCAAGAACACAATGAGCAAACACACAGATATCCCTTACACAAATAGAGAGAGCCCTCTCTGAGTCCAAGAAGGCTAGGTCCTTGGGCTCCAAAGATTGGTTTGATGTTACACTATTAGCTTTAACTTTTTATTTTAGAAAAATAGATCCTTTACCCTTAATGATAGTAGGAGAGTCATTTCTAAAAGTAACATTATTTTCCTTTTCTAATGCACTGTATGAAATAAGTTTATCTTTATCACTTGTCATGTGTTTTGAACATATACTATCAATGTACCATTGATTTTCTTCTCCTTCCTCAAATAAAGCTATGTCGTTGTTGTGTAACCAGCTCAAAAAATAGAAGTAAAGAGATATCAATGCCTTAGAAATAAGCCACTTCGAGGGGGAAACCTCCAACACATTACATAAATGAACAATTCTTGGATGATTCAATTTACAAAACCTCCTTTCTATATATAGGAGTCCATGGGGCCATAATGTAATCCTAGTGGGCCACAATGTAATCCTAGCCGACCTAACAATAATAATTTAAGGGCACAATAATAACAAAATGGGGGTTACAAGGGTACGATAATAAAAATAAGGGGGTTACACTAACAACAATAAGGGACTATACTAGTAATATAGGGACCTAACATGCCCCTCTCCTTCAAAAAAGTGTTGTCCTCAACGCTTGAGTAGCTCTGGGTGCTTCTGTATAAAATTCTCATCCTCCCATGTAGAATCTTCAGTGGGTAAGTTCTTCCACTTGATGAGATGCTCTGAAATTGATCGATTCCGTAGTTGTCGAGTTCTTGTTTCCGTGACCGCTTCCGGTTCCAATATGATTTTTCCTTCCTCATCAAGTTCTGGCAATATTGTTTGAACTGGAATATTTTCACCTATAACCTTCTTTAAACACGAAACATGGAAAACTGGATGTACTCGCGAAGAAGCAGGAAGCTCCAATTTGTATGCCATAGTACCAATCTTTTGCAACACCTTGTAAGGACCATAGTACTTTGGCGATAATTTATTATCCCTCTTAGCTTGCTTGAGGGACATTTGTTTATATGGTTGTAGCCGTAAAAATACCCAATCTCCTATATCAAAACTTCTCTCGCTGCGATGTTGATCTGCCTGTTGTTTCATTCGATTTTGTGCCAAATTCAGGTTATCCTTTAAGAGTTGGAGAACTTCTTGCTGATGCTCGATGTGATCTTCCACTGCTTGAACCTTCGAATTTTCCTTAAAGATGATGTGATGGATGGTGGATGATATCCATAAAGTGACATAAATGGGGTCATTTTTGCTGCAGTATGGAAGGAAGTGTTATACCACCATTCAGCGAGAGGTAACCACTTGACCCATTGTGTTTGTTTATCGGATACAAAACAACGAAGATATCCTTCCAAACATTTATTTACTATCTCAGTTTGACCATCAGATTGAGGATGATAAGATGAGCTATGAGCTAATTGAGTACCCAAACAAGAAAATAACTCCGTCCAAAAATTTCCCGTAAAAATGGGATCTCTATCGCTCACAATAACCCTTGGGCTTCCATGTAGCTTTTGAATTCTGTCCACAAATGTAGTAGCAACTGTACTTGCTTTAAATGGAAGAGATAATGCACAAAAGTGTGCATACTTGGTAAGTCTATCAACTACCACCATGATGACATTCTTTCCTTCGGACTTAGGTAAACCTGTGATAAAATCCATTGAAATCTCCTCCCAACGTTGACTTGGAATGGATAAAGGTTGTAGAAGTCCTGGGGTCTTAATTGTTTCCACTTTATTCTGCTGGCAGACCAAACATTCCGCCACAAACTTTCGAATATCAGATTTAAGGCCATCCCAAAAAAATTCTTTCTTCACCCTGTGGTAAGTTTTTAAAAATCTGAGTGTCCTCCTAAAGGAGAAGTGTGCAATTCCAGAAGAATCTTTTGTTTTAGTTGGGAATTCTTACAAAGATATAAGCAATCTTTGTACCATAGGGAATCATTTTTCCAACTAAATGTATCAGATGTACTAGGATCTTGCTGCAACTTTTGAATGAGTGTCCATACATCTTTGTCCTTCTTCCATTCATCTCTTGCTTCAGTTATCCAATCTGGTTGGATAATAGAAATGGCACAAAGAAATGCTTCCACCTCTTCATTATTTCTTGAGAGTGCATCTGCAACAACATTAAGGTTTCCTTTTATGTAGATTATTTCAAATTCATAACCCAACATCTTTGTGACCCATTTTTGCTGCTCTTGTAAAGATAGTCTTTGCTCCAAAAAGTGTTTAAGACTATCATGATCAGTTTTTACCTTGAAGTGTCTCCCCATTAGGTAAGTTTGCCATTTCTTTAGTGCATGCAGTATTGCTAACATTTCCTTCTCATAAATAGGTTTATGTAAATACTTTCCTTTGATTGGATGACTTTCAAAAGCAATGGGTCTTCCTTCCTGCATTAAAATCGCACCAATTCCATTTCCTGAGGCATCACATTCCATAATAAATGTTTTTGTGAAGTCTGGCGTAGCTAAGACCGGTGCTAGGCACATTGTCTCTTTAAGATGTTCAAAGGCCTTAGTTGCTTTAGGAGTCCATGAAAATGCATCTTTCTTCAATAATGTTGTTAGAGGTGCTGCTATTCTCCCATAATTCTTAACAAACTTGCGATAATACCCTGTTAACCCGAGAAATCCTCGCAACTGCTTTATAGTTGTGGGGACTTTCCATTCCTTAATGGCTTTAATTTTGTTAGGGTCTACCTTAACACCCTCGTGAGATACAATATGACCTAGATATTCCACCTCTTGTACTCCAAAGAAACATTTGGATGTTTTTGAATATAATTGTTTCTCCTGCAATAGTTTGAGCACCCTGTCAACATGTTCAACATGATCCTTCCAAGACTTGTTGTAGATTAGCATATCATCAAAAAATACTAGCACAAATTTTCTAAGGAAGGGTTTGAAAATGGAATTCATCAACCCTTGAAATGTAGAAGGTGCATTGGTAAGGCCAAAAGGCATGACCAAAAATTCATAATGACCATCATGAGTTCGAAATGTTGTTTTTGGAATATCTTTAGTCTTCATTCTAATTTGTTGATATCCTGAACGAAGATCCAACTTGGTAAAATAAATTGCTCCATGTAATTCATTCAATAATTCATCAATCACAGGAATGAGGAATTTGTCTTTAACGGTGAGCATATTGAGCTCCCTATAATCCGGACACATTCGCCATGATTCATCCTTCTAGTGTACCAATACTACAGGAGCAGAGAAAGAACTTTGACTAGGTTGAATTATACCTGCCTCTAACATTTCTGCAATCATACGTTCAATTTCGCTCTTTTGGAAGTAAGGATATCTATAAGGCCCGATGTTTGGAGGAACGCTTCCTGGAATCAAATGAATAGCATGATCATGATCACGAATAGGTGGGAGTCGTTTGGGAGTTTCAAACACCTTGGAATGATTGTCCAAGACTTGTTGGAGATCTGCAGAAATAGATGATTTTGATGTCGGAACTTCTAGTGAGAATTATTGTGAAATTACGCCTCGTTGTTCTTTCTTTAGAAGCTTTGTCATGACATTAGAGCTTATTATCCTTCCTGGCTTCCCTTCAATACCTCGTAATTCGAATTCCTTTCCTTCTAAAAAAAATTTCAAGAAAATTTCTTGAAAATTAAAAGCTATCGTCCCCAAAGATTGTAACCATTGTACTCCTAGTACAACATCAGCACCTCCCATAGGAATGGAAAGCATTGGACTAGTCAATACATATTCCCCCATGGTTAGCTTGATATTATGGCATTTTTTAGAGCAATTTATAGTTCCTCCATTTGCAACCATCACATGACATTCTGGTGTTGGGTATAGGAAACAATTTAATTCCTTGGCTACCTTACAATGAATGGTAAGGCAACCTCCAATACATTACATAAATGAACAATTCTTGGATGATTCAATTTACAAACCTCCTTTCTATATATAGGAGTCCATGGGGCCATAATGTAATCCTAGTGGGCCACAATGTAATCCTAGCCGACCTAACAATAATAATTTAAGGGCACAATAATAACAAAATGGGGGTTACAAGCGTACAATAATAACAATAAGGGGGTTACACTAACAACAATAAGGGACTATACTAGTAATATAGGGACCTAACAGCCACAACTTTCAAACTGTAAGTCCTTCCTTATATATACCTTGGAACTTGTGGATATTTGTTATTTTGGCTGAAGTTTACTCTTGCATTCAGATTCCTCATGTGAAAAGTTATTGCAAAATGAACATTCAATTTCATGTTGAAGAGGAGAAAAAATGTTATAAGTATTATTCTTTATTCCTATCTCATTTCTTTGCTTTCTTGCTTCTCTGGTCATTATGGTTTTGTATGAAACACATTGAGCTGCTTTGTGACAAAAATTATGAAATGAAAAACATTGTCCATTAAAAAATAAACTCCTACGATCATAGAACCCTCAAGTGTTGTTTACCTTTTGACTGATATTTATGTTATTGTTCATCCTTGAATTTGAATGATCATGTTTTACATGAACATTGTCTTTGTTCTTTTGTTGACTAATGAAGCTTTGCTGGCTGGCTTTTGATGCATTTAGATAGCTTATAGCTAAGGATTTTTCTAACTAAGAAGATTCACCAATATATCCAAGACCTGTCTTCACAAGAGGAGAGCATTGAACCTTGATAATTTCATCTAAGGTTTCAGATCCTTTATAAAATCTAAGATTTAGAGTTTTTACTTTCTCAACTTCCTTTCTTAGAGTTACTATTTGAAATTCTAATTTATCATTGTGCTTCTCCTTTTCTATGATTTGATTCTTTGGAGTATCTATGGCTATTTTTTTCTTTAGCCTCACTACTGTATTTTTCAAATGCCATGAGCAGTCTAATATCTTGATCATATTCTCCTTATTCACTATTTGACAACCCATCACTATCTTCATGAGTATAGTAGTCTCCTATTTCCTTTTGCTAATTCCTTTCCCTTATCGTGATTATCTTTATGAGGACATTTAGGAGCATAATGACCCACTCTTCCACAAGAAAAACATTTGAAAGAAAGCTTACCTCTGAACCTTCCAGTGCGAAGTTGAAGTTTCTTTACAAAATTTACCTCATCGTCTTCTGATACATGCCTTGATTCTTTTTGTTCTTCCTTGTCCTTTCCTTTTGGAGTAGCTCTAAAAGCATCTTCTTTGACTTTATATGGACCTCCTTTTCTCATTTCAAAATCAGTCAAGATCCCATGAAGTTGAACAACAATAAGAGTCTGTAAATCGTACTTCTCTTCAATAGCAGACACTTTTGACTCCAATTTAGGAGTTAAAGATCAGAATATTTTCTCTACTAAATTTGTGTCTCTTATGTCTTCACCCAAATTTCTCATACGATTTACGATCTCATCTAGACGCAAAAAGAAACTAGCAATAATTTCATCATTATGCACTCTAAGATTTTCATATTGAATTATAAGAGATTGTAGTTTAACACTTTTTACCTTGGCATCACCATCATAGCTCAGAATGATTTTGTCACGTATCTCCTTTATTTTATTTAAATGCATAACTTTGACAAATTATGATTCTGTCAGACTTCCCAATAATGCATTGACAACGTTTGCATTGGTTTCATAGTTTTTTCTTACTGTTGGATCTGTTGGAACTATATTTGGATATTGGTAACTGCCTTCAACTATTTCCCAAACATCTGCTCCAAGAGACTGAAGATATGATCTTGTTCTTGTCTTCCAGAAGATTAAGTTGTTTTCATTGAATATTGGTGGTCTGATAGATGTTGTTCCATCTTGATTGTTCATCTTGGATGATCTTCCTTTTAGTGATTAAGCTTCTTCAAAAGGACCTACTTTGATTCCAATTGTTGAGAAAAACACTGATAAGGGGGGGGAATCGGTATTTACAATAATCACATTATTTTATTTTCATTTCACTGATTTCTATACGCGACTCTAATTAGTCCAACTAGAGTATGCACACAACTTTTTTAATTGAAACATGTGTATAGCAAGATAACTTTAATGTTCAATTAAATATTCAGAAAATTTACTTAGCCCAGATCATTAGTTATGCATCAGAAATTTAAGAAATAGATATGTGTTGTAATAACAAAGTAAATCATCACACAAAAGACATCACACATGAACACCAAGATTTAAGGTGGAAACCCAAGTCGTGAGAAAACCACCACTGTTGTCGTCTCTATATTCAATATTTATTATATAGAAAACTTCTTACAATGTTGTATTGATGCGGACTCATACAAGTATGCAGGCACCCACCTGCAGAAGGCTGCAACCTTTTCTCGTTTTCCAGTTTCTACTGGAAGGGAGCTCCAACCCCCTGATCGTGTTTACCAGCCACTACTAGAAGGGAAGTTCAACCCCCTGAACTGATCACTAGCTTCTACTAGCAGGAAGCTTCGACTTCCACACTAAAGGCTTCTACCCTCAGAACCACTACAGACCATGTTTCATAAAGTTTCACATTGGATCCAACGTCTTCAACACAACACCATTTGTAGAACAATGCTAATTACCATCAACCAATCTTCAAACATAACAGTGAGATCATTGTAACCAGATCACATCATCAAACCCTGACTTTCGTATTAACACGTAGAATCAACTTCAACCCTAATCATTCATACAAAAAATTGTATTCGCTACTTCACTTATAGTAACCTGTGTGTATACTCGCTTTTCTGTGGAGTAACCTACGTATATATCTTTATATACTGAAATTAGATATTTGACCAGACTCAAAACATATCAGATACATTTAGGCACACTTAGTCAGATTTACAGAACCCTTATTTAGTAGGAAATGTACATCATATTCAATTACCTAGTCACTAATCATCTTTATACATAATCAATTAGCAGTATAAAAAATATTCAAACAATTTAGATCTACATGAAGACTTCATTGACATACAGCAAAAACACAACAAGAAATGATCAGACATTGTTCTTCAGTAATCCCAGAAAAAAACTAACTTCCATACACGCCTTTGTTGAAACGAACTCACGGGTATACGCACTTTCACCGTGACGAACCAACATATAGATCTGTAAATATTACAGGACTGTGCAATCCTTCAAATAAGAAAACTTGCTCAGATCATATCATTTACTTCAGCAATTATGTGCCATACCACCGGTCTAAACAACTCATAAACAAATCATGCAAATACATATTCATTTCAGGTCTAAAGATCCTGATCCGTTATTGTATTCATGAGTGCATCCAAATATCATATCTATCTATTGAATATATTCCAATCCATGCAGATATACTTCAGACTGAAGTATGCATTCAATACTCATTCACATGCACACCCTTGCACTATGATCTTCTCCTCATATAGTTTGAACCTAAGCCAATACCATGTGCCAAAAACCATACAAGTGCTAGTGGTATTCTTGGATGGGATCAAATAGTTTTTACTGCGCTCAATATTGTAGGCTAGTACTATGGTAAAGAGCCTTGGTATGGTTAAAATTAATGCGCCAACTCATATGAAACTTTTCTTCTTTTTACTCGTGTGTACACGTGACCTTTCTTCATGAAAACTGTGTATACACAAATTCTGGGTATATACACGACTTGGCTTCATTGAACCTGTGGGTATACACAAGTTCTCTTCATCAAACCTTTGTATATATCTTCAAACTTTACCTTCATCATTCCTCTGTCACTGACTAGAATTCCTCTCTGTCACATCTGAACTGGCCTGTAGATACATAAAGTTTACATCTTCAACAAATATATTACTATAAAGAAGGCAACTCATCGAGTAGGTTGCCATAAAGGGCAACATATTATATCATAATGCCAACATATGGTTCATCTTAGCAAGATTCAAATGTCGGTCCGTTCCACAAGGTTTAGTAGGGTGGCATCCAGTTCTTGAGCTCGGGAAAAAAATAGGACAACTTAGAGTCAATGTAGGAGCCTACATTAGTGAAATTGTGTAGATCATGATGAAATTTCCTTTGAATTTTCACCACTATGGGGATAAGGATATAATTCAATGGTTCATGTCAAATTTTACCCTTAGTATTTGGAGCAAGAATATGACTAAAATTGTAGAAATTAATTGTAAATTCAATATTTCTGATGTAATGTTCTAAAACATAATACTCAAATCTACTCTACTCATCTGCGGAAAGAAATTCATGATTGAGAAGCAATATAAAAAACATGTGATATGGGTCAATTAACACACATAACATGAGGATATATCTATGGGAAAGAAACCACTCAAAATTCCTTCCTATTTGTATTGCATTAATCAGAAAATAGAGAAGAAGTACAATGTTTTCTCAAGCCTGAACAATCTTTGCACAAGTATAATCTATCTCACTGACTCACAAGCTAACGCTGGCCAATACTTAGCCAATTTTCCTGCCTTCCAAGCCATTATTTTCTTGTGTGGTTTCCTTAGTAATCAGACCCTATTATTTAGTGAAATTCCTTATCCATAACTGCGTGATCCCTATAGGTCCTTCTCTGATTGCATGCACCACTTGTACAACTGGAATAATTATACAATTGATAGTACACTACCCTTGAACTCCAATCTCAATTAGGTAACTCGTATTTCATGCATGTGTGAGTTAACTATAGTTGATTTATCAATTAACTAGTTGAACACTAAATTTCCAACCCACTAATAGACCTCCTACTAGTTCCTCTAATAGTTCGAACTAGCTTAACTGATTTTAACTCAGATTAACTGAATTAAATTATTACAACTCAAATTAAATTCAACCTAGGCTCCTAAAATTTAGGAGACATTCTACATGAGTCAAATTAGGCCCTCAAATCGAATTAAATGAGCCGACTAAGTGAAACCAACGTAGTTAACTCGTACAAGTTGTCTTGTGATGTGGACTTACAATTTTATCCTAATTTAATTCAAGGAAAAATTAAATCAAGATTTTCTTGTTGCCATTTTTCAACATGCCCTCTCAACAAGAAAGGGATTTTCAGATACCCCAATCCTACCTCTATGGAAATCGAATTTTCCTCTTGATAATACCTTTGTAAAAATATCACATGTTGTTCCTCTGTAGGAATGTATTGCAATAACATGATCCACCTCTACACATAATCTCGTAGATGGTGATACGAGATGTCGATATGCTTGGATCGATAATGAAAATATGTATTTTTAGAGAGTGGTTTTGAGAGGACTCAAATTATTATTAGGTGGAAGATTTGAAGAGCCCTAGATGAGGGCAATGTTTGATACAAGTCTGATTGTCGTAGTAAAGCACAGTAGGATCCATCATCTGATCAAATAACCCAACAAGAATCTTCCTCATCCACATAGCTTCACAAGATGCTTGACTAGCAACCTTGTACTCTGCCTCTGCTGAACTAAGCGCAACTGATCTCTGCGTCCTAATCTACCAAGAAATTATTTATGACCCAATACTGAAGACTCCTCCTAAAGTGCTCTTCTAATTTGATGGACTACCCAACAAATCTACATCTGTGAAGCCTTAAAGATTCAGTCCCTCTCTCTGTATGTACCAAATACCATACTAAGTAGTGTCTCTTAGGTATCTCAATACATGTTTGGTCGCCTTCCAATAAAGTTTGGTTGGCTTAACCATTTCTTAAATAATGTGGTTAACTTCATAACACATGTCTAGCCATGTGTTCACCAAATACATGATTGAAGCCACAAGATTCCTATAAATGGTGGTATCCACCTCCCACCTGAAGTGGCATACACTTTCCTTCAACTTCCTACTATAGGAGTGTTCACTGGTTTTCTACTCTCCATGCAGAACTTCTTCAATATATCATTGCCATACTTGCCCTAATATATTAACAATTCCCATCTCCTTGCCAAATTTTGAAATCCAGGAAATAATTCAAGAGCCCCATGACCTCCATCTCGAACTCTCTTGTAATATCCTCTTTGCATTATTTAATCAACTTTTCTTCACTAGTTAAAATAAAATTATCGTTATATAATACTATAATCAACAATTTACCTTCAACAACAATATGGTAAAGGTTTGCATCTGATTCACTTTTAGTAAAGCCCAACCTAGTGAAATAGTTGTAGATCCTTGTGTACCAAGAACGAGGTGCTTGTTTCAATCGATATAATGCTCGCTTGAGCATTAACACATGTGACTTTCTATAGAATGTCTCATATTTTTCTGAGTGTTCAATGTAAACCTCATCCTCAATAATTCCATTAAGGAATGTTATCCTCACATAGATCTGATGGTTCTTCCATCCCATATGTGATGTAAGTGATAGAATTGGTCTAATAGAAGAGTACCTTGCTATTGGAGCAAAGGTCTCCTCATAATCAATTCCCTCCACCTGAGAGAAACCCTTGGCCACAAATTTGGCCTTGTGTTTCTCAATGGTTTCATCTGCTACTTGATTTACCATGTATATCCATCTCGAACCTACCACTGACTTGTTATCTGGGTTTGGGACCACTTCCCAAAAATTATTACTGAATATGGAATAATACTCCTCTACCATGGCATCAAACCATACTTGCTTCTACACTTCTTCCTCTAATTAAGATGGTTATATCTCAACTATCTCACTCATTGGAACCATGTACTGAGTGTACCAATCCGGTGACCTCCCCTGCCTGCATTTTGATGTGGGCGCTCCCACATCCTCTCTATCATCATGCAATAATATGCCATCTTCCCTGGTGTACTTCCTTCAATTTTTGTATGTCTCTACATGAGTGGGTCCTTCCACTCTCTTTTCCGCTGCTTGTGGTTGCTCCATAAAATCTTGAGGTCCTTCCTTTGGAGCCAAAATATCGTCATTACATGCAATTGAAGTTCTCTCTCAAGGGGCCATCTCATGGCCTTCTCTTCATTGAAATTCACATCTTTATGAATAGATATCGTCTTGTGATATGGAAGGTACACCCAATATTTGTGAGGTGTATCAGTGTACCCAGAAAATATGCCCAACTTGGTTGTTAGCTCTAGCATTTTCCTTGCATCCTTGAGAACATGACAGTAAACGGATGAAACAAATATCTTGAAGTTTGACACATCTCGTTTCTTCCCTGATAAATATTCTTCTGGTGTACTCACCTCGAGAATCTAATGAGGACTCCTATTTTTCACATACACCACTGTGTTGCATGCTTCAACCCACAATTGCAACGATAGGCCATGATCATGCAACATATCCCATGCAACTCCCACAATAATTATGTTCTTCCCCTCATCCACCCCATTCTACTGTCGGTCATGGGGTTCTATTAACTCCTATCGAATGCCTTCTTTTACACAAAAATTCTTGAGCTCATTCGACACATATTCACCACCGTTATCTCTCCTGAGAGTCGTCACTTTCCTGCCAGTGTCTTTCTCAAAAAGTGCTTTAAATTCACAAAATTTTGGGAATGTACGATCTTTCTTCTGCATGAATAAAATACAGCACTATGTGAGAAATCCTCTACAAATATAACATAATACATGTGCTTGTTCGTGGAGGCTGTCAAGAAAGGTCCACACACATCTAAGTGAACTCTTTCAAGAACTGCTTGCATTATACTATCCTTATCATGAAAGCTAACTTTGGCGTGCTTCGCTAGTGTACAACCTTTTCTTGTATCTCTCTACTCTAGTGAACCCTTGGGAAGTCATGCAGAAATATGTTGCATGATCTTAAAGGCTCCATGGTGCATATGGATAAGTCGCTTATGCCATGATTCACCGATTTCTTGCCTCTGCACCTTTTATGCTTTCTTGCTCAAAGAAATATAGTATTCTACATCCAATTTGTAGAGGTTCTTCACCCGAACCCTAATCTTCTAAAGTTATCTGGTGGCGATGTGACGAAGGAAATAATTTTCTTTTCTAAATATCACATCGTAGCCGCAATCTTCAAAAATAGCAACTGAAACTAAATTCTTCTTTAGACCCGAAACATACATGACATCTTTTATTGTGAGAGGAGAACTAGACTCCCTCTAAAAACTAATTGTATTGATACTAGTAGTGTTATACCTTCCATCACCTCCCATCTATATGTCCTTCTCCTCCAAGTCACTGAACATTATTTGTTGCTCATCATAAGGAATGAGGCTCCACTATACAAATACCACACACTACCCATCACCAATGTCACCATGCATGCAATGAGGGTGAAATCCAATTCGAATTGTGAAGTTAGAGCTTCACCTTTCGCTCCTTGTGAGGGCTTATTGATGACCTTCTTCTATGGAAACTTTGTGGCATAGTGTCCCAAATCATGACAATGAAAACATTTAATCTTTGACAAGTCTTTCTTATTGTCTTCCTGGCCAAAATCTCCTTAAGATTGGCATTTCTTCCCTTTCCCTTTCTTTTCCTTTCCATCCAAGGCAAAATTCTCCTCATCTTCAACCTTAGATGGGGTATCCTCTCTAATGTTCCACCTGAACTCTTCCTGTACCAAATTTTACAGTAATATTTCCCAGTTTGGTAGCTTCTCCCTCCCATTGACCGAATCCCGATAGTTTTTCAAACTCTTGGGAAGGCCTATAAGTGATAGACTTACCAGATCATCTTCTAGAATCATAACACCAACACTCCTAAGTTCATCACGACATTGTGTGAACTTGCCCAGGTACTGTGGTATTGTGTTTCCCTTTTTCATTTTGATATTCTGAAGCTTACATTTGAGTGACAACTTCCTATGGTTACTACTATTCTAGATCAAATTTGTCAGTGCCTGTCACATTTCAAATAGAGTTTTTTCCTGTGGATATTAGAGACGATATGGTCTTGTACTCCCTCCAATATGATCCTCTTCGCCTTGGTGACACTCTTCTTCCAATTTACTAGATCTTGGGCATTAGTTGGCTCTGGTTTCAAGCCATCATTATCAATGAATTCCTTCAACAAATTATCTTCCATGACTGTTTCCAAGAGGTCCTTCCAAGAAATGGAATTTGAGTTACCCAGAAGTGCATACTTGAGCCTTAGACCATAGAACGTCATCCTACTAGATCTACAAACTCATTCCTCCTGCAAATATAACTTTGAATTATCTTCTCTAATGTGAATCTAGTTTTTATACCATGTATAAATCAATTGTAGATTCAATACTGCTCATGTAATGTTCTAAGACATAAGACTCAATTCTACTCTACTCATCTATGGAAATCAATTCATGATTGAGAGACAATAATGAAAACATGTGACATGAATCAATAAAACACACATAACATGAGGATATATTTAGGGGAAATCAACTACTCAAAACCCCTTCCTATGTGTATTTCATTAATAAGAAAATAGAGAATAAATACAATGCTTGCTCAAGCGTGAACAAGCTTTGCACAAGTATAATTTAACTCACTGACTCAGAAGTTGATTTTGGCCAATACTTAGCCAATTTTTCTGCCTTCCAAGCCCCTTTTTCCTTGCGTTTTTTTCTTAGGAATTAGCCCCTATTATTTAGGGAAATTCCTCATCCATATCTGTGTGATCGCCATAGGTCCTTCTCTGACTGCATGCACCACCTATACAACTTGGATAATTATACAATTGATAGTACACTATCCTGGAACTCCAATCTCAAATGGGTAACTCATATTCCATGCCTGCATGAGTTAATTACGGTTAATCTATCATTTAACTGCTTGAACGCTAAAGTTATACCCCACTGCTAAACCTCCTACCAATTCCCCTAGTGGTTGGAACTAGTATAATTGACTTTAACTCAGTTTAACTTAATTAAATTATTACAACTCAAATTAAATCAACTCCTAAAATTTAGAAGACACACTACATTAGTCTTTTTTTTTCCTAAGTTAGTTTAAATCTATTAACAAGAAAAATATATTACATCGTGGCCAAAGTTGAGTCTTTGCCTAGACATGTGGCATAATTAGCAAGATTACCAGAAAAAAGACTGCCTGCAAGGGGAAACCAGTCTCGATCAGTTCTCAGTCTATTGTGCTGCCCACACAGGGGTAACAGCCATGGATACTTCTGAAGGTTACATCGATTATGAACTGTAAAACAAAAATTATAGACTGACATATCTAGAGAGTCAAAAACAATCCCAATAGTATGGGCCCCAAATCACGAAAATCAGATAAGAATAGAACGATTACTCATTAGGGGGTTATTCAATTATGCGTCACCTGTATGCTGCCATGTCATCGCCCTCCTTTGATAGGTCCGCAGTGGAAGCAGCTCCTTGCGTGGAAGGCCATGGACTGCCATGAGCCAGCTCGTCCTCACGAACCCTGCTGACACGAACATCCTCGCCTGGATCCAGACCCTGAGGCTTGTTCAACGACCTGGGCTGATTGCCCAAATCCTGAGCAATCTCAGAGCGAGGCCCCTCCTGATGTATGCTACGCACTCCCTCCTGGGCGTCTTCCTTGAAAACAATTGTAATTGAGTCAATTCTGTAGGGTCGATTCAAGGAACAATTGAAAGATAATTGTGCAGTTTGGGGCAAGTGAAAGGCCTGAGCGCTGGCGTTGGCAGGAGCGAAGGAACCCATACGATGGTTGGAGTCATAAATTCTGCCCCTCCCACTTCTAGTATTTGGGTAACGGCCAGAGAGATAATCACTGGATTGAGAAGACGACTCAAAGGTGGAGCTTGACGGGGGGTGCAGGGGTTGGCTTCTTGTGCTTCCCCTGCGGCAACGCATGCGCTTTCCCAACTGAGGCATGGTGTCATAATCCGCAGAGGGAAAGAGAGGTGACGGTGGAACAGGGATGGAAGGGAGCGGGTTGGTGAAAAATTCCAAAGAAACTGAGGCAGACAAACAAAGGCCAGAGCGAGAGAGGTGCAGACCATCTCCAAAGTCTAAACAGCAATTCAGAAGGCTTCTCCTCCCTGTAGTAGTGCGATGACTGGGGAGCCTAGCATTTGGAGAGCACAGACTGCACAGCGGAGGAGGAACGCTCGAGTCGCCAAAGCCACTCTCCATATTTAAAACCAGACTGGAAACACCTCGAGGATCACCCTGCATTAAAACCACATTGATGAGAGCCAAACGCTGATGCAATGAGGAGCATACGGAGGCGTTGTTTGGAATTAAGGTCGGATCTCGACCAACGCAAGAATTGAATGCTCTTGATATGATGGCGTTTTGATTTGAGTGCTCCCCTCTGGCAGCGACTTGGGTGGGCAAGTGTCTCCACCATTTGTCGCACCCAAGTCCCATCACACTTCTAACTTTCGAAAACGCCCGCATCCTAGAGACACACTACATTACTCAAGTTAGGCCCTCAACTCGAATTAGTTGGGCCAACTAAGTGAAACTAACTTAGATAACTCGTACAACTTGTTTTGTGATGTGGAATTACAATTTTATCCTAATTTAATTCAAGGGAAAATTAAATCAGGATTTTATTGTTTCCATTTTTCAACAAAACATGAGATCAATATTTTGATGTTGGTGCACTATATGTGCTCCAAAATTATTTACATGCTAATAGATTCTACAAGCCACAAATATGGAGAGCCTCATGGAAAATGTACCTATGCTTTTGGCTTTTTTTCCAACAACTTATGGATGCAGAGAAAATTAATGGCTCTGACTTGGATATATTTCCTTCTGGAAACACAAAACCCTTCTAGCACAAGGAACAATAAACAATAAATAAATAAAAACCGTATATAACCCTTTATCATAAAGTTGGACTTTTGGATATTCTGTATCAAAACAGATGTGAGAGGAGAAAGATTATGATGGCAGAGAGGATAATTGTGAGCGTTTTTGCAAAGGAGAGGATGTGGGACTCAGGCATGAAAAGTGGAATGGAATGCAACATGATAGAGGAACAACTGCTAAAAATTGAGACCTACAAATTTCAAAGGTTAAGCATACACAAGGAATATAATGGAGATGTGGTTTTGAATGAAGGGAGTTACACCCATTCTAATACCATTGTTGAATACACAAAACTAATAGACCAATTTACATAAATCATGTGATGCATTTATTAATAGAGTATACATATAAATACACATTTTCATGACCCTTAATTTCATATTCCAATAGGTCTCTTGGACTTATCATGGTTATTGGAATTAAATATAGGTCAATATGCTAAATTCACATAACCCTAATGGATTGTGTTTTCAACAAGTAGACATTCCATATCATTTGGAAAATATTCTATTTTTAAGGTTTTCCTTTTTTAGGATATTTTCAATTCATAAATTCATTTGACCTCGTAAATATTCCTTCTTATATTGAATACACACTTACTCTATGTTGTGTAGCAATTTTCAACCACTTTTATCTCTCCTCTTCTTGTTAAGTTAACTTTTAGTCCTATTTTTGGAGGTTAATGAGTTAGTTCTTTGCATGTGAGAGTTAATAATTATTCCTAACTAATTTCTAACACCACTTACTTCTAGTTCACTCAATTTTAGGATATTTTGTTAATTTTAGGTGTCTTAGTCTACCTTTTCCATCTAGGAAAATTTCTTTTGAGAGAACCTTAGTGCATGCACATATAATCCCAACCTAGTTTGAATTGGATAGAATCTTGAAGAGTATATATCGTATTCTTGTCCAACAACAACATATCATAAATTGATTATCAATTATTCAGCTCATGGTCTTTGAGCGAATTTTCTCATTAGTTACTTGGTAATATTTCTAGTAAATTTTTTTGAAGTAGTTAATTTTGTATTTTATCAATTTTAAATTTCTATCCTGTGATTTAAATCCTACACAAGTATCTTAGAAGGGATTTTTTCCCAAAATCTGCCACACAAACTTTGTTATGCCTTGAATCTACAATTATTATGTATAAAAATTATACTTTTCTATTCTTGTTCTTAGAGATGGATTTGTCAAAGTGGTGACTAGAATTTGATTTTCCCTCTAGAGATTGTTTTCTTTCTAAGATGAGCTAAATTCATAAATTAACTAATGTAAGCATTTCGAAGAAAATCGTAGATATAAGTACATTAGATTAATTTTCAATGAAGGAAAATCACAAGTATCGATTTACATTATAAGATATATTGTATGAATTGATCTATTTTTAATTTAATCTTAGTTTTGGAAACATTGTAGGTATGTATCTTAAGTGAGGAGAACAAAATCCTATGAAAAAAGTTTAGATGAATTTTTTATAACTATTTTTATTGAAAATAATTTCTTATCATTAGTTTTTATTTCTAATCGTTATTTTGACTCTCGTTACATACATGATTAGGTTTTAACCATAAATGCAATTTTATTTGAAATTGTGCAGCAAGTTGAAGTCAAGGCTCTATTGAATATATGACCTCGAGTTTGTATAAGATCACCTTCACCTGAATATTCTTTATTGATATATTTAACTAGATTAACAATGATTCCCATATTAAGGTTTAAATACAATTTTATTTGATGTTGTGCACTACGTTGAAGTCAAGAGTCATTGAATATAAAACCTCTAATTTATATAAGGTCACCTTCCCTTGAACAATCCTTATTGAAATATTTATCTAAATTTCTTGATATTATTTTGAAATTCAAAATTGTTCTTATTTTGTTATAAAATTAAAATCTATCTAAATTTCCTCATATTATTTTGAAATTCAAAATTATTCTTATTTGCTAAAAAATTAAAATCTATCTTTATTTCGTTAAAATATTTATATATTTTCTTAATATTTTCAAATAGAATTAGACAATATTTTAAAATCCAACTTCATTTATGACCCAAAAAAATAAAAATAAATAAATAAATAAATAAAATCAGTATAATAAATTGGTGTAAACCAAAATGAGTCTTGCATAATATATCCATCATACTTATGTTGCATATCCTATATAATGAATGAACTGCTCGTTCATATTTGAATTTTATTCTTATATTTTTATATAGAAATTAATCACTTTTCAATATACAAATGAATATTCGAAGCACGCCATATTTTTTCATATGTTTTAAAACATGGATATAAAAATTAGTATAAACATAGTGTAATACTAAACATAGTGTAAATCAATGCAATAATTCAAAGATATTATTCGAAGCTCATTTTTTTGCTTATAAGGAAGTTTAACGTAAATTATCTTACCTATAAATGTAATAGTATACTCTTTTTTATGGTTAAAGAGTTTCGATTTCCCTTCACCCTCGTATCGAGTTTGTAATTGTAATTGTAATTGTGATTTTTATTTTATAGTTTAAAGTTAGATTCTATAATATAATAATGGAAAAAACGAGTTCTGATTTCCCTTCACCTTTGTATCTTGTTTGTAATTGTGCTTTTGATTTTATAATTTAAAATTCTTGTGGTTGTAAAGTTGGACTGTATAAAATAACAATGAGGAAAAAAATATTGATACGTCATATTTTTTTATTAAGTTAAATACAATAGTAAGAAAATGACAATTTATATGAATAGCATAAAAAATTGTAATAGATTATAATAAAGTTGAATTTATTGGTTTTTACAAATTATATATTTCGTTAGGAGAATGAAAAATTCTTCTTAGATTTAAGATAATATATAGAATCACTCGCAGCGTTACTCCTTCTCCTTGATACTTTGATTTTGCTTGGCCCGCTTAGTCATGGACATGATCAAGGAGAGCTCATATGGCTCCCCTACCCTTTCTATCAAGGCCCTTTCCTTTTAATGTCTAGTGAATTCTTAGTTTCAATGCTCTCCTCCATCATAGGCAGTGAAGGAAGTATTTGTCATTCTACATGTAAAAATCCCCTTATTGCTTCATATCTCAAATGCACACTTATTAAGAAATTCATTATACTCTTTCTCATAAGGTTATACATTAATCGATGTAGAAGAAATGGATCACTCAATCAAAGGTAAATCAATATTTTCTTTGTGCTCTCTCTCCTACAATACCCTCAAAATTTTGGTCCACATTCAAATTTTGGAGCCTTCCTTTCATCATGTCAAGTGTTGTTTTGAGTTGTTTGAGGGATCTTACGCTGGTTCTCTAAGTTTCCATGTCCCTTTCTAAAGAAATCCAAAGTGTCGTCTTTTGTTAGGGGAAGTGTTATCCTTGTACAAGGCAATACTTGTATTCCTCTAAGTGGTAGCTCTAGTGCATTCTCTTGGATCAATGGATCCTATACATCATGGGGAGATGCATTAGACTCATTCCTAAGGGCATTGTGCACTTTCTCTTTGCAGTCGGGACTTGTGTCGTAAACCTATTCTTAAGTGCCGCACTTGTGGATAAATGTCGCTTCATTGTTGTTTTAGTGAATACATGTCAATTTTGGGTATTGTGTGTTTCCTTGCTATGTGGTTGATTATTTATGTGTGTGTGATCATGTTTAAGGATTTCTATAAGCTTTTACTCGTACCTTCTTGTCTCACTGATCCCAAACTTGGTCATTTTGGGAGTTTTCATTGTCCTCGCAAATTGCTCAATCCATGAATGATCTTCAACCCCTGGAAATTACACATTATACAATCCTAAACCATAGTGATGATGCATCTATCTCCTCAAACTGCACATTGCCCAATCTTAGAGGACATTATCCCTCAACTACACATTAAGCTAATACAGTGCTCGGTCAATCAGTCTTGTATGTCGCACTTCCCCTTTATGCAATTTCGATTAGCCCTTTTTCGCCTTGAACACTATGCAATAATAATGGATAGTGGAGCTTTCTTTGGACCATTGCAGTGCTCAACTATGCAGTCCCCTTTTGTGGGAGAAAGCTCCCTAGGGTCAGGGTCGAAAACCTCAATAGATCGAAGGGAAATCAATCAATAATAAGCCAACAATCAAGAAGTCCTACTATAAAAACTACTAAATTCGGGTAAGAAGAAGATACCCGTAGGTCCTATGATGCAGGAGCATTAGGCTCAGAAAATCATTTGTATTTTAATAGACATAGGGGGCTTGTGTTTTCAAAAGAATATTGGTTTCTAATGTAATTATTAATGTTTTGAGTGATTTAGAATAAGAATTAATTAAATATTGAGAGGAATTTTGTAAATGTTCCCGAATGATTGGAGAACATGAGAGAATTAGGATAGTTTAGATTCCATAGGGAATGAGAGATTTGAGAATTAATTGTAAATCTTAAATTAGAATTGGTTTCATGATTTATGGGATTAAAGAGGATTATTAGGAACTTGTTGAAGAAATAGAGGATCTGAAACCATAATTAGGTTCGAAAATATTTGTATATATTGTAAGCCTCAAAGGCATAAAGAGATAGGGCAGAGAGTAGGATTTAGAAAAGTAGATCTTGGATTGTAAGCCTTAGGGTAGTAGGAAGGAAATGGCCACTGATTTGAATATCAGGCCAGGAAAGAAATATTTGTAAATATATAATTATAAATATAGAAAACTCGCATTTTGAGTTTATTTTGAGTATATGGTGTGATTGAATTATAAATATATCAAATTATTTGCAAAATATGGGTATGTAGATGAGTTCAAGAAGAGCTTGATGGAGAACCACATACAAATAGGTGATTAGCAGTGGTCAGATTGGATTTGAGTCTGATTGAAATATCCTAATTCAGAGGAATTCGCTTAGCAGTATTATCAAAACAGAGGAAGTTGGATGACAAATATATAAAGAAAAAAATCTGATATCAGATCGACCGAGAAGAGATTGAAATTGGAAATATTGCGGTGTATCTAAGCTACAATTCACGAGACTAAGTGTTTAAATGTTTTAAAGAGTACAAATACTCATTTTATTGTTTGGGTTCTGCGTGGATATGCATATATCGAAGATTGGTAATCGATCACTGAATGGATCGATTCACATGAATTATTAATGTGAACCTGCAATTCGCTATCCAACCACAATTGTGTAGAGACTGTGTAAATGAATTGTGGCAGGCCTGAAAAGAGTCAAAGGGAAAATCAAATTAACGAGAGTTCAAAGTGGAACCATGAATAAATGGAAGACGGAATAGTGAAGATGGGTTTTGAAAACCACTAATGGTTTTCGCGTAGCAAAAGGATGGTAAGTGGTAAATCCCTGATCGAACGCGATAGTGGTTGTGGGCAGACATGTGGTGCCTCAATACCACTTATTTCGCGTGATTTTGGAACATCAAAAGGTATGGATCTTTATTATGCGATAACCATTGGATTGTTGAGTTGGAGCGCAATGAAATGCCAACCGTTAGATTTGATAAATGATGGATAGTGAAAAAGGTAAATTGAAATAAAGTTGTGGGCCCGTAAATGTTTATATGGTTTATTTGGGGTTTAAACGTTAAATGGTGTGGAAGTTTTATGTGGGAGATGTAATGCGATAACCGTTCGATGGATGGACGGGTGCGGATAGATCGTTGGTGGATAAGTGAGTTGAAAAGTTGTGGGGACGGATATAATATTATATCGGCATTTGGTTTCATAACTAAGGTAAGAACTTTATTAAGTGGAGATTATATAATATGATAGAAGGAATAAGTGGATTGGTAAAGCATTGGGTCGAACAATAATGTATGTTGATACCTTTGATAAATTTTGTCAAAGTCGAAAGTATAAAATGCATTTCCATATGATGGTTGTCTTATTATGATTTATTGAATGATTGACATGAACAGTAAAAGAGCTTCTGCTTATAAAGTTTATTGTTTGGGTTTTGAACCAAAGTCAAAGTCGGAAATATGAAATATCAAAATGGGTATTTAATATCGTAAATGAGAAAGGAAAATTGATTCCGCTTAAGAGTATTTAAAGTCAAAAAGGTTTAGACTTTAGATAGGAGTAAAGAAAAGCTTCCGCATATGGAAATACTCAGTTTTGAGATTGATGAGATTGTATTGCAATGCAATTGTGGGTTTTTGCTGCTGTGGCAACATCATCCTACGTTTGGTGTCATTCCCATAGAGTTCAAACCCTATGCTTCCTCTAAGGTTGTTGGACTTGCAACAAAGTTCAAAGAAGCATGTATAGAACAAGTAGTTCAAAGTATGTGCATACTATGAATTTTAGATCATCAAACATAAAGATATAAATCATGAATCATAAATCATAATATCATAACATTAATTATAACATAAGATCATAACATTCAGGAACAATACAAAGCTTCTTTATTGATATCAGCAAAAGAATTTGGAAGAATACAAACTGATTCGACCACGGCTCCAAGCGAAACCTTCCTCCGGATTCGTCCAACCCAAACCTCAACAATCATCTCTCAAGCATGTATACATGGATATCATATAATGGAGGATGAACATTACTATGAGCAAACAACGGTTTCCTATGAATGGGAGTGCAGGAGGCACAGGGAAAATCACACATGATTGGGGACCAATGGACTATAATATCGATATCCTATCTCTTCTTCTTATCTTTAAGCCTTCCCATGAGTGTATATATATCACGAAAAAACAGTTGATTCAATTAGGCCACGGGCTCCTGTAGATGGGATTTTGGTGAAACCCATAAACCCTGCCAAAAAATATGATATTATATTTTTTTTTCATATTTTAAATTATATACACGTGTTCTATATGGAGGTACCCACCTGTGTATGCGTTTTCAAAAGGGCAGAGTCACGTATGGAATTCAAAACATTGTTTTTTAACAATTTCATCAAGTTTGAAGGGAAAGGGTTGCCCAAGGCCATAGAATAGAGAATCAAAACTACAAGAGCGTTGAATGATCCTATAACATATGCCCCTAATATATGAGGTGCGAAGTGGTACATGATGGCCGAAATGTATTAAGTGTGTGACGTAATCATATGAGGACTCGAGAGGAGATCACCAGATTCCATCATGCTAAAAACCAGTGGAAGAGATCAGAAAGAAAGCTCATGTCGAAGGTGGGAATAACCATGCTTAGAGATAGTAAAGCATGTCTATTGATCAAGTCTAGAGAGGATCCAATATCTATACATAAAAGTACAAAGAGAACTAAGAAATACATAGTGGATCATCTGATCATAGCCGCATAGGAATACATCGTGGTTATGTCTCAATATCACATATAGCAGAAAATATGAAAAATTATGCTCAAGAAAATTTTTTATTACTGATGTTGCATAAGTGATCCTTAATGTACCAATTCATAAAGTTGGAATAATGGTACTGTGTGCAACTCGGGTACCAACATGTTGGATGTTCTTGTGATGAACTACAACATAGAAGGTGGATGGTGTCAGTGGTCAGGAAATGAAGGAGATGTCAAGTGAACCAAAATTTTGACACAACCCGAGGTATTCACCGACCGAAGATGGTAAATTTATATGCTATGGGAATAAATGAGCTGAAGTAGACCATGTCAGAAATCATTTTATTCCCGGTCATTGATGTATACCATAAATAAACGTGAGACAATTCACTAATAATGATGATGAGAGTCAATATATACGAGAAAAATATAACAAGTGTGAATAAATGAGTTGAATTCAAACACTTGAGAGAATCTACCAATCACGATACATTAATGTATTCTCATTGTCGATAGCGAAGGAGTCTTCCACTAATCACTACAAACCCTAAGGTACTGAAAAAAGGACTCTGGATATTGTTCCCAAAGCAATGAATCGTAGTCGATGGGAAATGATTTTTTGGGCGGAAGGAATTAAGGCATCCCACATCAACCAGCGCGAGTGTAACCCTCAGGCCAATAACTTGGAAGAACTCGGACGAAAATATATGAAGTAACCATTCCGAAGTACATTTCTAACGTATACAAGAAGTGGCTAGTGCACGACAGAAACCCTATGAACCAAGAAAGAATGAAAGTTGACACAGAGGCGAGGAATCGACCAATAGGGTCAAATGGAAACCAAGGTACTGCACGAATCCCAATGTCTTGTAATGTAAGCTGACGTTGAACCCAAGGGAAACCACTCAGTCAAAGACCCATGATATTGATCGATGTTGAGCACAAGGTCACCTATCAATGATGTAAATAAGGCCAAGGTGCGGCTCTAGGCCTACTCTCAAAGCAATATGTCGAAGTCGAAAAGAGAAGACCCGCGAACAAGAATTCAATGGAGACCTTCTTAACTATCACGAGCAAAGGACCAAATAGCTGATGTGATACTGAATATAACTTTGACAAACTGGGTATTTCCGACTGAATTTGAGTCAAGAGATACCACAAAATGGTTGACTCAGGTTACTTTCCCTTGAACAATAGCACAACTCAATTATGCTTGTATGGCATCATATGATAACTTTGTATAAATTTGTCATGCATGAGGCATTAACAAAATCTCCATGTGATTGGAAGAGATAAAAAACTGGAGGTCAAACTAAAACCCATCCCAACGGATGAAAGATTTGCTTTGAGTGCTTTGATCAAGGGAGACACAAGTGACTCTTGTTGCCATCAAATATGGAAGTAAATGTCCTGTTCCCGCTCTTTTTAAAATATATAAAATTTTTAATCTTGTTCATGTTTAAAACCTTAAAAAGAATAAAATAATGCATATAGTACAGTGGAAAGAACTAGTGTCCAAATACAGATGCTCTAGTTCCTAGGATTGGAACGTTCCTATTCTCAATGCAAGGTGACGAAACTGGTCATTGACACTCAAAGAAATGTTATTTCCACGAGTGAATGGTGTCAAGTTGTAGAGGCTAAGTGATTACATGGTTTGAACATGAAGAACGCCATGGTCAAAAAATGGCTTATAAACGAGTCCAAATGAAGTCGTCTTAAGGCTACAAAGGTACAAGTAGTCAATATGAAACGCAACAGTACAAATCAACATGTGGGAGCCTCTAGGGTATATGGCTAGAAAGATAGTGAAGAAGAAGAGAAATGAGGCTTCAACACAAATTCATGGCAGGACTAAAGAGGACTCTCGAGCCTAATATCAAAAGTTCAACATGGGTGCTGACAACAAGATATTATCTATGGTGCCCATGACAAGGTAGGCTCCCACCACACACATTATGACACTTCTAAGCAACAAGAAGGTTTCGTGTCACAATTTGGTGGGGTCGATCCTAAGGTATAAATTCATAATCCAGGTGGAGAACGTAACCTATATTCTATTTTCGAGAACCAATACCTGTCAAAGCGGATCGACCATAAAAATACCCAAAGAAAAGTCTTCAAATTTTTGTAGACATAATCATCAACACTAGGCAAGAAGTTAATACATCCCATATATAAGCTTCAGAAAAAATCTTTTGTTTACTAAATACAGAACTTTAAAACGTGTAACTTATATATAAAATATGGTACGAGTAACCACATAGCCTTATGGCTTATGCATAATAGTTCTTCAAGACAAGCCCCTTGCAGGACTCAGACCAAGGAATCCTTTGGTAGCTAAAACTCATGGATTCAAAATTTCCTCCTACAAAGGCAACTCAACATATAGGAAATCATGAGAAATAAAAGTATAAAAAATAGGGAATTAAGGTTTCCCATTCACCCATAGGAGAAATCACTCGATCAATTACCAGGATCAAATCCCAAGAAGGGAAATAATATTTCAAACGATCCTTCTCAGAAGCAATTGAGCATTGAGGATATAATTCCACATAGTTCACCTGTGGCAGGCCAAATTCAACTTGAACACGTGGAACATACCAAGAGGTATTTTGAACTAATTTCAAATTAGGATGGTGATTATCAGATGCAAGTTGATCAATAGTGATAATAATTCCATTATGAGGAAAATACATCATTCGAAAGAGTGAAGACACCACAACATTCATAGCATAGATATAATCATGCCCAAGTACCATATTAAATTCTAAAGAGAAATCAACCACCATAATATCGATTAATATAGTCTTCCCACCTAAACTGATATAAAATTGAGGAAGAACACCCATAGATTCACCAATTCTTCTATCATAGGCTAGAAATTGACTATCAATTTCCAACAACTTTGGAGAACCCAAAGCTTTCCAAGTTGAGGAGGATACAATACTTGTAGAGGATCCTTCATCCACCTCACATCGATAGAAATTTGTGGAATTAACTCTAACCCTTATTTGGAAAGGTGCAGCAGAGGGAAGACAAGACTCAACAAGTCTATCCCAATCAAAGGAAACATTGTTGGAACTTTGAGGGGGTACATTTGAAGAGACCGAGATGCCCCCTAGACCAGAATTCTCTGAACTATAAATCAAGAAGACTATGCTGTTAGACACTTAAGCCCCCAAAATAGGAGTGGTATCGGTCAAAGATTGCACTAGATCAACCACTTTATAAACCAATGGTTGATTTGACCGTCGAGAAACCATAACTGGTTCAGGAGTAGAAGAACCTACAGACTCATACCGCAACCTTTGTACCACTAACATCTCAGGGAAAAGATGATTAATATGATCTACCTTACAAATCTTATAAGGGAGCTTAGGTTTAAATATTTTAAACCTATGTTTAGGGTCAACATTAATTCCCCCATCATGACTAGCAATGGCTAGTGGATAATTAGCAACATGACTCGTAGAGGTTGGCGGAGGGTCTCAAACATGACTTGCAGAGGTTACTCTTTCCCACGAGAGATAGGACTTATGTCCGCAACCTTTACTAATAGAATAATGTGTCATCATCAGCATGACTGATAGAGGTAGGTAAATCATTTCTAGCATGACTTGCAGTGACTATACTTATGCCCCCAGCATGACTTGCAGTGATTGAAGTTTCATCTTCAACATGACTAACAGAGGTTGATGATGATGCATGGAGAGAAATCTTCTTCTCCTTATTCCCCCTCTTTCTCTTCTTTTTATATTTATTATTGCAGGATGGAGGAGAAAGAGGAGGCTGAGATTTCTTAGGAGAATAGGATGAAGAATTAACACCCATTGGATGCTCTTAAAATAAAGCATTAATTTGAGAATCTTCAAGAACATTTGGAATATTTGGAGTGGACCACAACCAAACGTGTAGTCCAAAATTTAATCCAATAATATTGAAAGTGACCATCAAGGGGGTACCAACATTTCTAAAGAAAGGAAAATCACAAGGTTCCCTTTTTGGAGGGGTTCCTTGGTTTGCATCCACCGGAATATTGTCCCTACCCAACTTATATGCATATCATTCCCTTACGTGATAGTTCAAATGACTTTTCAAGGAATAGAGATGCATAATCAAAACTTCGCCCCTAAGGAGGAAACTCCACAATTTCAAAAGAAAGATCAAGAGCCTTTCAAGACCATTGGAGTGGTTGATCAATCACTCTGAAGACAAGGTCCAAAGTCACAAGACAAAAATCCACCTAAATCCAACTAAATACAAAGAGAAAAGAGCACTATGCTATAAATTCCATAAATATACAACCAAACATGAAAATCCCAGGTATTTCTATTCTAGTTTATTAGGATCCTAGAATGAATCTATCCTAATGCATACTAGAATGCTTAAAATGAAATGTCCTACGGATTTCTCTTAAGCAAATAAAATATGTTCTTTCAAAGATTAAAATCCAAAATTTGACAAACAAGGAGAAACAAATATCAAGAAAAAAAACTCTCAAACGAAAAAAATTTCAACTTCAACCAAATATTTGCACACTTGTTTGAAAACCAAAAATACCAAAAACCAAAACCAAAGAAAAGAATGGAAACAAACAAAAAATTTTATATATATTTTTTAAGGTTAAAATTTTTTTATAGAAGACAAAGCAACCAATAACTCCAAGATCAAAATCAAGCACAAAAAACCTCAAACTTCACAAGCCACAAGAAATCACCAAGATGATAATACATAAAGTGAAAAGGGACCAAAAACTTGAATAAATTGATCTGAACAAAAGCATAAAGGCATCAACAAGAAATAAAGGTTTCAGGAAATCTAAAAAGTTTCCATGATTGCAAAAACACTTCTCAAAAAGAAAAAATAAACCAAATAGGTCAACTTCAAGAATGCAAAGAAAAGTCATGAAAATGTTGGGTTATAAACAAACTGAAAATCAGTTCACTGCCCCAAAGACACACAATGGTCAAGCACTTCACAAATAAGTCCTGATCCCAAACTTCAAACACAAAACTTCACCAAAAATCAAAACCCTAGGTTGAGAAGATCTTTATTGGAAATATGATTATGACATAAAACAACACTTTTCCAAACTATCAATGACCCCAAGAAAGCAAAAGAAACCAGGAAATATTGTTTACTGAGGGAAGAATTTGAAAAATTCAATAAAAACCAAATATACGTGACTGTACAGAGATAGACCCGCGTATATAAGCGACTGATCTCGAAGAAACTTGTGTATACGCAGGTTCTTTGGAAATAAACGTGTATGTATGGAACTGTGTGTAATAAAAAGTGTATATATATGGTCTGGCTGAGAAGATCAGACTACCTAACTAGATTGCAAAAAATCCAATGACACTCGAAAAATCAAGAAACCAAATAAAAGGCCCAAATCCAAAGAAAAACAACCCTTATTAGGAAATACATGATTGTATTCCCAAGTGGAGTCACTAATTATGTTGCGGGAGAAATCTCCCTAGGGTCAAGGTTTCAAACTCCAACAGATCAAAGTTAAATCAATCAACAAGAAACCAACAATCAAGGAATCCTACTACATAAACTACTAATGTCAGGTCAAGAGAATATAACCATGGGTCCTATGTTTTGTGTTGTTCCCATAGGGTCCAAACCCTCTGCTTCCTCTAAGGTTGTTAGACCTACAACAAAGTTCAAAGTATGTGCATAATATGAATGTTAGATCAATAAACATAAAGATATAAACCATGAACCATAAATCATAAGATCATAACATGAATCATAACGTAAGACCATAACATTTAGGAACAAGGAAGAGCTTCTTTATTGATATAGAAAAAATAATATGGAAGAATACAACCCGATTCGACCACAGCTCCAAGCGAAACCTTCCTCCGGTTCCGTCCAACCCAAGCTTCAACAATCATCTCTGTTATGCGGATTAATCCCTCTTGTGGACAAGAGCGATCTCCCTAGTATTCAACGAATAGGTAGAAACAAAAATCCATTAGAAAACATTTTTCTCTAGACTAATTGCATTTCATAATTATTATAAGAAATTAAAGAGGACATGCCCCCACCTTGAAATCTAAACGTTCGATGTATTCTTTTATGTTCTCACTCCAAAGTGGCATCTTCAATAAGTAGAACCTGTAATCAAAGACAAGACAAAAGAATCAAACCATCTACAACATATAATAATTAAGAAAAGCTAATCCAACTTAGTGATGAAGGAGTCTAAGTATTAATGTCATTCAATAAGCATAAGAACAACTCAATGAGAAAAAGAGATCCATATGTATTATCTTGAATAAAAAGAGTAACCTTTTATAAGCCTTCCTCTTTAAATACCAGCATGAGGTTATGGACATAAGGGTGTGATCATTCTCATGCCAACAACAACTAGTATAGAATGTATGCACTCTTGGGAATTCTCTTCAGCAATTACCTTTACAATTTTAGCATCTACCCTTGAAACTGAAACTTGAGCTCAGTTTATAGGGAAATGGAGATATTTTCAATTCCATGAAGAGGGGAATTGATTCCTCTCATGAAGGGATTTGAGCTCCATGGACCAAGGGATAAGCTCCATGAGTGGAGGGATAAAGCCTGAACTGATCACGACTCTAGAAGCTTCCAGTTGGGAGAATATGCGACCAGCTAGGCTTCTAGAATTTAATTTTTCTTTTATTTTACTTTTTACGGGGGTCCGCATGTAATAGAATCAAAACTTGAGGGGGTTGTCGCGGTTTATAGACCAAACATCTGTGGACCCATAGGAAAAGGCTAGAAGACGTGCGGAGGTAGACTTTTAAGGGTTTTACAGAGTTTTTCTCCAATTCCAGGACTTGATTCAAGAACATTAGGTTTTTTTTACTTCTAAGGGAACATGATATAGGTGGTGATAGACCTATATGGATAGTCAAATTTCATTGTGACAAAATGGCGTGTAATAGAATGCCCCCTAAAGTGAAAATTATGAGGTTATTCTAAAGAGTGAAGTGCTTTATCAATTTGAGGATTGGATTGGAGACACTGGTCAAAAACCTGTAAAAAAATTCAATTCAAACATATATATATATATATATCATTACTGAGGTAGGCATTCCTATACTCATATCAAAAACTAACTAAATATTTTGGTACAGATATGATTTCAATATTACATCAATGGTAGACACAGTATGGGCACAACCATATTTCCTGAGTAGTCTATTGTATCATGAATAATAAAACTTCTTGTAGCTTGGATGGTGGAAACTAGATCTAGGGTCTTGATTTCCGCTTCCCGAACTAGTACGAATCTATCCATGCGATTGATTGTGTCGAAGTCGAACATGGTAGAAACTACTTGATTACCAGTCAATGATGTGAACCGTTAACAAGTGTGAGAGAAACCACCAATAATGACAATGGTTCTCAAAGTACTCCAGTACAATCTATGAAGTGTGAATGAATGATTTTCAGTTGAACACTTCATAGGATCATTCAATCAAAGGTCAATGATGCAACCTGTCGTCGAAGGCAGAGTCACCATTTTGTTATGCGAGTTAATCCCTCTTGTGGACAAGAGTGATCTTTGTATTATTCAACGAATATATAGAAACAAACATCCATTTCAAAACCTTTTTCTTTATACTAATTTCATTTTAGTATTATTATATGAAAGTAAAGAGGACATGCCCCTACCTTGAAATCCAAACGTTCGATGTAGTCTTTTATCTTGTCGCTCCAAAGTGGCTTCTTCAATAAGTAGAACCTGAAATCAAAGACAAGACAAAAGAATCAAAGCATCTACAACATATGATAATTAAGAAAATTTAATCCAAGTTAATGATCAAGGAGTCTAAGTATTCATGTGATTCAATAAGCATAAGAACAACTCAATGTGAAAAAGAGATACATATGTATTATCTTGAATAAAAAGAGTAATCTTACAACATGCTGCCTTGATGTTGTACAGATTTCTTCTGGCGTCCTGAACAATCGTTCCTCCTTCAGTTTGATAAGCCTTCCTCTTTAAATACCGACATAGAGTTATGTACATAAGGGTGTGATCATTCTCATGCCAATAACAATTAGTATAGAAAGTATGCACTCTTGGGAATTCTCTTCAACAATTACCTTTACAATCTTAGCATCTACCCTTGAAACTGAAACTTGAGCTCAATTTATAGGGAAATGAAGATAGTTTCAGTTCCATGAAGAGGGGGATGGATTCCTCTCATGAAGGTATTTGAGATCCATGGACCAAGGGATAACCTCTATGAGTGGAGGGATAAAGCTCGAACTGATCGCGACACTAGAAGCTTCCAGTTGGGAGAATATTCGACCAGCTAGACTTCTAGAATTTAATTTTTCTTTTATTGACTTTTTACGAGAGTGCACCGGTAATAGTAGCAAAACATGCGGGGGTTGTAGCAGTTTATAGACCAAACTTCCACGGACTCGCAGGAAAAGGCTAGAAAAAGTGTGGAGGTAGACTTTTAATGGTTTTATAGAGCTTTTCTCCAATTCCAAGACTTGATGTAGGAACATTAGGGTTTTTCGACTTCTAAGGGAACATGGTATAGGTGGTGATACACCTATATGGACATTCAAATGTCATGGTGACAAAATGACGCGTAACAATCTCTCAAGCATATACACATGGATGCCATAGAATGGAAGAGGAACATCACTATAAGGAAACAAGGGTTTCCTATGACTGGGAGTGCAGGAGGCACAGGGAAACTCATACTTGGTCAGGGACCAATGGACTATAATATGGATATCCTATCTCCTCTTCCTATCTTTAGGCCTTCCCATGAGGTGTATATATATCACCCAAAATCAATTGATTTAGATATGCCATGGGCTCCCGTAGGTGGGATTTCGGTCAAACCTGTAAAACCTACCCAAAAAAATAGGATATTTTATATTTTTTTCATATCTCAAATTATATATGCAGATTCTATATGGAGCTACCCACGTGTGTATGCATTGTTGTAAGGGTAGAGTCGTGTATGGAATTTTAAACATTGTTTTTTAACAAAGTGATCAAGTCTGAAGGGAAAGGGCTGCCCAAGGCCATAGATCATAGCATCAGAACTACACAAGTAATGCATAATTCTATAACATCCCCTAAGAATCTCCCTCAACCATTGCGTAATGCATAGTTATAGTGCCATGTCATCCCTCTCTACCCCCTGGAATTTCCCACTACGCAATCATTGAGTTGCCTCTTCCCTAGGCATTGTGCAATGGGTAGTTATAGTGCCTTGTCCCTCACCCATTGCCTCTTGCAATTGTGCGTTATTCCTCAAGATGGCCTCCACCATTAAACCTTATGCATTATCACATCACAGTCAACATGATGCATGAGAAACAAGGTAGACTAGGTGATTCCAGGACTAATATTGTCTTTCCATGAGTGAACTTCATTTGCAAGTGTTATTATATGAAACATGGCAGAATGATTTTTAGGAGGAAATCAAGGTGATGCAATAAATACACTCATGGAGGTCAAACACAAAGAGCCAAACTAATCCTAGTCTATGACAGATGGATGGAGATGAAGATAACATGGAAGACTCTATATTATAACCAACCACTTTGGAGGAAAAGGATGAAGTACCAGCAAGACCTACCATGAATATTTGAAGACATAGTAACAAAAAGAAGAACTGGGATTTAATAAATTGCAATGAAGTCTTATGCCACCATTTTCAAGTCATGGTTTCTCAAAGTGTCACCTCAAAATTCTTATGTTGTCAATGTATTTTGCCATTATTTGTGGGATGCAGTTTTGGATTTTCAAAAAATGAGAAAATGTAAAATGTGTGGAAGCCCAAGGGTCCCACATGGAAGGTGAAAAGTCACTAGAAATTCCTAGAGTCATGTATAATATTAAAGGTCATCTAGAATGTAATATTCTTAAATTAGCATGCAGCTAATGGGAATATTAATTTTTCTCTTAACATATAGTTAGATGAATAAATAGGTAAGGAAGCCCATAAGTATCTTAAGTAGGCATAAAATCCATCTTAATGTGAAAAGGGATCATGTTAATAACTAGATCAAGCATCCTCATGTGTGAACAAAGTCTAATATATGTGGACAAGGTCAAGTTTGACCAAGTCAACAACATTAATATGGGATTAGTGGACCATCAAAAATAATAGCTCAATGTGAATGTAGACCAGTTTAGCTAGTCAGAATAAAGACACCTTGGGTGTGAAAGGAGACAATGCATGGAGACTAACTCATGGTTTACCAAATCAAACAACGTTGTAAATAGATGAGTGGGACTAATGGAGACATCGTAATTTTGGAGGAGGAGCCTTTGCATGGAAGTAACCTCATAATTGGGTGGGACCCATGGTGAGGAAGCTCATCAACTATATAATGGAGGGAATGGCAGCCATATGTGGTATGATTGAAGAATATGATTTTATGATTGGGTATGTTTAGACTTATTGCATGATTCAACTGTTTAGCTAAGTTTGTTGCACTTTTTAGTGCAAGGTTTTTCTCAGGCGGGAATTCCCCACTCTTCCTTGGAGATCTTGTTTAAGGAATCTGAGAGGATTTTTCTGGAATTTATTTCCACTATCCGGCACTTGGCCAAGTAGTCACCTACATCCATAGTGCAGTCTCTTGCAATGTCTACGTTATTTTACATGGTGTTGTAGTGGGAGGGTTTAAACCCTTGTTTTATGAGCTAGTTTCAGAGGAGGAGGATCAACCTTTTGCACAGAAAGCTAGTAGGAGGAGCTACAACCATTTCTTTTCATGATCAGCCATTCTGTGTGATTCAACCATAGATCTGCAACATTTTCTTCTTGTACTTCATGTTTATCAAGAAACCCTTGCCGGGTCATCTTGGATTTATGTAAAAGAGACTAGATCTCTGTTTTTTAGCCTCATTAATTAATATATAAGAAGATCTCTTTTGTCTCTCTATTTCTAAGTATAAACCCTCAATAAATTGTGTTTTCACTTTCTGCAATAATTATGTGTTGCAGCAGTCTTGGGGTTGTAGTGTTTTGGGGTTGTTTTGAGCATGGGAGGCCTATATAACTAGGCTACAATGATTTGTTCCTGATTTCCTTTTAGATTTGGTCAATATAATGTCTGATCTAAAGGATCCATGGTCTTTTATTGACTTTTATAACACAGATTTCTGAAGAAAAAAAATGCATTTTTAATGCATGTATTGTTGATTTTCCCATTTGGGAATATTACATAGAAGTTCAAGAATCATGACGGACGTCAAGAATCACAAGGGAGGTGGAAAGTCACCTCATATATTATAAATACACTGTCATATTCATTAGAGAAATTTTGAAATCTAAAATGGGCCTCCTACAGAGTATTATAAAATAATAGTGGAAATAATTAAATAAGATGAGAGTGTTCCCATAGTAATGTTGTCTAATGCGTAACCATTCGATGAGAGCATTCTCATATAATTTTCATGCGTGGAGCGCCATCTAATATACCTGAAGGCTCGTGGAGAACGATCATATACACTTACGTACATGGAACGAGATTTAACCCGTGAGATGCAACGTTGGCAAAAATTACAGCTCCTATATTTAATGACGCCCGAACATGTTTCTAGCCTATACCTTTGCGTATCTTTAAGTTTCAAATGCTCCTTAGATTATTTGAGATGAATTTTAGAGTCGATCTTTAATTATGCTTCGATTTTAAGGCTCAAAAATCGATTTCACCTTAACACACCTATAATGCAACTAATATGATAGAAAGAACTCTTTTCATTTTCGATGAAAGTTATGTAGTGTAGGTAAGAGATGCAAACAATGATGCAACAATCAAATAGGTATCAAAAAAGAGCTTCCTAACTAGATCTTTCAATTTCACTATTGCAATTCAATTAAAAGCATTAAAATATGCCAAACCATGCAATGTAATATATGCATGATTCCTCTAAAAACTATGCAAATTTAATCTATGCACAATATCCTTTCCTACTATGAAAATGAGAATTATTCAAATCGAACACAAGAGATTTCCAATGAAATCAAACGTAATATGATATTTCATGAACAAAAGGACTCAAATTGGGTGAAAATTCCAAAAATAAAAAGAGATGTCAGTCAAAGGAGATTAACACTCATACAAAATTTAGCCCCCCAACCCCCCCCCCCCCCCCCCCCCCCCACCTGGCGATTGAGGGGAATTATTTTTGCAAAAAATAAAGAAAAAACATGCAATTTCACACTAGGGAATTCTAATTTTCACAAACAAAACCCCAGATGCAATGCATGAGATTTTTATTTTCACCATACTTAATTTTCAAAATGAAGAAAACTAAGGTGCAAATGTTCAATTACTGATTCGATTACACTTTTCAGAATTAATTATCAAACAACAATTCATCCAAGCGATCAAAAATCAAACAAAACAAGGTTGCAAGTGACCAAATAATACGAAAAAAGAAAAATCTAAACAAATTCTTATCGAAGGCGAACAAAAATAAATGCAAACTTAATGGAGGTTTTAGAGAGAGAACAAGACATTGAAGACTCAAGGAAACTTAGCTGGAGGCGACCTGATGAAAGAGGGGCTCAAAAACCAAGGAAAAACTTATGAGAAAATAGGGACTAGCGCTGCTACAGATAGGGCACCAATGCTTTGCAACACTGGGACAGAGTGGGAATGGTTGAGGTGCAATGCTCTGTCAGCAGCATTGGGGGAGCATTGGGTCTGGAAAAGATATTTCTGGCACAAAAATTGAAAAAAAGGTTGAATGAAGCCACTTCCTATGTATGTTCTTGGTTGGATGATGCAACAAAAGTCCGTCAAGGAGGTAATGAAACACAAAGGACAATGAAAACCACCAAGGGAATACTTCGTTCCCCAGTATGGTTGCCAATTGTTTATACATGATTTACGATTGCAAACAAAGCTATATCCCCTAGGTTTGGTGTTCAACCTAGAACAACATAGAGACAAGAAACCTAAACTTTTTCCTTAAAGTAAATAGATGATGGAGTAAGGCCTACTTGGAAATTGTCGCTCACTTCTCTCCTTCTTTAGCTTGGAAGGTCCAATTTCAGCTGCGATCGCCAAAATTAGATCTTTCATAGTCAGATAACGCAAACCATGAAAATATCATATGTATCTAGTATCATCTAAATACTTGATTAAATAGATCGACATGGTATTGAAATAAGTGAAATAACAACATCACATATAGGAAAATAGAGAATTCTTTTCATTAATATATATAGAATGAGATTACAACCATAAGTGGCATTCGATCTTGTAGAAGATCTCCTCCAAGTTGTTAACTCATCATTTTCTTGTCACAATATGCACCTTCAGTCACTGTATGCATGATATGATAACTACTTTCTATAGTATTATAAGGGAAGAATCACTCTCCAAATCCTACCATTCATTCACCAACCTTTGCATAGGCAAGAGGGTAAATATATAGGTGAGGGGTAAGTTGGGAGTTATTATCCAATTAAAATTCTAGGGCGTTAGGTCCCCCTTTGATGGAGGGATACGATCAAAGGATAAGTGGTGAAAACAACAAACTATGATAGGATAGGATCCGAATGTCAATCCAAGGTAAGTAGTTGACACAAATTCTGGAAACTTTTAGAAGGTGAAGCTTCCAGAATCCAAACCATTCTCCTGGAATTCTAGAACCAGCGCAGGTGCAAAGGAGGGCAACCTGTTGGTGACCAACACTCGCCAAAATGGAGCAAGTTGTAGGTGAACACACCCCTGTAGGCCTTCAAGGAGTGTTGGTCCTCAAACTAGCTCAGATAGGGCGGTTTAGGGTTGAAATTTTGAGGGATGAAAGGTATATGATTAGGGCTTTGTCCAAGATGATGACAAGGGAAATATGATGTTGATTGATCCCATTAGGAGGCTCACTTTGATTGGATGTGAAAAAATTTCTTATAACATGAAGCCTCTCTCTTATTCACCTCTTTATTTAGTTACTAATAGAATGTGCAAAGGCACTTATTTATTTTTTCGATGTGCTATGAAACCATCTCCAAAAATAGAAGAAAAGATAGGTAAACGCCTTAGAAATTAGCCACTTCGAGGGGGAAACCTCCAATACATTACATAAATGAACAATTCTTGGATGATACAAATGACCAAAACCTCCTTATATATATAGTAGTCCATGGGCCCACAATATAATCCTAACCGACCTAACAATAACAATGTAAGGGCACAATAATAACAATATTGGGGTTACAGGGGTACAACAATAACAATAAGAGAGCTACACTAATAACAATAAGGGACTAAACTGGTAATATAGGGACCTAACATGCCCCTCTCCTTCAAAAATGTGTTGTCCTCGGCGCTTGAGTAGGTTTGGGTGCTTTTGTATAAAATTCTCATCCTCCCATGTAGAATCTTTAGTGGCTAAGTTCTTCCACTTAATGAGATGCTCTGAAATAGATCGATTTCGTAGCTGTCGAGTTCTTGTTTCCATGACCGCTTCAGGTTCGAATATGATTTTTCCTTCCTCATAAAGTTCTAGAAATATTGTTTGAGCTGGAATATTTTCACCTATAACCATCTTTAAGCATGAAACATGGAAAACTGGATGCACTCGCGAAGAAGCAGGAAGCTCCAATTTGTATGCCATAGTACCAATCTTTTGCAACACCTTGTAAGGACCACAGTACTTTGGCGATAATTTATTATCCTTATTAGCTTGCTTGAGGGGAATTTTTTTGTATGGTTGTAGCCGTAAAAATATCAAGTCTCCTACATCAAAACTTCTCTCACTGCGATGTTGATCTCCCTGTTGTTTCATTTGATTTTATACCAAATTTAGGTTATCCTTTAAGAGTTGGAGAACTTCTTGTTAATGCTCGATGTGATCTTCCACTGCTTGAACCTTATAATTTTATCTTAAAGATGATGTGATGGACGGTGGATGATATCAATAAAGTGCCATAAATGGGGTCATTTTTGCTGTAGTATGGAAGGAAGTGTTATACCACCATTTAGCGAGAGGTAACAACTTGACCCATTGTGTTTTTTTATCAGATACAAAACAATGAGGATATCCTTCCAAACATTTATTCACTATCTCAGGTTGACCATCGGATTGAGGATGATAAGATGAGTTATGAGCTAATTTAGTACCCAAACAAGAAAATAACTTCATCCAAAAATTTCCAGTAAAAATGGGATCTCTATCACTCACAATAACCTTTGGGTTTCCATGTAGCGTTTTAACTGCGTCCATAAATGTAGTAGTTATTTTACTTGCTTTAAATGGATGAGATAATGCATAAAAGTGTTCATACTTGGTAAGTCTATCAACTACCACCATGATGACACTCTTTCCTTCGGACTTAGGTAAACCTACAATAAAATATATTGAAATCTCCTCCCAACATTGACTTGGAATGGATAAAGGTTGTGGAAGACCCAGGGTCTTAATTGTCTCAACTTTATTTTGCTAGCAAACCAATCATTTCACCACAAACTTTTGAATATTAGATTTAAGGCCATCCCAAAAAATTCTTTCTTCACCTTGTGGTAAGTTTTTAAAAATCCCGAGTGTCCTCCTAAAGGAGAAGTGTGCAATTCCAAAAGAATCTTTTGTTTTAGTTGGGAATTCTTACAAAGATATAAGTGATATTTGTACCATAAGGAATTATTTTTCCAACTAAATGTATCAGGTGTACTAGGATCTTGCTGCAACTTTTGAATGAGTTTCCACACGTCTTCGTCTTTCTTCCATTCATTCCTTGCTTCGATTATCCAATCTGGTTGGATAATAGAAATGGCACAAAGCAATGCTTCCACCTCTTCATTCTTTCTTGAGAGTGCATCTGCAAAAACATTTAGCTTCCACTTTTTGTAGATTATTTCAAAGTCATAACCCAACATCTTTGTGACCCATTTTTGTTGCTCTTCTGAAGATAGTCTTTGTCCCAAAAATTGTTTAAGACTATCATGATCAGTTTTTACCTTGAAGTGTCTTCCCATTAGGTAAGCTTGCCATTTATTTAGTGCATGTAGTATTTCTAACATTTCATTCTCATAAATAGTTTTCTTTAAATACTTTCATTTGATTGGACCACTTTCAAAAGCGACGGGTCTTCCTTCTTGCATTAAAACAACACCAATTCCATTTCCCGAGGCATCACTTTCCATAATAAAGGTTTTTGTGAAGTCTGGTGTAGCTAAGACCGGTGCTAGGCACATTTCCCCTTTAAGATGTTCAAAGACCTTAGTTGCTTCAAGATTCCGTGAAAAGGCATCTTTCTTCAATAATGTTGTTAGAGGTGCTGCTATTCTCCCATAATTTTTAACAAGCTTGCGATAATACCCTGTTAACCTGAGAAATCCTCACAACTGTTTTATGGTTGTGGGGACTTTCCATTCCTTAATGGCTTTAACTTTGTTAGGGTCTACCTTAACACCCTCGTGAGATACAATATGACCCATATATTCCACCTCTTGTACTCCAAAGAAACGGTTGGACGCTTTTGCATATAATTGTTTCTCCTACAATAGTTTGAGCACCCTGTCAACATGTTGAACATGATCCTTCCAAGACCTGTTGTAGATTAGTATATCATCAAAAAAAACTAGCAAAAATTTTCTAAGGAAGAGTTTGAAAATGGAATTCATCAACCCTTGAAATGTAGAAGGTGCACTGGTAAGGCCAAAAGGCATGACAAAAATTTAATAATGACCCTCATGAGTTCAAAAAAAAATTTTCGGAATATCTTCAGTCTTCATTCTAATTTGATGATATCTTGAATGAAGATCCAACTTGGTAAAATAAATTGCTCCATGTAATTCATCAATCACAAGAATGGGAAATTTATCTTTAATTTTGATCTTATTGAGCTCCCTATAATCCAAACACATGCGCCATGATCCATCCTTCTTGTGCATCAATACTACTGGAGCAGAGAAAGTACTTTGACTAGGTTGAATTTTACCAGCCTCTAACATTTCTGCAATCATATGTTCAATTTCGCTCTTTTGGACATAAGGATATCTATAAGGCCTGATGTTTGGAGGAACACTTCCTGGAATCAAATGAATAGCATGATCATGCTCACGAATAGGTGGGAGTCCTTTGGGAGTTTCAAACACCTTGGAATGATTGTCTAGGACATTTTGGAGATCTGCAGAAATAGATTATTTGATGTTGGAACTTCTAGTGAGCATAATTGTGCAGTTACGCCTCGTTTTTCTTTCTTCAAAAGCTTTATCATGACATTAGAGGTTATTATCTTTCCTCGCTTCCCTGCGATACCCCGTAATTCGACTTCCTTTCCTTCTGAAAAAAAAAAATTTCAAGAAAATTTCTTGAAAATTAAAATCTACCGTCCCCAAAGGTTGTAACCATTGTACTCCTAGTAAAACATCAGCACCTCCCATAGCAATGGAAAGCATTGGACTATTCAATACATATTCCCCCATGGCTATCTTGATATTATGACATTTTCCAGAGCAATTTATAGTTCCTCCATTTGCAACCATCACTTGACATTTTGGTGCTGGGTATAGGAAACAATTCAATTCCTTGGCTACCTTACAATGAATAAAATTATGGGTACTACCCGAATCAATCAACACTATTACCTTTTTCTTCTTGATATGTCCTTATATCTTGAGAGTATAAGGAGTGGTAATTCCTACCAATGCATTACACGATATGGTCGGACTCATTTATTCCTCTTCTAGGGTTGGTTCCTGGTGTATATCCTCTTATTTTGAAGATTCTTGTTCATTTTCTTCTTCCTCTTCACAATGTATGTAAAATAATTTCTTCTCAGCACAGTTATGAACATTATTTTATTTGCTATCACAATTGTAGCAAAGCCCTTTTGCTCTTTTTCCTTCCAATTGTTGTGGTGTCAACCTTGTAGGTTGTGGAATTCTCGGAGTAGCAACACTTCCATTTTTATATATGTGAGTGGTAGGCTTCCTTGTTGCCATAATTTTACATTCAATTTTTCTTGCCAACCTAAATGCCTTTTCCAATGTCAGGTTCCCAAACGCGAACTTCATGTTGGATGTTATCCTTTAAAGTCCCTATGAAGACATCAATCATGTGTTCCTCTAGAATATCAATTACCCTTATATTCAATTTTTGGAAGTCCTCAATGTGCTTCACCACTGAACCCTTTTGTTTAATATTTATCAATTGGCTAAAGAAGGTGTTGCTTTTTGTATCCTCATAATGTGTTATCATTTCCTCCATAAAAATTGACCAAGTGACAATTTTTTTACGGGAGCAAAGCCATCGATACCATACAAATGTATTTTGTTCTAAATGTAAACTTTTAAATTCTTAACGTTTGTGTGTTTTGCACATTATTGAGATCAAAATATTGCTCCATCTGTAGTATCCATGTTATGGGATCTTTTCCATCAAGCTTCCTCATATCCATCTTTGGAATATGGTGGTTCTTCCATACAACATTAGAGTTTATGAAATCACGATTAACATTTATTTTGTTGTCGTCGTGAGTTTCCTCTACTATCTTTTCGCCATGAGGAAACATTTCTTATATGAACTTTTCCAAACCTTCGATGTCTACTTTTAGATAATTCTTCATGTTTTCCATGTTGTATTTCATTTTTTCATCGATCTTAGCTTCTATGTCCTCCATCTTAGCTTCCATTCCATCCATCTTAGCTTCCATGCCCATGCAATCCATCTTAGCTTCCAAACCATTCATCTTAGCTTCCACGCCTTTCTTCAAACCATCCATCTTAGTTTCCACGCCTTTCTTTAAAACTTCCTGTTGAGGAGGTAAATCCCCTCTGCGGACAGTGGCGATCCATACTAGCCCAGATCGGGTCTAGCAACAATCAAACACGCTACGGTGCAGGTTCCTAATCATAAATAAACTGAATTGCGAGGAAGGCTTACCTGTAATCCAACGTTGTTGTTTGTAGAAGAGGTGGTGCTCTTGTTTCTTTGCCCTGGCAGATCACAATCCTCACGATCTTCGCGGTCGGACACATGCACATGCAAGAAACAACACAAACGCAAGCATAAAATCCAGTATATACAACTATATGTCAGTCGAAGAGGACATAACTCATGAACATAATCAAGAACAAGAGTGGAACCATAACCAATAGTCGCTTTTAATTAAAGAGTCAAAAAGAAGAATACAACCAAAGCTTTGACGCCGAATTCTCCTTTGGCGGGTTGTCAGCAACACATGTCTCGATAAAGCCTGTCAAGGATGGGACAAGCCTCTCTCTCCGGATACTTGGTAATAGTCTCCTTGCTTGGATTTTTCCTTAGGGAATCAAGAAGGCTTTTGCAGCATGAAAGCTCTTGGGAACTTGGGGATTTTGGAACTAGCTTGCTATGGAGATAGGCAAGCCTTTATAGGAGGAGGAAGGGAATTTGGGATCCCTATAATTATGGGATTGGCCCTATCATCAAGGAAGCTTCCATGAGAGGTGGCAAACCACTTCCTCTCTATGGAAATCCGTAGCCAAACCACCCAACTCAAGATAGATATCAGTCCAGAAATTTGTTAGGATGAAACTTCCGCCTCTTATTTTTAAAAAACACCTCTTAATATGGTTGGCGTGGGTGCGGCTCTATGACAGAGCGCCAATTGGCGCGCCCTCTTTGGAGGATTTTCCCTATTGGCGCGAGGGCTAAACTATGGAACCGCGCCAATGGAAAAAGAGCTATTTTTAGGGTTTTTTGCAAGGAGATGTCTTCAGGGCAATTAAAGCTCATCTTCAGAGGGATGCAATGAAAGTATTTTCAAGTCTTAACTCTGCCCATAGGTCACGGAATAAACCCTCCAATGTGCGGGATGGGGATTGCAGGGATGGTGACAAATTGCTGTGTAACACTTCCATTTCATTTTTTGTTGCTCTTTGTGATTGCGAAATTTGGTGCACTTGCTCTTGTAATTTTGATATCTCATGTTGTGTTTCTTCGTCTTCATGAGTCATAGTAGAGCATTCTGAAGGCTTAATGGGTGTTGAATTATTTTTATGGGGGATTTTAGAATCCAATACTGATATCTATTCTTCAATATGCCCTTGGAATAAATTCAAACAATGTTTTTCTTCGAACGAGACTTATATAATTTGAAAACAATACACACATTTTTCTTGATTTTGAGGACTCGATATTGAAACTTAATTATCTCTGTGATTTCGGATCTTCAATATATGAAATTTATCCCTGAAGTAGCCCTCTAAATCATCTTTCGAATGCCATAGTTCTAACCTCATTTGGATAATTCAAGGAAAATTTATGCCAAATCTCCCATGATGACCTAATTATGGACTGGTTCCGTAGAAAAAACTTGTACAACTTGCCACGTGTCAATTTTTCCTCCTTCAGCTCTAAAATTTATATACCGAAAACTACAGTCCGTGTACTTGCGGCCACTTTTTACAAAATCCCATTCTGATGCTTAAAGAGAGAGTTATGACGTTTTTCCCACAGTAACCTCTTTGAGATGAAATTTGGGAGTCTGAACCAATCCTAACTTCCACATATCATATCTCCCAAAATATTTCGAGCCAAGATTTGACATGTTTACAGAAGGTTTCTCAGGATAGCGGCTTTGCACTATAAAACTTTCAGCTTCTGAAACTTTTTATAGGAAATGTTATAGCACAAATGCCACGATGACCTATTTTAGTTGAAATTCGGGAGCCTGAACAAACCCTAAATTCCCCAGATCATATCTCCGATACTGTTGCGAACCTAGATCTGAAATGTTTACAGGAGTTTCCTTAGGCTTTCGGCTTCATACTGTACAAATTTCAGCTTCTGATGCTTCGTACAAAAGCATTTATTGCGAAAATGTCACAATGACATGTTTGGAGCAACAAAACCCTAGAATCCAAAGCTCTGATACCAAATGTTATGAAACCAGCTCCAAAAATAGAAGAAAAGAGAGATCAATGCCTTAGAAATCAACCACTTCGAGGAGGAAACCTCCAATACATTACATAAATGAACGATTCTTGGATGATACAAATGACCAAAATCTCCTTCTATATATAAGATTCCATGGGCCCACAATATAATCCTAGCCGACATAACAATAACAATGTAAAGGCACAATAATAACAATATTGGGGTTACAGGGGTACAACAATAACAATAACTGGGCTACAATAATAACAATAAGGGACTAAACTAGTAATATAGGGACTTAACACGATGGAAGAGGGATCCTAACTTATTTAATTGCAAGAGTTTGGTTCCTAGTTTAAGGGATTTGAATGATAACCAAAGTCAATATGTTCATTTAAATCTTTTCTCCTTTCCCTTCTCTACTTTATTCATTTTACAGGTCAAAAAACTATTCAATACAAGGATGAGTCAATAATGAAGATCTTAATAAAGATACAGGCTTTGTAGTTTGACCAAAGTCTTTATGTATGGAACAAATTGTATTTTCCATTCAAAAATGATAGACTTTGAAGATATATAAACCCAAAACAAAGAACGAGGTGAAAAATTAGCCAAGCATGGTTTTTCATCGCAATTTTCTTTTTCAAGTTTTTCCACATTGTATTTTGAGCCAAGAGGAACACTTTCACACAGACTCTTATTAAACAAACATGAAAGAAAAGACAATACAAAGAACCATAAAGAAATATGTGAGACAAAATAAGAAAATAAAACAAATACAAAGACTAGATGAGGAGAAAGTGAAGGATGAATATTCAAGGGACATAAGGATGCAACTAGACCTACTCCTAACCTAACGAACTAGAAGGTCAAGGCTACAATGTAATGAAAAATTCAATATAGCCATTATAACTACTCTCAACCTGCATACACAAAGAGACAAAAAATAAAAAACAATATAAAATGATGCATGAGAATTATAAATTTCAAGTCATCAATATTTTTGGAGACAATTCTCCAAGCAGGGTTTCAACGGGGAAAAGGAATTTTATTTCCTTGTTGTAAATAATTTTATTTTCTTTATTTTTAAATAACTATGGATAGAAATAATATTGAGTAGTTACATTTTTCAATAAGAAAAATATTCCTTTTAAGGCATGAGGGGTTGTAGGAGAAAAAATATTGGTAAAAATTAGCAAGTTGTTAGAAAAGGAAAAAGTTTAGAAATCTTAGAAACTATTGGAGTTCTTTTAGGATTTATAAAAGATATGGATAGACAAGATTTTGTCAATAAGGAAAAGTGTGTCTAACTTGAAAAACATGAGTGATTTGTGTATTGATTTATGGATCTAGGAGAAAATATTTTGTTTATATATGTTATTTAAAACATTGTAACCTTAAGGGGAAAACTAATGGACAAATGGATATAAAATCAGGCCATAGAGAGTGAATAGAGAGAATTAGTGCCTCTAATCATATGTATGTACAAATCTAGTTTAATGAATGAAAGTTCATGTATAATCGTGAATCTAAGAATTCTATGATAAGTGTGATTTCAAAGAAAGCATGGAAACCTACTTTGTGATTGACATATTAATTGAATCCAATAAACTTTGGATCATTGAATTAGCACAAAATTATGGATTATTATTTTTTTGACTATTGGAAAATATATCATTGTTTTTTATTCTTAAGGTTGCAGGTTCATGGAAATGAAAATAGTAGGAAAAGTGAATTTTCCTACATCAAAGTGGTATCAGAGTTGGTAAATATATTTGGAAGTGGAATTCAGAAGTTGGAATTGTGGGTGATGTACAGGTTTATGTTTATGTTCTAGTTGGTAAATTCTTTTAGTTGATTGAAAAATTAAAGTTGAGATTTTGGTTCTTGGTTCTTGATGTTTGAAGATGCATATTTGAATGTTTTTTATGTAAAATTTGATAAAGTGTTTTGCAAAATGTAGTATCAGAGAAGGTGAATTGTGGAAATAAATATTTTAGCTTGTATAATTGTGATGAAAGTAGGAAATGTGAGTGCATAAACTAGACAACTAAGAAGTGGTCAACGGGTTCTAGAGGAGGGAACTAGGAATACCAAAACACCAAGTACAAGTGTGAAGCTTGGTGAGGTGTATGTAGTAGGAAGGTGACTTGTTACTATAAAGGTTATTTTCATTTCATAGTGGGCAATAGAAATCTCACAAAGGGACATGAAAAGGTGAAGATGACAATGGATATTCATTTGAAGAATTTAGAGGGAAGCCACAGAGATGCTAAAGAATTTGACATAAGGAAAATGAATGATGAAGAATACGAGAGGGAACTCAGTGGATGTTCTTACAGAGTTTCCACAACAAAATGAGAAGAAGCAAAGGTATGGGTGGAACCGGAATAAAAGGGTCAAGTAGCATGTTGAAACATTATGGGCTAAGAAACAGAGAGAGAAACTGAGACATAGGTTGAAGGAAGAACTTAAATCTATTAAGTGTGAGGAGATAGTTCACAGCAGTGAACATGAGCAAGGTGAAATCCACGGAGAAGACAGTAATATTTGTGGAGATTTGATGTTTGAAACATAAAATTAGGTTGAAAAGCATGTTGTTCTTTCTGATGATTCGTTTATGGTCCCTAGTGTTATTACAGATGATGGACGGTCTTTTGAAATTTTCAGTATGAAAGACGAAAATATATGGGGACAAAATATGAATTTTTCTTTAAGCCATGATGAAGAATAATACTTGAATGGGATGCTCATAAGGGGTGATGAACCAAAGTCATAAATATTTTTCAATTCTCAAACTAATTGTGTGTATGCAAGAGATGTAGAATGTGATGATGGACAACTTTCAAAAGTTGTTATGAAGGAGGATACAACAAATACAAAGGATATAGAATTTAGTGGCAACATCAAAATAAATATCAATCAACGTATTGAAGCATGGAAATGAATTCTTGCTGTAAATATACAAGCATGGGATGAGGATGAAAGTATATATGTTTTGGTTGTATACTTTTCTTTTGATCACTTTATTGGATAGAAAATTTTCACTTGAAATGGTGAACAAAATCATGGTGAAGACATATGTCTTGTAGTCTGAAAAGAAGTGGAATTATGATGGAATTCAAGAACCAGGTGCATAACGAAAACAATATGACAAGATGGATGATCAGCTACAAAACAATTTTTGGATCCTAAAGGATTCAAAAATTAATGAAACATGAGCAGGAGGTCATGAAAATTTTCTACCTTGGGATTCTAATGCAGGAGCATTACAGATTCCAAGTCATCAATATTTTTGGAGACAATACTCCAAACGCGGTTTCAACGGGGAAAAGAAATTTTATTTCCTCATTATAAATAATTTTTATTTATTTATTTCTAAAATAATTATGGATAGAGATAATATTTCCTAGATAAGTTCTTTAAGAATAAAATCATGCTTTTAAGGCATGAGAGGTTGTACGAGAAAAAATATTGGTAGCAATTAACAAGTTGTTCTGATAGGAAAAAGTTTAGAAATATTAGAAACTATTTGAGTGCTCTTAGGATTTAGAAAAGCTATGGATATGCAATATCTTGTCAATAAGGCAAAATAAAGTCTACCTTGAAAAGCATGAGTGATTTGTATATTGATTTATGGATCTAGGAAAAAATATTTTGTTTATATATGTTATTTAAAAATTGTAAGCCTATGGGGGAAACTAATGGCCAAATCAAGCCAAAGAGAGTGAATAGAGAGATTGAGTGTCTCTAAACATATGTATGTACAAATATATTTTAATGAATGAGATGTCATGCATAATTATGAATCTAAGTATGCTATGTCAAGTTTGATTTGATTATTTGATTTCAAAGAAAGCTTGGAAACTTTATTTGTGATTGACATATCAATCCAATCCAACAAAATTTGGATCATTGAATTAACACAAAATTGTGGATTATTATTTTTGTGACTCGTGGAAAATATATCATTGTTCACTATTCTTAAGATTGCATGTTCGTGGAATTGAACATAGAAAGAAAAGTGAATTTTCCTACATAATGATACACCATGTGAAGGAAAAGATAAGAACTTGAATAGCTACACCGGAAAATATAAGTTCTTTGCTAGATGTATTAAAATGTGCCAAAACCATCAACCTTAACCGACCTGCCATCTTACCTTAATGAGAAGAATAACCAAAGAAAACTCGGAAGCTTCTTGTGAATTCATCTACACATGTTTTGTCCTCCTTAGAAAGAAAAAGAAAAGATTTTAGATTGTTATTAGCAAAAGGGATCTCTAACTACGATGCTTACAACCAATCATAAATTGGATCATGAAATTCATGACCATGCTCTTGAAAACCTCGAAATACTTGATAAAATGAATTTTCAATTAACATAATGGAACTAGGAAGAGAATCTTATAAGGGAAAATGATTTTGGCCATGTCTAACAGGCTTATTAACGTAGTGAGGACCTGAAATAACCATCAGTGAAGGCTTAAATGCCTCAACTGCTTGACAAGTATCTGAATAGGAGGATGATAAACCATAAATATCATTCGATGCAAAACAACTATCATTAGATACAGTAGTGGGAAAATGACTAGTCAAATGAAAGTTGTTAGGGGTAGAATTATGATCAGATGAACTGATTAAGGCATAAGATTCACGGTTAGTGGACAATAAAGACACATCAATTTGAACAAATTTTCAAATGCTTTAAACAATAAGATCACCTTCCTCTCATGTTGAATGTGAAAAACCATTTCCTTGTACCTAGTTGGAAATTGATTCGACACCACAATCATTAAGAAAAATGAAAAGGAATCCCAATATAGCGAATAAAAGAAACAAATCATGATGCAATGGACAAGGATGTATATCAAAAAGAGGAATTTGACTCACCAGATAACTTAACAATTCGTTGGCACTCTAGAGGGTATTTGATGCCATGAAGAAAATTATTAGCATTGTAAAATTCACAGGAAAGATTAGGAGCCAATTTTTTTCAAAACAATCTGATAGATATACATATTTCAGTCAGTGATAATATTTGAAATGATCATCTTCAGTGCTTTGTGTATCCATGAAAGGTTTTCACTCCATGTGATTTTAGTACAAGATATTTTCATAGAGTTGGAACAACAAGATTTCGATAACCTGACATAACTATCAGTAGAATTTGAAGTGCCTCGACAACCTGACAAGTCAATGAACTTTTGAGCATTGTAGAATTGTATTTTTAAGATTGAATCAGATCATGCATGGTGTGTGGACAAATACTACTAGTAATTTTAATAATATCACCGTTATCCAAATGGTATCCATATACATCACTAATTTGATTGGATTTGTTAAATCCAACAAACAAATTTCTCAAGTCAAAATATTCTTCTAATCGGACATCAAAGGATGGATGGATTTGATCAATCTCATGAGTAACCTGAAAATAATAATTTTCTTCATGCAAGACCATAGATGATTAGGAATGGAATGGATACTTGATGCTTTTATTTATACCTTCTTCATCATGGATAACCTCACTACCTTGTGTCAATTAAATATTCAACCCATCAGAATGTGAATCTTGAGAGCATGGAATATTCTCATTGCGAGAAATAGGACACAAAAGACAATGGGTTGAATAAGAAGTATTCCTAAGAGAATATTTCTTGATCGAATCAGATTCTAGATCCAAATATTTCAAAACAAAATATTCTTGATAAATCGAAAGATCAATTGGTTTACTTGGGCATTCATCAACATATACATCAATAGGGTCATCATCATCAAAATGATGGTTTCCCAATAATTTATATGGAATAGGAAAATTAACTTGATTTGATTGACTACCGAGATTAATAGATTCACAATTAGCCGAGAATGAAGAAACATTATCTTGGCATAGATGACTTTGAAAAAGAGAAGAAATATTGAAATAATCTTCACCTTTATTCTCCTCTACCATTGAGATGTGACTGCCTTGCACCTAATCACTACTTGGATTTGGAAGAGACTCACCAGGCAGATTAAGAGGCAAGGGATTGTGAGAAAGAGATGATAGATGATGACAAGTATTAAAATTAGATGCAATACTGAAGTTATGATTATAATATCATCTTGAAAAGTCAAGGTATTAGTATTCACCTTAGGATTCATGAGCCATTCCAAGTTTTCCTCCATTGGATATGGATCATGGAAAGTGAATGGAGGTTGAACAGATGAATTAGCAATTTTATTTATAAATTTCCTAACTTCTACATTATTGCTAGGAAGCACCTAGATTTGTACTGAGAAATGAGGACGACAAGAAACACAAGGAATAGTAGGTTCCTCCTCTAAAATTAGAAGTGTCTCATGAATTACAAAATTTGGGGGAGAATAAACATCAAGGGGTTCATATTCACATTGGTTCAAATAAATATGAACCAAATGCTCAAAATTTTGTTTAAAGAAATTTTAATTTGTGTCTTCTTCGAACTCGTAACATAGGTGAAGTGATCTATTAGAAAAATCCTCAATTGATTGACTAGGGTTAATTCTTAGTTGATTAATCCTTTTAAGATCATCTCGGTAATCATACATATAAAATGCTTGATAAATCACGTTGAGGAATTGTGTAACGCCCCTATGACTCTGATTTTTAGACAACTACTATTCGTATACATTGAGTTATTATTGGATTTAATGACAAAGGAGGCCATGATGAGACTTATGTCAAGATGAAATTGAGTTAATAAATAAATTACTTGGGAATATTCAAGAAGAGCACTGGAGTGTAGAATATTTCCTTCCAGCTTAGAAAAACTTGTGGTGGTCAAGTCCACATGATGGACCTTCCCTAAGAAGTCTCTTAAAATAAAATTAACATAATGGGAGACAAAAATCATGTTAATCACTTAGTTGGAGATAAATACTAAGTGGTTTGGAATGAATCATTGGGGGAGAGAAACGCGGGCTTTCAAGAAAAATAAAAGTATCTTTTTTCGGAAAAAAAACAAAAACAACAAGGCCTAAGAAAAAAGGTTGGCAGACCTTAGAGCAGGGCGCTACTAAAAATATGTTGGGAAGAAATCTATAAAAGAAAACCACCTAGGAATGAAAGGAGAGTTGATTATGGATGGCAAGTAGGTTTAGCCCGTGGGCGGAGGGGGGGGGGGGGGGACTATTGAGATAGTCATGGTTGGGTGGAGCATGCTCCATTTCTGAGTTTCTCTATATTTTGTTAGAAATTATGAATGATAAATAATCTGTAGTTGAAGGTTAGTGAAATAAATGCAGTTCGTACATTTTCGTATAATATTTAGTCAGCATGCATAGTATATATATTTTCTTGTATATAATAATGATAGTCATATGTAATTTATTTCTACATGCATAAAAATCAAACCCTATGCAAATTTGAGTATGCATGTCAATGTATATTCTGGATAAAAATTTCTTATGGTAGAAATTGAAAATAAATATACTTGTATTGAGAGTCCTATATGAATATATCTGCATAAAAGATAATCTGGTATTTATAGAGTAGACTTTTGAATTTAATATCGTGTACACATGTATGGGAATCAAGAAATACATATGGTAAATGTATGTTGAGACTTTCTTCTATTCCATGTAAAGTATGTATTAAGAAGAATAAATAATGAATACAAGTCACTTATATTATACTTTTTTAGTGATAGTGGTTTTATTAAATTAGTGTTGAAACAAGTCTGCATGCAAATTGCAAACATGAGTATATATTTAGTTGTGTTGTGTATTGAAAATTCTTAAGTCTACCTAATCTATTGATAGGAAAAGCGAAGTGAATCATAACACCTGAATTAAAATCCAACTTTTTTATTATGCATGTGAAAGACTCAAATCGTATGTGTTATTACAATTGGTTTCTAGATTTGTAATCATAAATTTTTCTTGTTATTATATTTTTGTTTATGATCTTTGGGTTTTTGGAGAAGAAATAACTTTTCATGAATGGAAAAGAATGTACATAATGGTGTGTTCATGTTTTTTAACATGTATTTTTTTATATATAATAAGGAAATCAAGTGAGACCTCAGTATCCATAAAAATAGGACAGATAATCAAGGAAAGTAGAAATATAGGTCCTATAATTATCATTGGTTGGCCATGATCACGGTTAACCTAATGGAAAATATGCATGTAACTAGGTTCTATAGAACGAAATTCATTAGAAAATAATAATTCAAATAGAGAATATATTTTGATAATTAAATTAATAGGGTTAAAAATATAGACATAACTAGTAAGCGAAACACATATAAATGTGATACCTGAAAATTGGGAGTCAGAGAGAGCTATCCTAGAATAGTGTGTATAATTAGTAGGCTCAGTAAGAATACAACTAGTAAAAAATGAATAATAATAATAATAAGGTCATCGATATGAGAAGGCCTGATGAGCATATAGGGCACAATAGCAATGTGATTCCTTTCTGGAAATATGTAGTATATTCAAACTGACATTAGGACAACCACAAATATTACAACCATCAATTGACTAGAAGTATATTAAATATGAAGGAAAGATATGAAGCAAGAAACATAAACATATTAATTGAGACAACCACAATTCTGATGAACGAAAATGAATACATGAGACAATAACTAATGGTGGAGACTAAATAGTGCTATTAAGAAACCATTTGTTATCACAGAACAAACGACATGGGGAAATCACCTCCATTGTTCAACCATTATATGAATAGTCCTTTGGGTTAACAAACGAGACTCTATTGATAACATATCCATACGTTTTTGATCGAAGAAAATTGACTTAGATGTTGTACCAGTACGAACCCATTCATATAGAAACATCTGGGTGAGAGAAAAAAAACTACAGAAAATCCCATAATGAATACACTCTAGTTACAATTATTAAGGAAATAAAATATATATAAACTCTCCAGCTCTAAAATGGAGCTCGCTACGCAATCCATTAGCATATAGAGATGTCCCCGTGACGAATAGAAGGTTTGTGTTATGATGAGCCGACCTAGGAAAATGAAAGAGATAGGTGAGAGGTTCTTCAACATTAAAGGAAGAAGAAAAGCCTATAACCCTTTTCTTAACCAATGTTCCACCAAAACCCATATCTACATACTTATAGAGTATTCACCATGGTATTATTAACTCCAAGGGAAGCAGTGTGCATACAAAAAAAGAAAAAAGAAAAAACATAAACTTAATGGAAACCTTCGGCTTGACTTTCCCCTTTTCTGCTTTGAGTACCTATAAGACATAATCACCCAATAAGTTAGACACTAAACCCTTTTTCTCAGAGGTTTTTATTTAGAGAGTTAATTTAACCATGGTGGAAAAGTGAGAGCATAATACACCTTAGAATTAGACTCAAATAACCGGAGGATTTTGGGTATGGAAAATCCAGAACCTCATTAACCTTGCAAGAAAATAAATAAATAAAAATGAAACGTGGACCAGAGACCTCATAGAGGCAGGTATCATTGATAAAGTTTTGTAACAGAGGTAGGCATTATTTGGAACTAAATTAGAAGCATAAAGAAAAAAATTACATGTAGAGTTTCTTACTTTTATTCTACACCCCAATAATCAGAAACATCCACAAAAGGGCTATCCTTATTGAAATACCCTATTTCTACTCAAACTCCAGACACGACAATAAGTTCGAAAATATAATCATGTCCTAAACTCAGGGCCACATAATGAGGAAAGAAATTACCTCAGAAGAACATGTTAGAAAATTATATATTATAGAGAAATGGAACACATAAAAATATGTGGAAATACAAACAGATAAACCATATAAAACAAGAGAGAAACATATATATGCGGTTCACCCAAATTGGGCCACTTCCACAGAGAAACAACCAGTCCTTCCTTTCTATTATCCAGCAAAATGAAGAGACACAACCTACAATAGATCCGTTGTAATATCATCTACTCTCTCACACAGTCCCCCTTTCTCTTTCTCGCTCAGAATACACATTCAACACACAGCTGCAGTACAATTCCCTTATGTGAAATGAGGGGTTACCTTCAAGGGAAAAAAAATCTAAATTAAACATAACATCTACCGTAAAATCTTCTGCCTAGTGAATGCCCCAGATTGACTATGAAATTACAATATTTTACAAGGAAATTTTACATATTTTTTTAGCTTCGAGGGTGTTTCCCCTAGATCTGGGGGGATAAGTCCCCCCCGCATGGAGGGGTGTACAAACTTCCTAGGGTATACATATGACTGAAACAAAGACCTCTAAATCAGGATGATAATCAAGCTCCACACCCAACAGGATGCTTATAGATGCGGATATTTCCTCCCAGATAACCTAGAAACCCTAGAAATGAACCGCGAGAGTTGTAAGTGACAAAAAAATAAAAACAAGTGAGAAAATCGTAAACTATGATAAGAACAGTACGACGATTTCAAGCAGCATAAGCCATAAATTCAAACAACGAGTAGAAGCATAGATTCAACCTGTTTCAGAGAATACCTTTAATCAACATATGTGAGAAGGGTTAGGACCGCCATAATGTCACTAGAGCATAAAATCAAGTATATATCGTGGAGCTACACTCTGTAAACTAATGAATAAGGAGATTTGTATAAACCTAAAATAGACTGGGTTAAGAATTGTAACACCATGCGGAGAAATATTTCCAAATTTCACTTAAAGGTTGAATGAAAATTTTAAAACAAAATATAAAACCCAAAATATTTACCTCAACGAAGTGTTTAATCCTTTCGTAAGTGACCTACTTTGGAATAATTATGGCAAGATCGATTGTAGGGTGTACCAAGTGCCAAAATAAACCTGAGTTTTCCATGGCGGTGGCTCCTGTTGGCAATATGATGCAATGTGTTGTCCTTGATGGAAACCTACTTGATGAAGTTGTCCTTGATGGAAGCTGACTTGATGAGTTTTCTTTGGATAGAAACCTATGTGTTAAAGATGTAAGAATGATGTATCTACAGTACAGTTCAGATGTGACAGAGAAAAACAATTCCAGTATGTGTCGGAGAAATGATAAATATAATGTCACAATGTATACACGCTTTTGTAAAGGCCAAGTCGCGTATGCACGCGGAAGAGTACGTCCCAAGTCGCATATGCCCTTTTGCGCTCCAAAATTATAATACCAAGGGGCATTACCATGGTTTTGGCACACAGTATTGAGCGTTGTATGGTTTATTTGACTCCATCCAAGAATACCATCGGAAGTTGTGTGGTTTTGACTCATGGTATTGGTAAAAGCTAAATATATTTAAGGAGAAGAAGATCATAATGCAAGGTGTGCATGTGTAAGGGTTGTTGATGAATAAATTTCTCTAAGGAATATCTGCATGGATGAACTCTGTTCTTAATTGATAGATCTGAATCTATGATTCACCCATGAATATAATGATGGTTTGAGATCTCTAGATCTGACAATGATGAATCTCTGGTTTGATCGACTGACAAAATCATGAAGAACTGGCGCAAGTATGCTGAAGAAAATGAATAAATCTGGGTAAGTTTTATAGATCTGGTTTGTTCTACAAAATTTATTTTTACAGATCTATACGCTAGTTGGTTTCAGAAAAAGCGCGTATATACGCGGGTTCTCTTCATGAAAAGTGCGTATGGAAGTTATGATTTCTGAAGAATAAAATACATAGAAGTATACGCGGGTTGGTATGCAGGAAAGCGCGTATGTACGCGGCTTGAGTGAAGAAAAGTAGCATATGCTATTTGAATTAATGAATGTTCAGGGTTGAGTTTGTATCTGCATATCTATTCTGAAGTCTGGTTTATTTCTGACATTCTGGTTACAGTGGTCTCACTATTCTGTTTGAAGTATTGGGCAAAGTATGTTTGTTGATGTTAAGTGAAGGGTTGTGTTGAAGCTGTTGGATCCAGTATGAAAATTGATGAAACGTGGTCAGCAGTAGATCTGGGGGTTGAGGCCTTCAGTATGAAAAAAAATCTTTCTGTCAGTAGATGTTGGTGATTGATTTCAGGGGGTCGAAGCTCCCTTCCATGAGAGGCTGGTAAACGAGATCAGGGGGTTGGAGCTCCCTTCTAGTTGAAGCTGTGAAATGAGAGAAGGTTGCAGCCTTATGCAAGTAGAAGCCTGCGTACTGGTATGATTCTTCATCAGTACTATGTTGTAAAAGGTTTTCTATATAATAAAGATTGAAAATAGAGACGACAGCAGCAGTGGTTTTCTCCCGAATTGGGTTTCCACCTTAAATATTGGTGTTCATGTGTGTGATGCTTTATTCTGTTGATTACTTCTCATAATCTGATACATAACTGATAAATCTGTTTATAAGATTGCTTCTAAGAATTTTCTCTAAATCTGGAAAGTTAAATCAGTATACGCTAGTTTCCTTCTGCATTTCCGCGTGCATACGCTAGTTCCATTCATAAAAATCGCATATGGAAATATGCTCAAAAGAAAAAGTTGAATTTATATTATAAGCTCTAAATACTGATTCACCCCCCCTCTCAGTATTTTTCCCAACAATTGGTATCAGAGCAGGTCCTTCTGAAAAAGCTTAGCCGCTAGAAGGAAGATCAATCAATATGAGCAATCAAGAAGGAACAACATCTATCAGGCCTCCGCTCTTCAACGGAAACAATTTAATCTTCTGGAAAACAAGGATGAGATCCTATCTTCAATCTCTTGGAGTAGATGTATGGGCTATGGTTGAAGGAGGATATCAATATCCATCCGCAACACCAACAGATCCAACGGAAAGAACAAATTATGAAACAAATGCAAAGGCGGTCAATGCTCTATTGGGAAGTCTAACTGAATCAGAATTTGTCAAAGTCATGCAGCTGGATACGGCAAAGGAAATATGGGACAAAATCATTCTAAGTTATGAAGGTGATGCAAAGGTAAAAAGTGCTAAACTCCAAACTCTCATAATTCAATATGAGAATTTAAAAATGCATAATGAGAAGAGCATTGCCAATTTCTTTTTACGTCTTGATGATATTGTAAATCGTATGAGAAATCTGGGGGAAACAATAACCGAATCTACTTTGGTTGAGAAATTTTTAAGATCACTAACGACAAAATTTGAGTCAAAAGTTTCTGCTCTTGAAGAAAAGCAGGATCTTCAAAATCTTACTGTGGTGCAACTTCATGGCATACTAACTGCATGTGAAATGAGAAGAGGAGGACCATCTGAAGTCAAAGAAGTCATCTTTAGGGCTTCTACAAAAGGGAAAGAAGTACAAGAGACAAAAGGATCAGGGTATATCTCAGAAGAAGATGAGGTAAATTTTGTAAAGAAACTCCAACTTGGCACAGGACGGTTCAGAGGTAAGCTTCCTTTCAAATGCTTTGCTTGTTAGAATGTGAAATAGTAAGTCTAAGAAAAGAAATTGAGAAAGTGAAGACTTTGAATCTTAGATTTGGTAAAGGATCTGAAACCTTCGATGAGATTATCAAGGTACAATGTTCTCCTTTTATAAATATAGGTCTTGGATATATCGAAGAATCTTCTCAGACTTCAGCACCAAATTATCTAAAAGCAGCTACAGCCAGTATCCAACATTCTGCCACTCAGCAAGGGAATAAAGAATCTTCACAGGTAAAGCATGACCAGCTCAATTCAAAGAACACTAACAAGAATACCTTCCAAAGAAACACCAACCAACAGGTAAATTCAAGTAGAAGATTTCATAATAGCAGAAATTTATTCTTCAATGGACAATGTTTCTCATGTCACAATTTTGGTCATAAAGCTTTTCAATGTGTTGCATATAAAACCATCATGACAAGAGAAGCAAGAAATAAAAGGATGGATTTTAGAACAAAGAATAATACCTATAACAACTTTTCTCCTCTTCAAAATGAAGTTGAATGTGCTTATTGCAATAACTTTGGCCATGAAGAATCTGAATGCAAGAGCAAAGTCCAGCCAAAAGAGCATTTTCCTTCAAACACCAAAGTATGGAAAAAGAAGGAATTACAGGTTGAAAATTGTGGCATAGCTTTATTTGCAGAAGGTGAAGAAAATCAATGGTATATTGATAGTGGATGCTCAAAACACATGATAGGTGACAAAAACAAACTTCTTGCATATAGTGCTCTAGAAAAATAAAAGAATGTTACATTTGGAAATGATACTCCTACTATCATTAAGGGAAAAGGGTCTGTTTTTCTAAAAGAAAAGGTGAAAGCTAATAATGTGATGTATGTGGATGGATTAAAGCATAACCTGTTAAGTGTAAGTCAAATGTGTGATCAAGGAACTGAAGTTGTCTTTAGTTCAAAAGAATGTGTGGTACGTGATCATGATACAGGTAAAATAATTATAAAAGGAAACAGAACTCCAAGCAACCTGTATGTATTGAAGAACTGCAAAGATCAATGTTACTTGAGTAAATCTTCAGAAAAATGGCTATGGCATAGAAGGTTGGGACATCTGAGCTTCTCTCAAATCAACAAATCAAGCAGACTTAAAGTTGTTCGTGATCTTCCCAATATTACTCTACCTGAAAGTATCATATGCAAATATTGCCAATTCGGTAAGAAAACCAGAGTGAAATTTAATGCCAAGGAAGGATCATCAAGTAAGCCTCTTGAACTCATTCATACTGACATATGTGGGCCTGTGAGGAAAAAGTCACCACGTGGTGAACAATATTATATCTTATTTATTGATGATTTCTCTAGAATGTGTTGGATTGGGTTGATTAAACACAAAGATGAAGCATTTGAGAAATTTCAAATCTTCAAAGCACTGGTTGAAAATGAATTAGATCTAAAAATCAAGTGTCTTAGATCTGATCGAGGAGGAGAATATACATCAGATGAATTCCTTGAATTTTGTGAACAACATGGCATAAAAAGATAGTTTTCTATAGCTGGCACTCCACAACAAAATGGCGTAGCAGAAATAATGAATAGAACAATTCAACAAATGGCTAGAGCTATGCTTGATGATTCCGGAACACCTGACACATTCTGGGGAGAAGCAGCACATACAGCGGTAAATATTCTTAACAAGGCACATGTTCGTGTAAATAGTGATAAAACTCCATATGAACTCTGGTATGGTAATCCTCCCACTATGAAGCATTTTAGAGTTTTTGGAAGCAAATGTTTTATCAAAAATAATGATGAAAAACTTGGCAAGTTTGAACCCAGAGCAGATGAAGGAATACTTCTTGGTTACTCCTCTAGGAGTAGAGCATATAAATGTTACAATAAAAGACTTCAAAAGATTGTTGAATGTATTGATGTTGTTATTGATGAGTCTCCTGCAGCTCCAAAAGAAGAAAAACAAACAACAGATGAAGACGATGATGACATATATCCTTCTACATCAAATAGAAATGATATAGACAATGAACCCAATGAAGAACATGAAGATGATTTATCTGAAAAAGCTCCATCCAAATATGTTCAAAAGAATCATCCAGAATCTCAAATTTTGGGAGATAAGGGATCAGGTGTACAAACAAGAAGGACTCTTGTGGGATCTTCTAGCTATCTAGCATTTCTATCCACTATTGAACCACACAATGTCAATCAAGCTAGCAAAGATGAATGTTGGATTCAAGCCATGAATGAAGAGCTTGATCAAATTGAAAAGAATCACACATGGGAATTAGTACCAAGACCTCATGACAAAAATGTCATTGGAACTAAATGGATATTCAAAAACAAGTTAAATGAGAATGGGGATGTTATAAGAAATAAAGCTAGACTTGTTTGCAAGGGGTATGCTCAACAAGAAGGTATAGACTTCGAAGAAACTTTTGCTCATGTAGCTAGACTTGAAGCCATAAGAATGTTTCTTGCTTTTTCAAGCTTCAAGTTTATCAAATGGATGTTAAATCTGCTTTTCTCAATGGTGATCTAGAAGAAGAAGTTTATATAGAACAACCAGAAGGATTCATTGTGGGAAATGATGAAAAACTTGTTTGCAGACTTAAAAAGGCTCTATATGGTCTCAAACAAGCTCCAAGGGCATGGTATTATCGTCTTGACAAATATCTTCATCAACAAGGATTTTCAAAGGGGTCTGCCGATAGCAATTTATACACCAAAACTGAAAATGATAAACTATTGATTGTGGTTGTATATGTTGATGATATCATTTTTGGAAGTAATGAAGAATCTATGAGTCAGAAATTTGCTTCTGATATGCAGCAAGAATTTGAAATGTCTTTACTTGGGGAACTAACATTCTTTCTTGGCTTGCAAGTACAACAAGCAACATATGGCATATTATTATCACAAGAAAAATATCTTAAGCAAATTATGAAGAAGTATGGCATGGAAGAATGCAAACCTGTAAGTACACCAGTGATAACCGGATGTAATATCAGTTCACATGATGATTCTCCCATGGTGAATCAACCGGAATACAGATCTATGATAGGAAATCTACTTTATCTCACTGTGACTATACCAGACATTATGCATGCAGTTGGGATTGTTGGACGATTCCAAGCTAATCCAAAAGAGTCTCACCTTCATGCTGTCAAAATAATATTCAAATATCTACAAGGAACTCAAAACTTTGGACTATGGTATCCAAAGAATGTTAATCTCACTCTTCATGCTTACACTGATGCAGATTGGGCTAGAAATTTTGATGATCAGAAAAGCACTAGTGGTGATTCATTCTATATGGGGCCCCGGTTAGTATCTTGGTTCAGCAAGAAGCAAAGATCTATTGCCTTATCTACAACAGAAACAGAATATGTGGCTGTCGCATCATGTTGCACTCAACTTATTTGGATGATGCAAACCTTACAAGACATTCAAATCAAATTTTCACCTCCTATCTCCATTATGTGTGATAATACAAGTTCCATCAGTATCTCAAAGAATCTTGTTATGCATTCCAAGACCAAGCACATTCCCATCAAGTATCACTTCTTACGTGAACAAGTGCTTGAACAAAATTTGAAATTGGAGTATGTTCCCTCCAAAGAACAAGTTGCTGATATATTTACCAAACCTTTACCCAGGGAAGCGTTCGAATATCTCAGACAGAAGCTGGGAGTAGTCTCTGCCATGCAGAAGATCAGATCTACTTGAATTCAGAAGATTAAATTGGATACGCAGATTCTTGAAGGACAGTCGCGTATATATGCGAGTTTATACACATAAAACCGCGTATGAGTGTTTGTTGACAAAAATTTTCTGGGTCAGCATTATTCAACACAGCTGCAGTGTTGTTGGGTCTCTCTGGTGATGTTCCAGCTCTCATATTTCTGTTTCATTCTTTAATACTTCTGTTGAAGATGCCTTGATGATTTGTTGTTGAAATTGTTCAGGATGCACAAGCTAAGGGGGAGCACTGGTACTGTGGAAAGGATGCATTGTTGGCATTCTAATTATTTGATCTCATGCTTGAGAATCTTTGATCTTGATTGTATAAGTCGTTTCTATAATTTGATGAAAAATGTCATGTTGAGACCCATGATGTAAAAATTGTAATATTCAGTCATGCAAAGAATTATTCCATTTTGTAAACCCACTTGGTTGGGTAATTGAGTCAAAATTGTAAAATCCACTTGGTTGGATCATTGATGTAAGTATGAGTCCTTGGTGATAGGAAAGGTCAAACTAAGTTGAGTTATAGAGTCATGTACTTCATTGAATATTATGTTTGAAGATGCAACATGATCTCAGGGGGAGCATGGTATTGTCGGTACAAAGGATCTTGATCTACCCTTTTCCCTTGATGTCAAAGGGGGAGAATGTTGTTGCTGAATGTATTTCTGGTCATGGTTTCCATCAAGTCCAAAGGGGGATATTGTTGGCAATATGATGCAATGTGTTGTCCTTGATGGCAACCTACTTGATGAAGTTGTCCTTGATGGAAACTGACTTGATGAATTGTCTTTGGATAGAAACCTATGTGTTAAAGATGTAAGAATGATGTATCTACAGTACAATTCAGATGCGACAGAGAAAAATAATTCCAGTATGTGTCAGAGAAATGATAAATATAATATGTCACAATGTATACGCGCTTTTATAAAGGCCAAATCGCGTATGCACGCGGATAAGTACGTCCCAAGTCGTGTATGCCCTTTTGCGCTCCAAAATTATAATACCAAGGGGCATTACCATGGTTTTGGCACACAGTATTGAGCGCTGTATGGTTTATTTGACTCCGTCCAAGAATACCATCGGAAGTTGTGTGGTTTTGACTCATGGTATTGGTAAAAGCTAAATCTATTTAAGGAGAAAAAGATCATAGTGCAAGGTGTGCATGTGTAAGGGTTGTTGATGAATAAATTTCTCTAAGTAATATCTGCATGGATGAACTCTGTTCTTAATTGATAGATCTGAATCTATGATGCACCCATGGATATAATGAGGGTTCAAGATCTCTAGATCTGATGATGATGAATCTCTGGTTTGATCGAGTGACGAAATCATGAAGAACTGGCGCAAGTATACTAAAGAAAATGAATAAATCTAGGTAAGTTTTATAGATCTGGTCTGTTCTACAAAATTTATTTTTACAGATCTATATGCTAGTTGGTTTCAGAAAAAGCACGTATATACGCGGGTTCTCTTCATGAAAAGAGCGTATGGAAGTTAGGTTTTATGAAGAATAAAATACACAGAAGTATACGTGGGTTGGTATGCAGGAAAGCACGTATGTACGCGGCTTCAGTGAAGAAAAGTAGCATATGCTATTTGAATTAATGAATGTTCAAGGTTGAGTTTGTATCTGCATATCTATTCTAAAGTCTGGTTTATTTCTGACATTCTGGTTACAGTGGTCTCACTGTTATGTTTGAAGTATTGGGCAAAGTATGTTTGTTGATGTTAAGTGAAGGGTTGTGTTGAAGCTGTTGGATCCAGTATGAAAATTGATGAAACCTGGTCAACAGTAGATCTGGGGGTTGAAGCCTTCAGTATGAAAGAAGAAGCTTTCTGTCAGTAGATGTTGGTGATTTATTTCAGGGGATCGAAGCTCCCTTCCAGGAGAGGCTGGTAAACGAGATCAGGGGGTTGGAGCTCCCTTCCAGTTGAAGCTGGAAAATGAGAGAAGGTTGCAGCCTTCTGCAGGTAGAAGCCTGCGTACTGGTATGAGTCTGCATCAATACTATGTTGTAAAAGTTTTTCTATATAATAAAGATTGAAAGCAGAGACGACAGCAGCGGTGGTTTTCTCCCGAATTGGGTTTCCACCTTAAATATTGGTGTTCATGTGTGTGATGCTTCATTCTGTTGATTACTTCTCATAATCTGATACATAACTGATAAATCTGTTTATAAGATTGCTTCTAAGAATTTTCTCTAAATCTGGAAAGTTAAATCAGTATACGCTAGTTTCCTTCTGCATTTCCGCGTGCATACGCTAGTTCCATTCATAAAAACCGCGTATGGAAATCTGCTCAAAAGAAAAAGTTGAATTTATATTATAAGCTCTAAATATTGATTCACCCCCCTCTCAATATTTTTCCCAACAGCTCCATAGAGCGAGTGGAATGAAATAAAAAGAGGAAAAGAGAAATCATAATCTTTTGAGGGTTAGGGTTAGTATTGTCCCAAATTCCAAACCATGGAGGATTAGCAAGCACTCTCAACCATTGGATAGCATGGCAAAAGGATGCACATGACGATCACATGAATCCATGTTAAGTAACCCACTTGTATCCACCAAATGTAACCCAAGTAAAAGAGAAAGACAAAATAAGTACATAGGTTCACACCCTAATTTTATTCCAATATTTCGCATGTAAGAACTTACATAGCAGCTAACTCATAAAGAAACAATTGAATAGAATAATTTCGCAACACATCTCAAGGAAATTACAGTTAGGTAATGGGTACACTTAACACAAGTAGTAATCATAGTGGGTACAAAAGGAAAAGTGTTGCGGTTGAATGGTATTCCAAGTGTAAGTCAAGCATAATTTACGATGTTAGAAGAAATAATGGTTCTCGCATATATGCATTTCTTAATAATTAGCTAATAAAACTCGTGACATGGACAAACCTTTAATAAGAAAACAAGAAAAGAAAAGAAAATAGTGACCAAACTGGTTACATGAGAAATTGATCAAATGAATGAATTGAAGTACGTGGTAGGGTATGAAACCATCGATTAACTCGACCTTCAAGAGTGAGGAAGAAAATCACACAAGCAATATATTCACAATCAATTTTATAAGATTTTGTTGTCGTTGCTACAACAGGCTCCAAAAATTTCAATACATTCATATTTTGGAGCCTACTTAACCATTGCATATAGTGTTGCCTTGGTCGTGAAGTGTCATTACAAGTCATTTTGTATGTTTCAAGTGTTCTTGAGCATCCTTATGTATCATTGCATTGATGAGAACATATTTAGTGTTTTCATGGTCGTAACACCTTTGTTGTTGTACAATGACACTTTTAGGTCACAATCACGCACACTTTGTTTGTTCTACGTGGGAAATGTATGTAAATTGGCACTTTGATGTATATTTATCACTGTTAAATATTTTATATGTTTCTTTTATGAGTTGGTATGTGTCTCACATGGTTTCATGTCTAAACTCATTAATCTATCCCCTTGTTCTATCCTCCAAACTTAGACAAATTATTATTGTTCAACTGAGACAATTAAGGAAAAGAGTGAAAAAGCACACTCTTAAGCATTGATCAAGAACCCTTTGTTCTTCAGAAGTGTGCCTTGCACCCTCCAAGAGTGCATAGCGCACTCCTAGCCATATTTCCTCTTCTTTGTTTCGAACTGTGCCCTTGAAGAATCAAGTCTTCTTTGATTTAACTCCTTCGACCCGAAGGAATACACCCTCCTTGAGCACATGAGCACACCCTAAAGACCCAAGGCTTAACTAATTTAGCCTTCAGCAGTGTGCCATGTTCCCTCCTTCGACATTGTGTCATGTTCCCTCCTTTGCCTTCTTGACCACATGAGCACATGCTCAAGCTTCAAATCCTTTCCCTTCATCTTTGAGCAATGTGCATTGCACCATCCTTGTCTCCCATGAGTGCATAGTGCACTTGGGAAGCCCGTAGCCTCATCCTTCATACATGCACCCTACACCCTTCCTTGAATGTCTATATCTCTTTAATGTATGAATGCATCCCAAACCCCTGAAGCTTCTTCTATTCAGCCTTTCAAAGTGTGCACTTGCACCCAGAAGCTATCCTTACTTGTCCCAAATCAACTGTTAAGGCATGGACATAAAATATACATGAAACATGTTAGATTAGGATAATTTTTAGGTTGATCATTTCTTTCCTTGAGTGATTGCAATTACAAGTATTCAGGATTAACATGGCAAGGATGCATCAATAATATCAGGAAAAGAAGGCAACCAAAGGAAGCATTCAAAAGACAAATAACGCATTGAATTCTTGATGATTGAAGCACCATGAAGACTTCATAAAATATAATACCCTTTGTAGGTTGAAGACATCAATGATCAAAAGTTTCATTCAGAACAAAGACACGAGTGGAAACCATGTCACCCATTAAATAAAGTCCATGTCAATAATCAAGTCCCATGTCATAAATATAGTGACTTCTCATGTCCTAACCACATAATGATGTGGAACTTATGATGTAATCATTTTAAATACAAATAATTGGAAGTCCAAACAACATTTATAGACAAAAGAGCCATAAAATTCCAAAAGACATGTAATACCGAGAGTCATATGTAATTCCAAGAGTGATTTGGAAGTCCAAAGGTTCTAGAAGTCCAAAATTAATTAGAATTTATAAAGTCAAGAGTCATGAGGATATGAAAAAGGTCATGCCTCAAGGTATAAAAGGATCCTCATTACTCATGGAAAGGACTTTTAACATTGGGTTCTCCCAAAAGGCATTAGAGCAACAGAGTTAGTTTTTTGGGGGGCAAGTAGTGGTTATAATGCTACACTATTAGAGCTACTGATGTTCATTTTACTTATGTATCTTAGAACTTTTGCTTAATACTTGAAGCGTTTTTTCCAGAACATTTTCAAGCATGGATTGTGGATGTTTTAAGACTACTCATTAAATATTTATGATTCGTTTTCACTTTGAATTGTACTGAAGTAATTGATCTATTTGAGTGGATTCGGTGCATAACCTGTTGGAAATTTGTTGTAATTATTGTAACAATCACCGCATCTATGTGAACTACTTCACTTGAAGTTAGAAAATTATTTATCATCTATGTGTGTACCTCCATTATATTAATACTATTATTTATCTTTTAGAGGCTCACTTTAGCCCCCCACTCAGTGAAAGAACCTTGACACATCTACAATCGAACATTCACAAGGCACACTCTCTTGCTCATTCAAAAGCACCTCTGTGCTTCACTCTCATGCTCACTGCTTAAGCCAAGGAAACTATTTCAGTAAAAGGAAATCAAGATGTATTATGGATGGGACTCCAACACTTAACAGTGTGAGGCTTAATTGGGACCTCATATCGAGGAGATCCCCTATATGTTGGAAATATCTAGCACCATCAACATTTTAGTGCTAGAAGGAGGGCGAAATTTTTTTTATGGATGATAACTCTACACATCCCAATCACTCATCTTATGAACAAGGCAGTAATATTCTAAGAACCATTCCAACTCCTATTCCTTAAGTAGGAGGCTATTATCAACTTGTCCTGGAGTTGGATTATGAGATTAACTACGAACAACTCTAGGAGATTCGACCTATAACTTGTCGGTTTGCAAAATCTATTAGTTTACTCCATGTTTCTCATAATATCCCACATCATCCTAAGAAGAAATAAACAAATCGTATTGGTGTACTAGTTGCAGCAGTGGAAGATCTGGTTTTTTTCCACCCTTGAAGAGTTTTTAGAGTCTTCAGAAGACGCCGCTCAGCAAGATCCACTTCCTCCCTTTAATGAAGAGTACAAGAAATACATTATTCTTTCAGACGAAGAACAACCAGGATTTGATTTTGCGTTTAATGACTTTTTAAACGGTGAAGGGGAAGACTCGTGAGATTGTAAAAAGGAGGAACCTAGAGATTAAGACATGCCCGATCAGGTTATGGATTGGATGTCTCAAGGGCTACTCTCTCTTTTGGATAACCTTCATAGAATTCCCAGACATCCGCAAAAGTTGAATCAATGTTTGATCCTGACAAAAATACTAAAGTATAAGATCATATTAATGATTTCTACATGGATCTATGAATGTTAGAGGTATGATACGATAATGTTTCTTATAGGATTTTCCCCTTTACATTAGAAGGTAGAGAAGCAGCGTGGTACCATAGTTTTCCTGCTAATTCATTCCATGGTTAGAGGGATTTTAAGAAATTGTTTTTGCATAAATTAGTTGATGATAAGGCTCCTACCATGTTATTAAAAGGTCTCGGGAATTTTAAGGTGGGGGAAAGAAGAAATTTAAATATTTCAATCAAAAGTTCCACCACATAGTGAACAAGTTTCCCTCGGGCATGCAACCTCATGATTCGATGACTATTGATTATTATATAGTTGTCTTTCCCACAAACATTTCATATTTTGTTAAAAGAATTACAAAGGACATATTAGCTCTAAACTTTGCAGAAGAAATTGATGTGAAGAAATACTTGTGTGCTACTAGAGTTATTACTGACGATGATGAATCTAAAGACTCCAAGGAGACTGGTAAAAATTCTCACCCTTGTTCTAGTAAGGCCAAGGAGAAGGATCCTGTAGATATTGAAATCTTGACTAGGATGTTAAAAGCACTCACCAATAAAGTTTCAGAATTAAAGAGGTCAAGCAAGACTTCTACTAATAGCAATCCCCCCAATTTTTTTTCCATTCATAAGTAATAATAACAACAACAATCAATCAACTGAAGTTTCTGAGAGTTCAAATATTTTGTTGAATTGTGAAAGCATAGGCATGGATAACAATTTGTATTTCAACCATGAATGGAATTCAAAAAAATCATGCCCACAGTGGAACCACAACATGAATGCTCTGGCCATACACATTGTTCATACTTTGCTGGCATATGAGCAATCTAAGAAAATGAAATCAACAGATGAACCTATAGTTGATAAAGAAATTATAGGTATTGGATATGAAGTTAATGCTTTTGATTGTATTCTCAATGTTGATAAGAAGAGTGTTGAAGAACCACCTCAAAGTGAGCCGCCCCTCAGAGAATAATTTCTGGTATAACGTGAGGAGCCAAGGGCCCATTTCTGAACAGAAGGTGACGAGACAAAATTAAAGGAGAAACTATTAAGAAGAACCTCACCACTGGTCAATCTTTCTCAGAATGCATAAAGTAAGTCTGGGAATTCTATTTCTTATAAGAACACTTCCACCATTAGTAAAAGTAAGTCCATCACACCAAAAGTATCAAACAAAGATCTCCCCTAGACACTTTAGCACTGCCTGTTAAAAATGAGACAATTGATTATAACAAAGTTGAATATTTGAAGAGAGATCATACCAAAATCTCAATATTTGAGTTCACAAAGATAGCAAGCCAACATGAAATGCTTGTCCAGGCCTTTTCATAGCCTTCATTAGGTGATAAAGCTTCTTATCCTCAAAATGTGTCTGGTAAGTCCACTAGAGCCCTTGATTCAGTGGATAATGCTATCATGCTAGATGCTAACACTCTTTACCCTTCATTTTGTTAACCTTTGAAATTTTTTATTACAATTTCCATAATTGTTTATTCAATTCTCCCTGGATGCAGGTGATTAGCTTGTTTTGTACGTTGGCGCGTGGGCTGGCATGGTGGGATGGCGCGTGGATATATACCACCGACACCCACACTCGCGCGATGTCATGTATTTACTACCCTTCCATCTCCTTCAATGCTTCTTTAATGCGGCTCATTCTCCCACAACAGTCCGCTTGCATTTCGACCATGGCGCCTCCCACCAGATTCATTTCTGCTCCACCCTTGAGCTTGAGCTGCTCCATTGTTGCCGCAGAGCCCTACTCTCGGACTGGCACTGGGAAGCGATGTGCTCTGGCGTGTTATATCGAACTGCTACCTGGCATACACTTCACTCATAGCCCATTCTGCAATCTCAGGTTCAATTCGCCTACCGTCAGTGCCTCGGCTCTGCCTACCTGTGTTCCCCTATATTCCCCTGCAGACTGTGTTCCCTACCATTGCATTTCCAACACTTGAACTGCCCTGCCTGCTCATCGCACCATGCCGAGGATGCACCAACGGATGAGGTGCAGGAGAGGCACCAGTCGTGGGCATGTCGCCCGTCAGCCTTCTTCTTCCACCTCTGGTTCAACCTCCCAATCTTCAGAGTATCTCTCTGGCCGCTATCCAGCCACCAGGAGTGGTCGTGGCCGTGGATCTGGGTAGTCCCAATTTGATATGGGCTCCCCCTACATCCCAGTCACCCCGCTCTCCAACCCTGTGCAGTCTCACACAGCTCAGCTCCGCACCCTCTGTGCTCTCAGTCAATCCACCGTAATCGCCACAGTCACTATTGTGCTTCAAGAAGACTCCTCGGGTGTGGTCGTCGCGACTCCGGGTGTGACTCTGGAGAAAAACACTGAAAACATGCACAGTACTCCTCCCACTAACAGCCTGAAGCGCAAGGAGCCCTTCTGCAGTGCAATTCAAGACATAGGCCACCAGGCTGGCCCAAGCGCCCCCAAGCGTGGTTGTTCCTTGGCAAAGTAGAACATCATGCGGAGGAAGAAGACCCTTACGTGTATGGCTGCCGCATCATCGAAGAACCGCCTTCCAATTCTCATGATTCCTGAACAGGTCTAAACTCGGAGGTTTTTATTTCACAGTCGCTCGATTGGGCTCAATTCTCTGTGTTTTTGTTTAATCAGTTTACAAACTCTGACTTACATTACAATGTCTATTAGCCGGTTTCCCCTGCGTGGGCAACACTTCTCTGTTTGTATATTTTGGACTAGTGCTGCAGTTTTAGTTTCTGAAGTTTATCTAGTAAACCATCAGTTTTGTAATCGCAAGAATGTTGCGACTCTGGGCAAGATCTTTTGAGGCTAGGGCCTCCCTGTAACTTTTTGTATCAATAATAAAAGTAGACAAATTCAGAAAAAATAAAAATAAAAATAAAAATAAAATAAATAAAAAAATAAATAAAATAAATAAAAATAAAAATAAAAATAAAAATAAAAATAAAAATAAAAATAAAAATAAAATAATAAAAAATAAAAAATAAAAAATAAAATAAAATAAATAAAATAAAATAAAATAAAAAATAAAATAAAATAAAATAAAAAATAAATAAATAAATAAAAATAAATAAATAAAATAAAATAAAATAAAATAAATAAATATATATATATATATATATATATATATATATATATATATATATATATATATATATATATATATATATATATATATTTGTTTATTCAATTCTGGTGCATCTATGAACGTAATTCTATTATCTGTTGCTAGTAAAATTAATGGTAGTTGAAATAAAATTGATGCACAAATCATTGATTGGATATATCTCTTGCCCAAGCTATTGGTGAAGTCAATAATGTTATTATTTTATTATCATCTAATCATTCAGTACAAAAATATATAAATATTTTAATTGTGAACATCCTTGAAGCCTATGGCGTACTCCTAAGTAGAGACTGGTCTAGTAAATTACAAGGGTATTTAACTACATATTGTTCACATTTATGGCTTCCATATAAGGGAAGAAACGACAAGATTCTAGTGGAAAGTGAATCATACATGAAGTACATTGTGAAAACACTTGAGGGTCATAATTAAAGTACTGCCTTTTTTTATTTAATCTTTGGAAATTGTTTCTTAGAAATTGATCAAGGGTGTTCTCAAGCACAACCATTACCCGTCCCACCATATACATAGTTCGAGCTCCTTCCTTGTTTACCAACTAGTGAAAATGAATATTATAATATAGATGTACTTAATAGTAATAATACTATAGGAATAAGTTTACTAGCTAATGATATTTGGACTCTATACTTTGATGGTTCTATAATGCAATATGGATTTGGAGTTGGTTGCATACTTCTAAACCCACACAATAAGAAGTATATTATATTGTGTCGTTTTGAGTTCGAGTGTACAAATAATATTGTTGAATATGAAGCACTCGTGCTTAGACTAAAGAAATGCATTGATCTGAAGGTAGAGTTGTTCAAGGAAATTGGTGACTCAGAAGTGGTCACTCGTCAAGTAAGGGATTTTATCCATTTTGTTTCACTAAATATTAAAAAATACCAGCAAGAGGTATCATGATTTATTAATTATTTTAAATATTTTTATATCATTTTTGTTCCTAGGCTTATAAATGCCACAACAAATGCAATGTCTAGAATGTTTCCATTGAGAAATGATTTTTATATAAATATTATATATAAACCATTTGTGCCTGATAATTTCACTAATTTTCATGTTTTCAATCACGACCAACAGATATTGCATTTTATGGCTAATGCATACATGTTCAAAGATGCTGCCAATGAGGAGAAAAACCTTGGGAAAACAACCTTTCTCACTTTGTTACATAACCTTCAAAGATTGTATTTTTCGGGGTTGTTTTGTATGATATTTATTTTATTTTATATGTTTGAAATTTTACTCTTCAATGCGAAGAGAACCGTGAACATGACAAAAAAATTCTGGTACATGCATTCCTACATTTTCTTTGTACTTTTTTGTCCACATTAAAATTTATTGGAGTTGATCAATTTAGGCCATATCAATATTGGTGAAAGAATGACTTTTGGGCAAGACCCAGGTTCAGGCTTAGAGGCCAACAAGGTCCTGCTATAGTCTAGGACAACGCCGACATTTTCACATTGCAAAAAGGCAAATAAAATTTTAAGGATGGAAGCTTATCTTAAAGTTTAGAAACCTTGGCGAATATTACTAGTCCATAATATACAAATTGTAAAATGTTGGAATATTTTTGTAGAAGTGTTTAGATTTATAATGATTCTATATTAGTCTATATAAAAGTTTGGAAATTTTTAGCGTAAAAAAATTATACTATAAAATGTGGGTGAACCATTTTTAGAAAAAATGGAAATGGGCGAGTCCTTTTTTTGCAAAAAACATGGAAAATTAATCCACCTGCAAATATTAGCCCTGAAAATATTCCATGCCCAAAGGACAGCAAGGAGTCTCACCTGAGGCATGTCGTGACCTTCCAAAAATGGGATCAATGTTAATCTAACCCTCTATCATCTAATATCAGTACACTATTATTATGCATAGAACAACTCACATTAATTATCATTCAAATAAGAGATCAATCATATCGGATTCCTCAAACAAAGTTATGAGAAAATTTTGATTAATCCTCTAAAACATCATGCACAACATTACATTCAGCATTACATAGTAGTGACCACAACATGCATCTCTGTATTATTTTTACTTTCATTACAGAACATACATCTAGTATCAGAGTCTCCGCAGAGATCTATTCGCAGAACCCACCCAAAACCCAATAGTCCAACTGACTCCTTTGTTCTCTTTATTCCTTATCTACCCTCTTCTCTCTGCACTAGCATCTCTCTCGTATTTCCTTATTCATTGCGCTCTGTCGTTCCTCATTATGTTCTGTTCTTCATTCTCCTTCTCGGAGTCTTTCTTCTTGTCTACTATAAGTTGTTCTTGCGAATTTTTCTACTGTCTGTCTGCACTTCGCCACCTGCCCAACAAGAATCTGCAACTCACAATGGTTGTTTGCAACCCACAATGGCTCTCTATGAGTCACCACATCCGCAACTGATGGTCCGCAACTTCCAAAATGGTTTCATCTTTTTCCCAAAACAAAGGCCCCAAACAGGCCCCGGCCACAAGATATTGACTCGTCCCGAGTCAATTTTTCCTTGATGGTGAGATCTCCATGTGGTCTTCTGACATGCTCTTCATCTAGTCTGGTTCTACTGTTCCCTTCCCTTGTTGCACCTGCTCTATTGTTTCCACTCCTTCCTTCACCTATTTTAGCTCTCGTCCTTCGAACAAAAGCCCCAACTCCTAAACTTTCTTTATGGCCTCTGTCTTGAGCTCGAGGAAATCAGTGATAGCCTCCTTCCAAGTTTTCATTAGCATATATGTAGTGTTTACCACTTATTATGCATGAGTGGTGTCGAATGGTTGTCGACGGTTTCCAAATGCTGAGCTGAATTAGAGTTTTGAGTCTAAGACCAGCTGTTGGATCAATTCTGCCTTTCGTTTGATCGAAGGCCTGAGGTCTCACATGAGTTTTTTGGTTTTGGCAGATCTTTCCTCAATGATTTGAATTTTCATCTACAAGGCATTAGCTTTGTCATATAATTTCTTGCGGGCAGCTGGGTCGGTAGTTCCTTTGATCTCTGCAAAGAGTTGGTGGAGTTGCTCAGATATAGGCTGAGCTTCCATAGCTAGCGAGTTTGAACATTCGTGGATTTGTTTTAGTAATTTATAGGCCTCAGTGACTATACTTCCCAGTGTCTCCTTCAGCTGATTCATCTACTCCTTTCTCTAAGTTATCTTCTCTGCATAGGCCGTTGCCGGATCTGGCAGCACTAGTCTGGTTGACAGAGTCTGCCGGAGCTCTTCATTTGCAATGCTGAGGTTCTTGCATGATGTTTTAATATGGAGAGAGTGTTCTATAATATCACATGCCTACATATCTTTTGGGGAGGCCTCCACTACACATGCTACCATCAGCCATAATCCTTGGAAATTTTCAATGATTTGATCGAGTTGTTGTCTGAGAGTGTCTTTTTCCTGCTGCAGCTGGTTCCGCTCTTCAGTAAGCGCCAGTACCTATTGTTGGTGTTTCTCATGCTTCTGAATCATATCATTGTGTAGATATTCTTCCTGTTTTGTTGTTGTTTGTATCAAATTTAACAATTGACTTGGTGTCCATCCTTCGAGGTTCCCACTACTCATTACTTCAGGACTCGGATGTCCTTCTCTGATCGATTGGCCGCTGGCAATGGATCGGTAAGATTTTCCTTGTGGGGAACTTAGTTGATTCATAAATTTTATCGGGGTTGGGGTTGATGGAGGAATAAAAAATAATGGAGGCAATGCTAGAAGGGATTGTTGAAATTCCAAGAATGGGGTTTATGTTGATGTAACTTCGACAATCGACAAGTCTGTTTGTATAAGTAAGTTAAGGAACATTCTTGACTCTACCATGGTTGGGTGAATTTCAGTCACTTGGACAAAACTTGAGTTAACTTCTGCCTCGGTATGAGTCGCACTTGCCATGCCTGTCGAGATTGCGTTGGAAATGGTTGCGAAGTGGATGCGATGTGGGTTAAAGGGTCCTTGGAATTATGGGAGGTATGCAGGGGTGAATTCAAGGTGTTCGGGGAGGAGTCCGCGGTGCCCTGGGATGATGGAGGATTATTATTTGGTAGAGCAGAGGGTGTTTTGGTACTCTTCTTCAGCTCTTCAGTAATAGGGATTCCGGTATTTATCTGTGTTACAAGTTCCTCTTCTGTTAAATCCACAACTTAGGTAGGCTTTATGATTTAGGCCTTTTTTTCTTTGGGGTCTGGAATGGGTTGCTTCGTTGCTTTTGTCTTGCGAGGGGGAATGGTTTCCGATTGAGATTGGGAGTGGAGGGTGGTGACAGGGAGATTAGCGAGGACTAGGGTCGTAATCATCAGTACAAGGAAAAGACCCTCTAGCGGATTTTTTTGAGGAACCCCTTATAAAAATACCCCAGACATCCATTTCTAGCAGAGGTTACTAGAGGAGGTTGGCAGGTGGAGGTTTTTTTGCGGATTTTTTTTTACCAGTGCGCTTATCATCCTAAACGACATCGGTGCGCTCAACAAGCGAAAGCACCGATGTGCACAAAACATTGGCACACCAGACACCGTGTGCTCCATACACACCCGCCCAGTGCATCTTATTACTGTAGCGCACCAGTGCTTTACAAAGATTCCACATCGGTGCATCTGAAAACACTGTGCCAAAACAAAAACCGCCCAGTGCGGTCTTAAGAAACAGCACCGGTGCGCCTACAAAACCTCGCGTATAGGAACAGGGTTAAATAAAAAAAAAATATTACAACCAAAAAACCGCATTTTCACTTTTCTGAGTTCTCGAGAGATCTCAAGCACCGATGTAATTTATGCTTTTTTGAGCCACCCTAACATCGGTGCTCCCATTGCACCCATTTCACGCACTTCTACTGTGCATTTCCCACCAATATCCAGCTTGAATTTTGCAAAACGATGGGAAAATTTTCTTTTACAAATTCTACAGCCAATATGTCTCCTCAACGGCCAAATGTACAGGCATTTTTCTTGTTTTTCCATAATTAAGCCTTTTAGCGGATTATAATTTCAAATTACCTTAAAATTAACCATTTAAAAGAAAAAAAAGAATTTTTTTAGCGCAGTGCGCTTGAGCCATTCGGCTCGCACCGGTTCGCGGTGTTGCTTGTAAATTTACAGGCCGCACCACAACCGATGCTAACAGTATTCACACCAGTTCCAGGGCGGTACTGAAAGGTGCACCATGTTATTTTAAAAAAAATTAAAAAGTGTGGTGTGGTTGGTTACCCGACCGCACAGTTGACCATGTGGAATAGCAACAATGCGGTTCGTTGACTTAAATATTCGCCTCGAGGCGGTTATTTTTGTCAGCGCACCACATTTCACATTTTGACAGGGTCAACAGTGTGGCAAGGTAAAATACCACACCGTTGACTATGTAATGATGTCTAGTGGTCGGTGCGCTGACCGAACTCTATGCCTCGGGGTGTAGAGTTTAATCAGCACACCTCACTCCCGACACCGTACATAGTCAACAGTGCGCTAAAAATTTTCAGGTGCACTGCCGTCGGTGCGTTGAATATTATCTGGTGCACCACCTCCGGTGCACGACAAAACAAGATGCATTAGTACCAGTGCATGCCCATTTTTGTGGCGCATCGAATATTTTTTTTTTTCCAAAAAACATTATATATGTATATTCCTAAATAAATGTACATCAGTTTTGTACAACCTTAGATAGATGTTGTGCTCATGCACAAGGTAGGGTCAACTTCCCTTTTGATTCAAAGATTTTTTGTTTATTTTTTGAGAGGTTTCTAGAGACGAGGCCTACTTTTGTTCGAAAACCTCGTAGGCCGATGTTGGAGACACAGATGCACATGTGGGGACAGATGATGCCCAAGACGGGCAAGACTGAGTTTTCTGCGAGGATATAGCAAGAAGCACTGGAGTTGCTAGCCAGTGTTGACGAGCATCCCTTCATTATGGTCCCCTATCCTTATGCTGGTTTGGATTGGCGAGGGTGTGCCAACATCCTCTTCACAAATGATGAGCCACCAGATGATAGAAGTAATATTACAGTTTTATTTAAATTTATTCTAACATGTTATTTAACTTGTTTTTATTAAATTGTGTAATTTGAAATTTTCTAATTATTGTTCTATACTTGTATATGTTTTTCAGACATTGGGTCTTTTGATGGCGAGGACATGCTAGCACCACCACATGATCCAGGTGTGGATCCTGATGACGATCAGGATATGCCAGATGCCGAGGATCATCAGAAGGCTGGTGCATAGAGACCTGCTCCTGTTGGTGCACCGGTACCGCCTTTTTCTAGGTGTGGTAGGCTTGATAGAAGATTCAGGATGGAGTTGGGTGACCAACTCACTGCATTGATTGTTGAGGCGGGAGTTAGGCCAACTACTATGAGAGACATAAAGACCGATGGTAGGTTGTTACATATGTGGAGAGGCATGTTGCGTGACATGTATAGCCTGATGTGGCATGTCGTAGGAGCTACAACCTTAGTTACATGGTTGAGGAGGACTATTGCACGTTATAGGCATGGTCAAGATGCAGCACATGATCGACAATCCGCGAGCAGCGCCGATGCATCATTTGATGATCATGATCAAGGGAGTGATCATCGTTCACCTCACGTCGCGCCAGATGAGTAACCTCCACTAGCATCAAGCAGCAGTCATCATGGACAGCAGGCTGGACCATCGACCATGTCCAGTCATCATGATGATCATGAGTAGGTTGTACCATCGACGATGTCCAGTCATCACGATGAGAAGCTGGTAGTTGATCATGATCATCATGTATTGACTGATCAGCTTGTCGAGGCTGCACCATTGACTAAGAAAGCCTCGACTAGTACTGCTATTGATGATGTACCACGAGCTGATAGATGACATTTATATTACAATTGTATATTTTTTACATCATTCAGTTATATATATATGGTCCATGTATTTTATGTTCATGTTGCAGTTGTACTTAATTTACATGTTGGTGATCATCATGATGTGTATATTGCTATGTCATACCAGATGTGTTCATTTAATGTGCAACTTGCAGATAGATGTGTATGTGATAGTAGTTATTTCACAGGATCGATGTATATTTGATGTTTTTTTGTGATTGTGTTATATAATGTTAATTGTGTTTTGTTAGATGATCATCATCACGATGATGTTAGTGAATTTGAATATGTTTTTTAGTCAAATATGATGTTTATACGATAGCCATAATGATCGTGATGTTTATTAATTAATTTAATATTAAATGATCACGATATTGTAAAATTGTAATATTTTTAATTCTAATTATTGTATGTAAAGTTCTAAAATTGTAATTGTATTTGTATTAATTGTAATTTTTATATGTAAAATATTTGTAAAATTTTAATTGTAATTGTAATATTTAATTTATTGTGAAATGATTGTAATTGTAACTATATATATGTAAAATTGTAAATAGACATAATTGTAATTCTAATTATATGTAAAATTATAAAATTGTAATTGTAATTGTAAATTTTAAATTTGTAAATTTGTAATTCTAATTCTAATTTTAATTCTCATTCTATGTAAAATTTTAATTGTATTATTGTGAAATGATTGTAATTATAAAATTGTAATTGTAATTGTTTGTAAAATTCTAAAATTGTAATTGCAATTTTAATTGTAATTGTATGTGAAATTGTAAAATTCTAATTCTAATTAAAATTGTAATTGTAATTGTATTTTATTATGATCTTACATACAAAAAAATAACTTTATACAGTACGCCATTGTTTTTTAGATCAACATAATTGTAAATTATCAAGTGAAATATTGATTTTTACATTAACACAATGCAAATTACCAATTAATTCAAAATACGTATTATAATATTTCAAAAAACCCATCTTAAAATGTATAAATATTGATGATCAAATAACACATGTACCATATCACTCTTGGTTCTCATGATCACCCTCATTATCTTCCAGCTCACATGGCAAGATAAAACTATTGTTCTCAAAAATATGTTTTGATCTAGGGTCATGTCTCAATACGAACCACCAATCCCTATCCATCACATCTGGGTAAAAAAACACATGGTTGCAGTGTTTGGGGAAAACATAGGGCTCCTTAGCTTCATCCCACATCTTTCTAGAGTTGATACATATCAGCCTACTATCGCGATCTTCCTTTACATTATTCCTATCAAATATGTCCCATCACTTGCACCTAAAAATAACACATTGGAAAGAAGAGAAATCCACTTCAATGATCTCTTGTATCTTTCCGACGTAACCTAACATCCCTCGTACTAGGTTTTGATAACAGTGGCTAGATCGACTAGATTGATCGAACTCGACTTCCGCTCCACACACTTGTGTGATGTTTCCAGCATCGGCTTTTTCTGTGCGAAAATGGTGTCCATATGCACACATAGATGGGAACAAATTCACCTATTATAAAAAAAAAATAAAAAAATAAAAAAATAAAAAATAAAAAAAAAATAAAAAAATAAAAAAAAATAAAAAAAAATAAAAAAAAAATCATAGTGTCATATGTCTTATAACAACCCAACGTTCAAAATATGAAATATAGATGTCTTATAAGTTTCAAATGTACATATAAATCAAATAGATTATTACCGAGTTGTTGCACCCAATCCCTACGTTTAGTGCATCCTCTTCAACATGCGGGTAACGACCGGTTGCACCGTATTTCTCTCCGACTTGGTAAGGAACCCAACTGTTTGGGCATATTTTTGGCATATTTATTTTAAATGATCGGGATAAGGCACACTTCTACCATTCAACCGTCTAAATTCTTTCCTATCACTATCCCATTTCATCCTCTTTTTTCTTACAGTGCAACCCATGGTTGTGTCGCCTCAGAATTATAAAGAACGAATTTATTAATTGATTCGATTTCTGCATTCGCTGATGAAATCAAATTGACATTATATATTACATAGAGATCAAAATATACATTATGTCTAAGTTCAATATGAATATTTACTTGGTGTAAATTTGAAAAATTATAAGTCGCTTAGTCTTTATCAAGTGCTTTTTTCCACTCGTTTGGAGCAACTCCCCTTCTCTTTTGTCTTCATCCCTTTCATTTTCCGAAATCACTGCACCTGGTATGTTGTCGATCTTCTTGATGTACTCACTAGCATAATAGAAAGACTCATACGATATGCACCCCTCTACCATAGACCCCTCGGGTTTTTCCCTTTTTCGAACAAAATCTTTCAATTTCTTCATGTACCTCTCTAAAAAGAACATCCAACAACAAAAAACCACCCCAACTAATTCAACCTCATCTACTAGGTGGATTAGAAGATGAACCTACAAGTCCATGAAACTCGTCAGCAGTTCCTTCTCAAACATACAAAAAATCTCAACTATCTCTTGACGCCACCATGGAATGCTAGCCACATGAATATCTTTTGACGTGATCCAACGTACAAATGCAGATAATTTAGATATGGCACGTCCTAGGTCTTGAAGGAATTCATGTTTCACACACCCACGCACGAACAAAGGATAATCACACTGTAAAGTTATAAACACGTGCAATAATATACAAAATTAGTTATGTTTTATGATCCCCGCATGGGATAAAATTTATTAATATAACAAATAATAAAATCATTGTTTTGACATTATACGTACTCTTAGAAGATTCAAATGGTCATGCAATTTGAACCCCGACAAATGGTTATCCACAGTTAAGCAGCGCTGTAGTGAATACTCGTATGAAGTTGGCACCTCAGCCCATTATAACTTCCTTTGCCAAAGAAATAAAAAAAATTTGTTAAATCCATGGGACATCACTTTCTTTGAAATACCATGAATTAGAGGGACCAACGCCTTCCTCTAATCCCATACTTTTTAATCGTCTTGGCTTGTGTTTCTTTTTAGTTTTTGAAGTAATAAGATCTTTTCTAACAACCATTGTGTCACTTTGTTTCGATGATATGTGCCTCCATAAAGAAGATGAAACATTTTTAAATATATGCATGGGATCTAATAAGTGGGTAATATTAAGATGCTCCCAATATGGGAGGTTATAAAATATAGATTTCCTTTTCACCCCAATGGAAAATTTCGCAACATAGGTGTCGAAGAATTTTGGATCATCGAACATAGGCTCCCCATTTGAATCCAACATTTCTATGAACTCCTTCTCCTTCTCTCTCTCATATGCTCTAAGCCATTCAACTAGTGTCGTTATTGGAGGCCTTTGGGTTGTCTCTCATTTACCATTGAAAGCGGATGCTCCTCTTCTGTAAGGGTTTTATTTTGGGAGGAATGCCCTGGAGCAATCATACACTGGCTTTCGTAGGTCCTTTGACCATCTAGATTTCAGAGAAGGTCCACAACATTTACATCCAAGATACCCTTTTTTTACAAGACCTGGGAGATTATTCTATACAATTAATATGCATGGGAAGTTAAAGAATATCATGAATATCAGAACAATTACAATGAATTAAATAACTAATACGTGAAAGAATATTGTTACGTATATAAACAAATCAATAAATTAAACATGTAATTTACCAGAGCAAACTTTTAAGCCTAGATAATCATGTGTCATGTAAGCACATATGCCATACAGCGTAAAAATCCTCTTTGATGTGATGGGTCTTGATACATCGTATACATTTATCCCATCCCATAATTACTTCAATTCATCTACCAGTGATTGTAAGTAGACATCCATATTCTTCACTTGTCTTCTACCAGGGACTATGAAAGCCAACATAAGATGTTCATTCTTCATGGACAACCATGGGGGCATATTGTTATTGATCACTACTACATGCCAAACATAATAGTTGGTGTTCTGGAGGGAATATGGGTTGATGCCATCCATGGCTATGCTGAGTCGTAGACTTCATACTTCATCCTTGAATTTTTTGGACCATGTATCCTCTATATGATTCATGGTTATTGAATCAGTTGGGATTCGCATAACTCCCAACTCACTTCTGTGTGAGGCATGCCATCCCTGCAACATAGCTAATTCTTTGCAATGAAAGAGCCTTTGAATCCTTGGGATTATAGGCATGTGCCTCAATATCTTAAAAGGAGGACCAGTACATGATTTACCCTTCTTTTTTATTTATCATACCTGTCATGCCCACATTTTGGACATATCTCATTGTCTGCAGATTCTCCTCTATATAGAATACAATCATTTGGACATGCATTATATGACATGTACTCAACACCCAACATTTTCAACAATTTCTTTGCCTCTTCGCAGCTATAGGACAAGAAATTATCACTCGGAAGAACCTTATCTTTGAATAACCTGTATTTGGTGATCATGGAAAAATATATTAATAAATGTACATTAATGCCGATATAATTATTAATGTTCATAAAATTAACCATTTGTAATGTTCATTGTATTGTATTGATTATATTTCTCAAAATTATATAGGGGAGGACTTTATGGTAACTTACCTCAAAATTTTCGAGAAACATGAATTCGACAAGCCAAAATTTGCTTTCAAGCTGTACAGTAACATCGTTGTCCCCAACTGGGCAGACATTGACTAACCGTCAGGTCCAAAGAGAGGGGTGGTGGAAGAAAATTTAAGGCTTTCGAAAAAGGTGTCAGCGATGTGAGCATCATCCCCTAGTTGATCATCATTTTGGAATGCATCTAACAACATTGTATCCATGGCAGTCGTATCCCTTAAGTAATCAGCTATACCAAACTCTATTTTATTTCCTCCATTGCCAACTTGTGAAGAAGTACTATTTTTGTAGTCATTTCTAATTGGTGAATCTGGACGTAGTGGAAATTGAATCGATGGTTTATTCAACCATTCTTGGTATTGTTCCTCTCCGATTTTTTTTCCTAATTCAGTCATTTCTCGATTTGGAATTGTCGTGGGGTGCAACGGAAGATGGTAGGTAAGTCGCTCATCATCACTAGATTCCTAATAATTTATAATAAAAAAAATTGAACATGACTAGTACAAAATATATGATATCAATTAGTAACCACGTTGACAATATTGCATGATTAATTGGTTGGACATTGAAATAATTAAATTAATCAATACAACAAACAATTATAATTATTACCATCATTAATGTCCCAGGATTGTGGCTATAATATGCAATATTGTTACAATTGGCAGGGTGAAGCCGGTGTCCTTTTTCATCTACCAAAAGTGCCTTACGGTATGCTGCTCCTGATAAGAGCTTCCGACGTTCAAATATTTTGTGCATCTAAACTCGATTATGAATCTATATGAACCTGCAAATTTGTATACATTATAACTTTAACTAAGTTGTGCATGATTAACATGGATAAAAAACATAAATTCAATTAGATAATGAAAATATAAATAAAATATGAAGTAAATATTACGTCTTGAGTTAGATAGGGAGAACTCCGCGATGGACTTTGAGAAATATTATGGAACGAGCTGGATTTTGAAGAATTTTCCATTCGATATAATTAAGTGATATTTTTTTCTCCTCGCATTTGAGAAAAATCAACAATAAATTTTGGTGCACACACCTAAATGTAATTTCGGTGAATTAAAAATGGACTTCTTGTTATCGATGTTAATATACATATCACTGCACTGGTGCGTTTTCATTAACGTGCACCGGTGCTGTGATATGAAAGGATGCACCAGTGACGAATAACAGCAAATAAAAAAAGTGCAACTCTATTTTCTTTAAGTGAAAAAAAGCGGTAAATTGAAATTTGGGTGGCAAAATATTTTCGAAAATCTAATTTCATAAAACAATTCTTTAAATATTAAACACTTTTCATTATTTCACTATTTTTGCAAAAAAATTCAGCCAGAGATTTGTAGGAGACATACCTGGAGCAACAGAGCACGAGAGCACTGTGGAGTAGCGAAATACATTCAAACAGAAGTATTCAGACAATCAGAATTTCAAACCTCTAGTGATTCAAACCCTGTAGCATAGAATTTCAAACAATCTCGTGATTAAAGTTTATTGTTTTTTCTTTTCTTTTTCTGCAACTTTTTTTACACAGTAAGAAAAAAAATTCAATTTCTTTTTCATTTTCAGAAGAAAAAAATAAATAAATAAATAAATAAAATTTAAAAAATTTAAAAAAAAAAATTAAAAATTAAAATTAAAATTAAAAAAAATAAAAATAAAAATAAATAAATAAATAAATTTTTACCCTAAACCTTACATTCTTTTGGTTTCTTCCCTTTCTTCTCCTTGCTTCTATGATTTCAGAATTAGGACTTTTTATTTTAGATTTATAGGGTTTTTGTATTGCTATATATACGCCTAAGACATCCAACCCACGGGACGACTTGCATAGCCGTATCCCAATCCATGTTAGCCCTTGTGTGAATTTTTGAAAAAGAGATTTTGTTTTATCGGTGTGCCCTGTGTACCCTAGCACACCGGTGCGTTGTATTATCCTAGCGCACCGCGAAAGTATTGTGATAAAAAATTTAAAAACATTTTTTTTTTAAATTAGTGGGCCATATGTAAAATAGATCACCGGTGTGCTATTTCATTATGGCCCACCACAAACGTGTTTTTTCGCAAAAAAATGTTTTATTGTGTTAATCGGTGCACCATGTAGCATATAACTCACTACATCGGGTCTCCTAGTTGACAGAGAGCACCGTATGGTGGTCCCTTGTTTGCGCAGGGCATTTATGCTACAAAAACTAACAATGGAAGATTTTTATTATTTTCTCTGTGTTAATCGATGCGGTGGTTAACATGTAATGCACCGGGATTCCTTGTTGACATAGAGCACCGTATGGTCCATTAGATTGTTTGTGGGGTGCGTTTATAAGACCCCCACGCATTGACGTCGGTGCATACACCATGAATAGCACACCGGTTTCTTGAGATTTTTTTTTTACTTGAAAAGTTGACAATTTATGTATAAAATATATTAATGAATGATATAGTACATGTTTCATATTAATAAAGAAATGGCTGACATGAGATCAAGTAACAAAAATACTTATAACACATCAAGAACAGCAAAAAAGACAAGTTCTTTGTAAATTCTTTACAAAAAATATTATTTTATATAATATATGTAAATTTAACTAATATGTGTTGTTTACTATGTATCATGCAGAGCCACAAAATGATGAAGCTCGATAATATTATTTATAATCTAGGAACAGAAGAGCGTAAAAGCTTGATAGGAAAATTGCAAAAGGATGAATCAGGTGAATGAAAAAATACTATCGATCCAATATGAGTTTCTTTATTTAATTTTTATTAATAATATACTTAAAATTATTAGATAACATGTGTCAAACAATATATTAATTCACATCTGTTTAATGTTCTACAGGAACCAACAACTGAAAAAATTAATGTTGTTCTAAAAAAAGAAAAAAAATAGAACATGCAAATGAAAATGAATTGCTCCTTAGCTCATCTGGAGTGATGTTGGAGGTTAACGAAAGGGGGAAAAACTTTTACAAAAGTTTGAGGGATCTAGTGGAACGAATGTATAGATGTTCTTTCCACTTACAATACAAAAATCAATCCAATGATTCCAAGAACCAAATTTTATCAAAACTACAGGAAGAGTTTCCAGAGAATTGGTCAATGAGACATGTTGGACTTTTAATAGCAAAAATGTACAACAATAAAAATGAAGGAATGAAAAAGTAATATTCCTTTAAATGTTTGTCTAGAACTATTTATAAATATCACTTTTGTTATATTTACTTTTCATATATCAATATAAAAATTAAATAGTTTATTGTCATGTTACATTTGCAGGAAGATTATGAAAATTTCAAAAGATGAACGAGATGATATCAGAAATATGCCAGTAGGAATGTCCAGAAAGGTGTACAAGGAGATGGTCAAAGAAATTGACAAAATTGCATCACAGGAGGAGCCATCTCAACAACAATGTGCTTCAAATGTAATATGTAATCATTGAATTTTTCGATCATTAGGTAAAATAAATAAAGAATTTTACATTAAATTTAATTTTCAATTATTTTCTTGCAGAAAAGAAAAGAAAATGGAACCCATTCAGCGCATAAAACAAGACGACAAGGAAGAAAAGGGTTGATATCTAAGTTTTTGAGTAATTGTTACTTTCATATAACAACTTAACTATATTCATTTTTGTATTTTTTAAGTTGTTTTACAAAATCATTATTGAATATATTAAAACATGTGCTAACATACAAAGAAAAACCATCGAACGAATTGATAGGCATTGGGTTAAATATGGTTTGTGAGTATATGTTGGCATATCAGAAATTAATTGTGGAATTTGTAAGCATCTATCGATCTTGTTTTACTTAGCTTTGTCTATAATTAATAGAACAAAAAATTATTTTATATTAAATATATGATTTGTTATGGGGTATAAAACTTGCAGGAAACAAAGTATGGAACTGTGCCAACATATGAAACATTGAAAGATGGCATGCTACATGGTTTTGAAAGAATGTGTATAGTTCATGAGTCAATTTTTGCTATGGTATGTCATTTATTTTCGATTTACAATGATGTATATTATTTAATATTGCAATTTTCATTATTCTCACCAATGTATATACACTCATTAGAGTTTATTTTTATGTTTTTAGACGGAAGGTGAAGAAGATCAAGAAAACAATCAACATCATGAACAAAATATTCCTGAAAATAACCCCAGGTCATGGAAGTAGCTCTAGCAGTGACAGTAGTTCAAGCGAAGAATGATGATCACTATGTTTGGATATCAAAGCAAGGCGTTGTATTTTATGAAATATTAGTTTGTGAAATCAGACATTTTGTTTAATGTAATGGACAGAGTGTTCCAATTGAAAGACAAAGGGATACCAATAACTATCCCATTTTGTATGAAAAATATTGTCTTATATATATATATATATATATATATATATATATATATATATATATATATATATATATATATATATATATATGTTTTAATTTATTCTATTGCGTTCTCCATTATCGCTGTGAAGTGTAACACCACTGATTAAATTTATGGATGATTAAATATTATAATGAAGAGATGTGAAATTTGATGATATGATATAAAAAATCAATCCAAACATCACATTCAAATGAAATAATAAAAATTTAATTCATATGATACTGTTATAAGATATGTGTCGTCTTTTGATGAATAATGAATTTTTAAAAATCACATTAATTATGATATGATATAACAAATTGATCCAAACATCACATTCAAATGTATTAATAAAAATTTAATTAATATGAATACTATTATAAGATGTGTCGACTTTTGATGAATAATGTATTTAGAAAAATCACAATAATTGCACTGTCACAGGTCAATGTTTCAAACAATAAAAAATGAACACCGGTGCGTGTCAGTTAATGTACACTAGTGCATTTGTATGATACAACGCACCAGTGTGTTTCTATTACCTATATGTGCAGCACAAATACCAATACCAATTTTTAATCTCGGTGCGTTTGTGAGATACTACGCACAGGTGTGTTTATGTGAGTCTACACACCAGGCAATTTGTACGACTTATGGGCACCGCACAAATACCAATACGAATTAGAAAAAACGGTGCATTTGTCGGATACTGCACACCAATGTGTTTCTATAACTCGACGTACCGATGCGTTTAGATGACCTATGGGCACCGCATAAACCCCAAGACCAATTAGAACTGCCTCGTGCGTTGTATCACCAACACTGTGCCCCGATGCGGTTTTACACCTTGATGACCTGGTGCATGCACCTTCGACTACCCTAGGCCACCTTTTAGATGACACACACCGGTGCGTTGACACCTTAGTAGCGCACTGATGAAAAAAACATCCATAATAAACTCCAGCCGCCTAATTTTTTACTTGTGTTGAAATTTAGTTAAAATCTCCTTCAAAACCTCTGTAACCATAAACGGTTGTTGTAGCAAATGTTTTTTTGATAATTTTGGCCAATTTTATAACACTAAAAACCTCCTTTATAACCTCTGCTAGAGGGTCTTTTCCTTGTAGCACATGGGCTACATAGTATTAAAAGCTTGAAATTCATTAAAGGAAGGAAAGGGAGTACTCATGGCTCCGAGACTTACCATTGCCCTACTGAATTCCTGCATTCTTGTTTCCAGTTTTTGTAGTACTGGTTGGAGTTGTATCTCTGCGATTCGTTGAGCTGCATCTATCGTTGTCTCTCCTGAAAGCAGTTTGGGAACCATGGCATTGAAGAAATATATGTGCTTAGTGTCTTGAAATTTCACTGTTACTCCTGGCCATGACATGACCTCAGCATGGAAATCCTCTTCTCTCAGTTGGAGCTTTTGCAATCTCTTTTGGAACGTATCTAACCCGACACAGTGGGCTCTAAGCCATGTATGACCGTGCGAAGCTCCAAACCATATTTTTTCATAATACTCTTCTAACAACATCCTTGGAATCCTTTCCTAGGCATGAATAACATCTATCAGCTTTATATACCACTCTGTAAACACTTCTTTGTTAATATCCTTGCTGCTAGGATCTCCAGAGACTCTCCATGGTGTGTACTTAAGTGCTAATGGTTGGTCTTCAGTTACCTTTGTGAGTGGTATCTTTCCTGGCAGACACCAATTACACATGGCCAGTGCCATTATCAAATATCCATAGTTAAATCTCGTAGTTCTTTTGAATTTGTCCTTGCAGGCCTCAAAGAGTTCTTGCAACAGGAAAGTGCACCAGTTGAGTTGTGCTCCTTGCACACAGTGCTCCACAACCGAGATAGTATACAATGTGCACTATCCCTTCGTATAATGTCTCATTATCTTGCCTGCAACCAAATAACATTCAAATTTGATGTTGGTTGTGTTAATCATGTCTATCTTTTCCCCTTTTCCTCCTCTTTTAGTATCATACTTCTTGTAGTAATCCTGCTCTCCAACCTTCTTTGCTCTCTTAGAAGTGGTTTGGAATGTCATGGCCATATCATTCCCCGTCATTGATAGCTCAGTGAGGCGGTGAATGTCTTCTACATGAATTTTTATCTCCTTGTCGAGCCATAGGGAGCCATTATGGATTTTGCTGATCAGCAACTTCATGCATTGCATTCTGCTCCTTGTGTTCCAAACACTGGTAGGCTCTGTAGATGGAGGATTTTTGATCTATGAATTCCTCAAAAGTCCAGATGGACTCGAGCTGCTTTGTTGTCACTTTCCTTAACATATTTTTCTATATAAACATGCCTCTTCAATGTTGGGAACTGAAATGAATGAGTAAAATTTGTGTCTATCAACATTGCATTGTCATATTTCATTGTAAGTGGCTTTAATTTCTGAATTCTATGGTCAAGTTCTAGCTCCGCCATTGATATTGTTGTCTTTGCCATGCTAGCTCTTCTTTGGTATACCAATTTATTGCTGGTCTGCAACTTCAGAGCTCTACTCGTGTGTTTTTTCTAACTGTTATGGCAACTTCACTCTCTTCTAATGCTTTGTTTATGGCACTATGGTTTTTCTTCCTCCATACAGAATAAGTAGGAGTTTTGGCATGATGGCAGTTGATGTGACTAGATAACAAATTAATTTTTTCAGGTTCCCTCCATGGCTACAATCATGTGGGTGGTTGCTTTGGGTGAGGTGTACTCTAACTCTACTGACGGTGGTCTCGAAAATTGAATGGACGTGATGGGCAATTATTATGGCCTAATGTGGAAACTTTATTATGGAATGATGTTTCTAATTATGGAAAATAGTTCAAAATTTTTAAATAACACTACGGACTGACACCTAAATGATGAATAATTATGACAGAATCATGGTTGGAGTCGTTAGCCGTATGGTACTCCCCCGACGACAATTGGTTGCAATATGCTCCCCATGCCGCAACTGTGCAGTGGTGGGTTATTCGTAACAAAGACATTATTTAATGGGTTATGCTTTATTGGACTTGCGGAATTGACTTACCTAACCTATAGAAGGTGTGTGGCCATTCGTGGTGTCAACTGGATTGGGACGGAGGTAAGAGGTTACCTTACTCTTACTAGAATGGAAACTATCACCACTTTTATTAATAAAGTAGATGATGTTATCCCTGAGGAGCATAAAATCTCTTTAATGAATGTGGCATTGCAAACAACTTCTACGAGGTGGTGAGGAAACCACCGCAACCACCTCCGGGGATGGGAATATGTGGTGAAGGCTTTAAGAAAAAGGTTCCAAGCATCGGCAAAATCGCAACTAGATGAAAGGTACAAGGGAACTTCAGACCCCCTCGCCCTTATAAAAGACTGTGAAAACTAGTGGGAACTAGAGGACTACCGAAATAACTTGTGGGTTCATAACTTTGTTCACTCGCTAAACATAATCCCACAAGCATGGTACCTTAAGAAAGAGAAAAAGAGACAAACAAGTAATTGGGAAGTACTTTCCGAAACATTTGTAAAGAGATTTTGGCACGATGGGAGTTGATGCGACTGGATAAATAATTAAATTTTTCAGGTTCTCTCCACGCCTACAATCATATGGGTGGTTACTTTGGGTGAGGTGGATCTGAATATGCTGACGGTGGTCTCTGAAATTGAATGTACGTGATGGGAAATTATTATGGCCTGATGTGGAAACTTTATTACGGAATGATGTTTCTAATGACGGAAAATATTTCCAAATTTTTTACTATCATTATAGACTGACATCTAAATTATGGATAGTTATAGATATTATGGGTGATAAAGACGCATACCCAGAATTTTTGGGGATTGACTGGGCATTTGAGAACTACGCAGTCATTGATTTAACGAAGGAGTTGATGATCTTTGAAGATGGAGAATTCAGGGTGATTCAACCATTAGATCCATATCAAGGGCCTCGATACATAGATACTGTCGACACGAGAGAAGATCCAGGACTCCTAGACCAACTATACTGGATGACACTGGGAAAAAGGGAAGCATATATTAAGCCAATATTAGAGGGGATAGTAAGCTGGCAGATACTCGGCTCTCAACCTCCTTGTTGCAAGTCGTCCCACGCAACTTTGGACCCCACCTCGAGGCTGTGGACGCTCCTCCAGCTTACTTTCCCCTCTGTTGTCGAGTTAATATAGTCTTCCCTTTTTCCCATTGTTATCTGATATAGTTGGTCTAGGAGTCCTGGTTATTCTAAGGTTTCAACAGTGTCTGTGTACCAAGGCCCTTGATATGGATCTAATGGCTAGATCACCTTGACTTCTTCATCTTCAAATATCATCAAATCCTTCTTTAAATCAGTGACAACGTAGTTCTCAAATTCCCAGTCAATCCCCAACAATGTTGGGTATGGGTCTTTACCACCCATAATATCTATCACTTCAAAATCAGTATATGTTTTTACCCCCGCAACCTTAACCTCCACATCTTCTAATCTCCCAACTGGTACAATACAATATTGATTTTCCATGCATAACTGTATGGGAGAGAATTCTAACTTAGGCTTTCGTACTGCCTCTCAGGTCTTTCTCAGAAGTATATTAATGTCTCAACCTAAATCCAGCATTGTATTCCTTGTTTGGAAACCCGCAACCTGCATATTTATCCTAAATTCCTTTCCTATTCATCTTTTGTTTCTTTTCACCCTTCGTACATGCCTTTCCGGAAGATTAGAATTGATTGGTTTTACATGCTCCAATCCTCCTTCATCAACTATATTCAAGTTTTGTTTCAACATTTCCAACATGTTTACATCATTTATGATGCTCAGGAATAGCGTGAACCATTCTTCTATAGGTGTACTTGGCATTGAAATATTTTCTCCTTCTTTTGCTAGATGTATCTGATGTAGGTATATGTGGGTGCTTAATTTCGAAAAGGTCTCTACCGCTTCATTTAAATATATTTCTTTTTGTTCGGAATTATAGGATTTCCTTGGTGATGCCAGTTTTATCAGCTTCAATGGCTCCATTTCTCCTGTGTCTACTCCTATCTTCTTTCCTCCTCTTTTTATTATGGAAACACTTGGTAATGGTTGTGCCTCAGACAATCTCAGCTCTGTGTTGACCAAGTTAGTGCCCCTCTGTTTGTTCCTTTCTTCCCATCTTTTTATTAACTCAGGAGAATCCTCTTTGGCATGTGTGTTTATTCTGCATTAATAACACCATGGCCTTCTTGGTAGTGGGAATTCCCTCGCAACATGTCCCTCTTGATCACAGTTATATCATCTTAGGGTACTCTCCCACCCATTCTACCCCTTCTTATTCCTGGCCCTCCTCGTCCTCGAGGAGCCTCGTTTACCCTGTAAGATGTTTTGTCCAATCTATCAGCCAGTGCATCCAAAGCTCCACATCGATCTCTGTGATGTGTATTTGAGGCACATAACTCATAGTAAACGTTGTTTGGGACAAAATATTACTTCTATAGAATGGGACATAATCAAGGTGGATGGCCAATTCCCTTACAAATTTCACAGTACTCGTTTGAAGTTGTATTTTGCTAGTTTGGAAAGCCATGGAAATGCATTTTTCCAGGGTATAGTCCTTATGTATTCACTTGTGCAACTCCTCCCACTTGTGGCATAACTGGAGGTCCTAATGATGATGCCCCAACAGTTGTTCCGCGCAACCTAGGACACTCTGAGACTAAATTTCCTTCTAGAAAACAATGTGTGCACCATATGTTGGGCTGCGCTGGGCGAGTTGGTTGTATATACTTAAGCCTCTCTATTAAACTTTAAATTTGGTGTTTTAATCCCAGTAGGGAAGGATCTTGGGTGGTTACACCTCCTCTGAATTCTTATGGATATCCAGCCATTGCTTCAATTCACATTGTCTATTATAGCGCTTCTTGGAGCCTGTCAGTCTTTTGCTGTGTCAATGGTGTCCTAGTGAGAGGTAGAAGGGCCTTGATGAACCAATCACGTTGATGATTTGGGTCTATGGGATAGATAAGTTTACCAATTTCATATTTCAACCTTCTCATTAGCTCCCAAACGGTCTCCCCTTCTCGTTGTTTCATTCCCATATCTCACATAAACCTTGTTGGTTGGTCTGTGGCAATTTAAATTCTTGCACAAATTCCCTCTTGAATTCATCTATGGTTGGATTTAAGTGTACCTCATACCACTTAATGAACCACCATAGTTCTCTCTCTCAGAGCGTATTTTGGAATTCAATTAACTTAACTTCATTTGGTGTTTGTCGAGCCCTTCAGATTGCTTTGCACAAGTACCAATGTTGTTCCACATCATCGTTCCCTTTTCCAGAAAACTCAAGATATTTGGTGAACGACCCTGCCATTTCTATCTGTATAGGTGGAATTAATAAAAAACATCTAGTTCATGTTTGATAAATTACTCTGTTAACACTACTGCTAATGTTTACTTGCACTCTATACTGAATATTATGTATTATACTCGACCTTCGCAGCTTTATCAAAAATTTATGTGATTGGTGATAAAGTACCAGGGGAAGGTTAGAACAAATGCTACTTGGAATCTGGGGAATAGGGTGACCTTGCATTGAGGCCGTTGGTACTTCTTGAAATAGTCATTCCATCATAAAAATGCATTTCACCATATAAATCCTTCTCAGGGCTTGTGCCCTCCTCTCCATTGGAAATATTTCCCTTCTTCTCTTGGGATGGGCTCCTATGAACCTGTCTAACTCCTCTAACGGACCCCTCCATTCCTGTGGGCCCTCTTGCAACTCCTTTCTCTATTGTAATTTGTGACACCTCTTCTTGTTGGTGTGTGTTCTTCCTTTGCTTCGCGAACTCACATATTTCCCTCTCCCGCCACTTCTCGGCGATTTGCGCCCTCCGATATGCTATTAGATCTCTTGACTTTATGGAACTTTCGACGTCCATCTCACCAGTTTCCCTTTTCCCCCTTCCATATAATTTCTCCCTTAGGTCCTTCCCCCAGTACTGGTTGTTTAGGCTTCCATAATGGGACTTGGGAAACCAAGTAGTCCCTTGTCCACCATCAGAGCTTTAATCCACAAGGGAATTTATTTCAACAACCTCCCTCGTAACCCGAAACTGAATGTATCTTCTGCTTTAGCGAAATATTGGTGACATTCAATTGAAAATGCTATAATATACCCCTCTATTGTTGACTAAACCCAAAAATGTACTTCCCATGTTAGATCAATGTCCAATCTGTGTAATTTTGTCAAATCTACGTGCGTCCAATTGCGATTTGATCGAATCGATGCCCTAAAATTTGTTTTCACATGGAGTCTTCGCAACCAATTGTAGAGCTCCTCAGGAAACTTTCTCCAAAAGATCTCATACAAGTTGCTTGCTGATTCAAAAAATAGGATCTTATTTTTAACATTCCTTTCCCTCTGATGATGGAGCTCAGCTTGTTGCATTATGAACCAATCTACATGAGAATCCAACCAACTTCATATTTCCCTCTCATATATCCTTGACACCATGATCTAGTCCTCTGATATAGTTTCAGGTCCTGGAAACGTAACCATTTGTTGGTGAAAGAATGACTTATGGGAAAGACCCAGGTTCAGGCTCAGAGGCCAACAAGGTCTCATTGTAGTCTAAGAGAACGTCGTCATTTTCACCTTGCTCAAAGTAGAGCAAGGAGTCTCACCCGAGGTGCGTCGTGACCTTACTGAGATGGGAGAACTAAAACCATAGCATCAATGTTAATATAACCCTCTATTATATAATATCAGTGCACTATTATTATGCATAGAACATCTCTCATTACTTATCATTCAAAGAAGATATCAATCATATTGGATGCCTCAAACAGATCTATCAGAAAAAAAATTTATTAATCCTCTAAAACATCATGAACAACAATACATTCATCATTACACAGTAGTTACCACAACATGCATCTTTGTATTATATTAACTTTCATTACAGAACATTACATCCAGTATTAGAGTCTTCGCGGAGATCTATTTATAGAACCAAAGACCCAACAGACCAATTGACTCCTTCATCCTCTTTCTTCCTTATCTACCATATTCCCTCTACACTGGAGTCTCTTCCTTATTTCCTGCTTGGCTACTTTGTTTTGCTCCATTGTTCCTCATTCAGTTATGTGCTTCATTTTTCTTCTCAAATTTTTTATCCTTGTTTACCGTCAGTTGTTCTTGCCACTTGTGTCGTTGTCTGTCCGCACTCTGCCACCTACCCAATAACCATTTGCAACTCGCAACGGCTATTTGAAACCCACAACAGCTCTCCGCGACTCACCACATCCGCAACCGATGTTCTACAACATCCAAAATGGTTTCATCGTTTTCCCAAAACAAAGGCCCCAATGATCAAAAATTAGTTTTAAACTTTACATTAAAATTCACTGGAATATGTCTCACATATATTCATAACAACTTAGTTTAGATACATTTATTTTTTAGTTTTATTGAGGAGATTGAATGATAGCATTAAAAATAAAATTAAACAAAGGGATAGTTAATATCCTCGACTGTTGTAAAGACAGAGGTATATATTCTTATTGGGTTTTACGGCACAACATAGGAGATTATTAGGTTTACGGTCTAATAAGAGAGCTTCAAGTACATTGTCTTAACACACACACACACATATCAAACCAACTTATATCCATCTTAATTCTATATCTATTGAGTGTCGAGGACGATCAAATGTCGCGAGGTGCAAACATTTCGTCATGTTTGGCACTGAAAAAATATATTTTCACCACAATATATTTGATCCCTCTCGATGCTTAAGATATCTGGAATTAAGAAGGATCTAGGTTTGTCAATACCACATGTCCAAAAACCATAATGTATTTCACAATCAAAATATTTTATAACAATATTACAAGATCCTTAACAATGGATATTCAACCCACTTTACCATGGATATTATTAACTTGTAAATAGGCTTTGTTACTAAACCATGGGCCAATACAATGGCTTATAATTACCACATGGCCAAAAACCCTAACTTATTTCACAATCAAAATATTTGTTAATTTAATTTATGACATTATTTTAATTAAATCTAAAAGAAAAAATGTCATAATTTTTTTTTAGATATATCTACATCCTCACAACTACTAAAAATATTCCTATAAAAATTAAATCAAATTTTGAATAAAATTAGAAATGAGAATACTTGTTGCACCGAGGGACACTCTACAACCCAGCATGGGGTAGTTATGTAGGCCTTAGGTGTTAGATGTCAGATGTGAGATGTGTAGGAGTTAAATATGTGCATGGTGTTTAAACATTGGGCTCATAAGTATACATATCTTATGTTACATTATGTTATGTAAACAATTTTCTTCGTTAAATTACATTAAAAAATAAAAAATTAATACTTTATAGATAAAATAAAATTTAGATAAAATAGTAAATTTACAAGAGGTTTTTAGGCTCTATCTTTTGTAACTCATGGCTTTTCTCATGGTATTCTTCTCTAATTGTCAAATTACATAAAAATTAAAATAATAATGATCATATTAATAATAATAATAATAATAATTTTAATAAAATTGAGAGAAAATAGTAAATTTATGGATGGATATTTTTGGGCTTCCAAGTTTTCACAACCCTTGGTTTTACCGATCATATTCTTCTTTAATAGTCAAATTAAATTAAAATAAAACAAAATTAATAGTTAATAATTAAAATGAAATAAAATTAATAGCTAATAATTAAAATAAAATAAAATTGATATAAAATACTAAATTTATAGATAGAGGTTTTTGGGCTCCAGGTTTTATCAACCCATGGTTTTTCCCATGATATTATTCTCTAATGTAGCCTATTTAAAGGTATTATTCGCTAATATGAGACATTCATTGCAATAAAATATTTTATCTAGATCAAAATAAATCCTAATTTCCACAACAAATATCATAGCCTTGAGCAATTTTCATATCCAAATTGGTAAAGGAAACCACTCAATAATGACACACTACAGGAAGACATTATAGCTCTATGGATGCATGTATTCCAATAACTTGGGAAAAAATACCTTTCTCACTTTGTTACATAACCTTCAAAGATTAGATGTTTCCAAGTTATTTTTGTAAGCTATTCATTTTATTTTATATGTTTGAAATTTTACCCTCGAGTGTGAAGAGAATCGCGAGCACGAAAAACAAAATTTTTGGTACATGCAGTCCTACATTTTTTTAAACTTTTTTTTCCACATTAAAATTTATTGGAGTTGCTCAGCTTAGACTCTGCCAACCATTAGTTTTAACCTCCACATGAAAATTCACTAGAATATGTCTCTCATATATTCATAACAAATTTTAGATATAATTGTTTTCGAGTTTTATTTAGGAGATTGAATGATAACATCAAAAATAAAAATAAATGCGGGATAGTTAATATCCTCGACTCATGCAAAGACAGAGGTATATATTATGGTTGGATTTTACAGTAAAACAAAGGAGCTTATTATGTTTTAAAGTCTAACAAAAGAGCTTCAAGTAGATTGTCTTAAAAAACACTCACACAAACACATATCAAACCAGCCTAGATCCATCTTAATTTTGGATCTATTAAGTGTCGAGAGGGATCAAATATCTTGAGGTGCAAACATTTCCCTATATTTTTCACTAAAAAAAATGTTTATACCACGAGATATTTGATCCCTCTCGGTGCTTAATAGATTAGAAATTAAGATGGGTCTAGGGTGGTATATATAGAGATGTGAAATTTATATACTATAAATAATATTATTAATAAAATGCATAAATCCATCTTAAATAAGGATTTGAGCAATGAGAGAAATAAGCATGAATAACAATGACAGAGGAAAGATAGGACATGATTATTTGAAGTTTTTCATTATTGTATTTTGTTTTTTACATAATTGATCCAAAATATAGGTTTAATATTTACAAAAACAATTGGAATTTAGATAGATAGATAGATCTAGAGATAAAGTGTGTGTATGTTATGGGGGTGATATAAATAGAAAAAGGAGAGACAAAGGAAGATAGTGATATATTTGGAGGTGGGGGAGAGGGAAGAAGAGAGAGACAGAGGGAGTAGGGAGGAAGAGAGATAGATATGGAGAAAGAGAGTGTGTGTGCTTGTGGAGGTGAGATTGAGTGATAAAGGAGATATTAAGGGAGATATAGATATAGATGGAAGGGGGAGAGAAAGGAAAAAAGAGAGATACATAGAGAGGGAGGGATAGGCAAAGAGAGAGAGAGAGAGAGAGAAGGAATAAGAAAGAAAGACACACACACACACACACACACACACACACACACACACACACACACACATATATATATATATATATAGCCAACTTAGATGCATCTTAGCCTCGAATATATTAAGCATAGAGAGGGACCAAATATCTCGTGGTGCAAACTTTTCCTCAATTTTTTCACTCAAAAAGGAGGATTGCACCTCAATATATTTGATCCCTCTCAACACTTTATAGATTTGGGGTTAAGATAGATCAAAATAGATTTGATTTATTTGGTCTCTCTCATAGCTTGATACATCCAGAGTTAACATAGATTGGAAGAGTGATAGCGCATGCGTGGGCGCGAGAGAGAGAGAGAGAGGGAAGAAGAAGTACATAGAAAGATAATAGTGGAAAGAGAGAGGGAGTAACAAGGGATATATGGAGATATGGTGAGGGAGAAGAGAGGGATAAGTTGAGAGAGAGATTAGAGAAAGGGAGAAGAGAGGGATAAGGTGAGAAAGAGTGAGAGGAGGGGAAGAGAAAGAGAGAGAGGGATGGAGAGAGAGAGAGAGAGAGAGAGAGAGATGGAGAGAAAGTGTGTATGTTTGGGGGAAGAGAGATATATATATATATATATAGATGGAGAGGGGGCGGGAGATGGAAGAAGAGAGATATAGATGGAGGGAGGGAGGAAGGGAGATATATATGGAGAAATAAGTGTGCATGTGTGTGTTTGACGAGGTTAGATTGAGAGATAAAAAAATATATAGAGGGAGATATAGATATAGAAGATAAGGTGAGAGAAAGGTAAAAAGAGAGAGACATGGAGAGGGAGGGATAGTAATATATATATAGAGAGAGAGAGATAGAGTTTGCGGAGAGAGATAGATTGGGGAGAGAGAGGAGCGAGGGAGGGATATAGACACAGAGATGAAGGGGGAGAGAGAGAGGGAATAGGAAATAGACACATAGAGAAAAATATAGATATCATATAGTATTATATAACCAACTTGTATCCATCTTAACCTTGGATCTATCAAGAATAGAGAGGGATCAAATCTATCTAGGCGCAAACCTTTCCTCAATTTTAACACTTAGAAAATAGGTTTGCACCTCGAGAGATTTGATCCCTCTCGATGCTTGATAAATATGGGTTTAATATTAAATTTTATTGATTTGATTTATATATATTTGATCTCTCTCAAACCTTGAGAGATGCAAATTTAAGATAGATAGGAAGAGAGGTAGCGAGAGAGAGAAAAAGAGGGAGAGAAATGGAGGGAAGAAGAAAGACAGAGAGAGAAAAATGTGGAAATAGAGAGGGAGGAATAAGGGATAGATGGAGAGATAGTGAGGGAGAGAGGAGAGCTAGAGGGAAGTGAGAGACAAGGAGAGATAGAGGTGAGAGAAGGGGAAGTGTGAGAGAGAAGGGAAAGCGAGAGAGAGCAAGAAGCAAAGTGAGGTAGAGAGAGATGGATATGAAGAGAAAGTGTGTATGTTTGGAGGTGATATAGAGATAAAAAGGAGAGACATAGGGAGATAAATATATAGTTTGATGGGGGATAAAGGGAAGAAGAGAGAGATAGAGGGAGGGAGGGAGGACAAGAGATAGATATGGAGAAAGAGAGTGTGTGTGTTTGGGGAGGTGAGATAATGAGATAAAGGAGATATTGAGGGGGAGATAGATATGGATGGAGGGGGGAGAGAAAAGGAAAAAGAGAGAGAGACTTTAGGTAGAGAGGGCGTGGGGGAGAGAGAGATTGGGGAGAGAGGGAGGAGGAGAGAGAGGAGAGAGAGGGAGACAGACATAGAAATGAAGTGGGGAGACAGAGGGAATAATAAAGAGACACATAGGGAAAAATGTAAATATTATATAACATTATATAACCAACTTGGATCCATATTAACCCTAGATCTATAAGCATAGAGAGGATTAAATCTCTCAAGATGCAAACCTTTCCTCAAGTTTTGCACTCAAAAAAGAGGTTTGCACCTTGAGATATTTGATCCCTCTTAACGCATGACATATATGGGGTTACAGTGGATCTAAATATATTTCATTGATATGAACTACAGAGATTTGATCTCTCTTATATCTTGATAGATATATATTTTATAAGTATAGAAGGAGAGAAAGATAAAGAGAGAGAGAGATTGAGTTAGAGGGTGAGAGAGAGTGAGGGAAGAAGAAATGCATAGAGAGAGAAAGGGGGGAAGGGGAAGAGAGAGAGGGAGAAGAAGAGGGAGGGAGGTAGGGATAGATATATATGGATAGAAAGTGTGTATATTTTGGGGGTGATAGAGAGAAAAAGGAGAGACCGAGAGAGGGAGGGAGGAAGAGAGATAGATTTGGAGAAAGAGAGTGTGTGTGTTTGGAAAGGTGAGATAGACTCGATAAAGGAGATATGGAGGGAGATATAGATATATATCGTGGGGGCAGATAAAGGTAAAAAGAGAGAGATATAGAGAAGGAGAGAGAGAGAAAGAGTTTGGGGAGAGAGGGAGTCAGGGAGAGAGAGAGGAGCGAGGGAGGCAGATAAACACAGATATAAAGGGGGAGAGCGAGGGAATGAGAAGGAGACACATAGAGAAAAATATATATATTATAGTGTATTATATAACCACCATATATCCATCTTAACCCTAGATCTATACCCTATCGAGAGATCAAATCTCTCCAGGTGAAAGCCTTTCCTCGAGTTTTGCACTCAAAAAATAGGTTTGCACCTCGAGATATTTTATCATTCTTGGCACTTGATAGATCCGAAATTAAGATATATCTAGATAGATTTGATTGATTTGATATCTCGTGGAGCTTCGTAGATCGATAGTTAAGAGAGATCTATGTTGGTTTAATTATTAAATACAATAATTATAATTATATTTTTTTATGATATTTTATTTTAATTTAATTTAATTTAATTTTTTATGTAATTTCACTAAATCAAAGTGTGTGTGTGTGTGTGTGTGTGTGTGTGTGTGTGTGTATATATATATATATATATATAAACTTTGATGTAATTCTACCGAGCCATATTGTTTAGATAACATAACATAATAGGACAAGACATTACAACATCTCTTCGATACTTGGCTGCAGAGTGTCTCTCGTCACAAAAATGTAATAAAATAAAAAATAAAAATGATAACGTATTTTGATTGTGAGATGAGACAGAGATTTTGGGCATGTGATATTAATGAGCCATGGTATTGTAACAAATCCTATTTACAAGATAATATCCATGGTAAAGTGGGGGTGAATATTCATGTTTAAAATCTTGTTATATTGGGAGCATTAAGTTTTTATGTGTTTATTAATGAAATATAAATCTAGTTGAAAAATTATTATTTTAATTTATATGGTAAATTGAATATTAATGTGATATGTATATTATGATTTTTTACTATCTAAAAAACATTTGTTCGTAATTTTCTTTTTAAAAAGAAAATTACAATATAAAAATTTGAATTTTATTATTTGTATTACTTTTAACTTTTTACGAACACTACAACGTTTCCCCTAGCCTCTTAATTAATTTTAACCTTATATTATTATTTAATTGAGCTGACATGTAAATATGTTTACTTTCTTACATTACACCTACACATCTCCCATTACTAAGTTATAGAGCGCTTCTTGACACAACTATATTTAAAAGGATATCAATGATGATATAGAATATTGTTAAGAATATGATCAAAGGGTTACATGCGTTAGAAAATGATGTTTGAGAAATTCAGTGTACCAATTCAAAGTTGCCCAAAACAAATTCAAAACACTACCAAAGGAAATGCTTCTTTGATTGGATTCTTTTAGCATGTGAATATATGTTTTATGTTCCATATATGTTTTGAGTAATTACATTTTTTATGAATTATTTTCATTGTAATTTGAAAAAAAAATTGTGGCTTTATGGATAAAAGAAACAGGGAAGGAAACTAACAATTTTAAATGTAATATATGAAATCATCTTGGTACAATATTGAGGTTAATGGGTAACTACTTTTCATCTTTATGATTCTACTCAAATTATATTATGAGATTTCCACCACATTCCATAATTTATATTTTATAAAACGCCAAGTTCTGATCATTAAGATATGATCATTTGAATATTTTCACTTTTGGCACCAAGAAGTGATCACCTTACTTTTAAATGAACTAGTCATTAATTGTCATCTTAATACATTTAAGCTCATATAATGTTATTTATTAGCAACAATTAATAAAGTAATAGTAAAATGCATTTAATTAACACCAGCGTTAAACACCATGTTAAACACACACATGGTGTATGAGGAAGATGAGCACGCACACAAGAGACTCAACACACAATGAAGGATAAGTGTGAGACTTTCTTATTTTTTTCATTATACATGATCTACATTTATAATACAATGGTGTGACTCTTGGTTTCACATTCCAAGGTCACTTGGACTCCATTGTGACTTTTCGCATTCCACATCTACCCATGTAGGATTAGGTGTTCCAACATCCCCCCTTAATCCGAAGGGGTATGTGTGAGTCCAAGAAAAGAGTTGTAATACAAATCTGCAAAGTATGCATGGCAGCACTTGGGCTGAATCAACTCTCTGAAATGTTGGAAAAAATAGGTGGTTTTAGGATGACCACAAACACTGGAACGCAATACATGTTGCAGTTCCCGGAACTCTTCCAAAACTGGCAAGAAGCTGAAGGCTTCTGCTAGAGGAATTGTCCTTCATAAAAAGGGTGACCTTCAACCTAAAAGAAGGGAGGTCTACTACCTGTGATGGTTTTAGGATTACCAACAACTGTGGAATGCTTGAAGCATTTCCTGGAACTCAACCAAAGCTGGCAAGAAGTTGAAGGCTTCTGCTAAAGGAAGTGTTCCTCATATATGAAAGGGAGACCTTCGACCTAAAAGAATGGAGGTCTACTAACTATGATGGTTTTAGGTTATCCACCAACCAAAGATTATGGTTTAATATTTTCCACCAACTGAAGGCATGCTCATGGGCATCCGTGTCTCTGGCTACATCTCTGAATCTGGAATGACGAATTGTGGCTCAGGCTCGCTTGAACTGCTGTGTCTCTGGCTACAAATCTGAACATGGAATGAGAGATTGTGGCGAGATTGTGGCTCAGCCTCGCTTGATCTAACGTCAAAGCTTGTGTATGACCACCATCTTCCCCCTTGTCAGGGATAAGGTGAGATGATGGCGAAAACTCAACTGCAAGTTTGTTCAATATCCGTGAACAGGTTCTGACATGCGACTTAAACATCTTCTTAGTTGTTGATGCCCATTGCCAAGAAGCGATCCATCCAAGATGAATCTTGGTTCTTGCAGGAGGCTTATGTCTGAAGCATCTGTGTGAAGAATGAGTGTGCCGACCACAATGCTTACATGGATGAAGATCAAAACAATGATCTTTCATATGGCCAACTCGATCACAGTGTTGGCATTTTACAATCTGTTGTTGTTGTTGTGGAGCAGGATCTGGAACAACTGCAGGTGAACTGTCATATAGGAATCTGGCACTCTGAAATGTGATGGGCTTGGTGTAGTATGGAATATGAAAGGACACATCCTTATCATATCCAAGACCAGTTCGGTGATTGTTGTGGACAAGCTCTTCCCAAGGTCTGATGATGGGCTTGAGAAGTGCAGGTTGAACTGCTGCATCTGCATGTACATCTGCTCTAATACAAGGAACTGAATGTGGATCAACTGCAACTTTACTGACTTGCTGCTAATGGGAGTCTTTCTCAATCTTCTTTACAAAAACAGGTTCAGAATGGTGACTCTTTTGCTGAAGTTCATCTTGCTGAAGCTGAGATTCCAACTGCAAAAACTCAATCTTTTCTTGTGCATCTTGCAAACAATTTTGAATGTTACAAAGAGCATCCTTGCTCATTTTTATCATATCATCAACATTTTAATGAATGAGGCTATTCAAAAACTCTAATGCCTCATTGATTTTAGCCATTTTTCAACAAATCAGGCTCAAGAAATAAAGGGTGTCGGCTTCAACCGAAAATGCACTCGTTTACAATGTGATTCCTTTCAAACAAATACAAATGACTCCAAGGAATTCTCAAAGCACAAAATCTGCTCCTCAAATCATGGATGGCAATCAACAATCCAACAACTCAAATTTACACTTCAATTCTTAATTGCAACTATGAATGAAGAAGCAATACAATACAATATTTCTGCAAAATATTTTGTAAATGTGCAGCTGAAAACACTATGCAAGAGGCCTTTAAGGCAGCTAAATTTTCCTTCAAAGAGTTGTTTTGCACCAATAACAACTCGTCTTCAATTGCCAATTTCTTTAGAAAATCACCCTTATGCCACAAATCACACAATGTCAAATTCACTTTTTTCTAAATATAGTCCATGCCATTTCTTCAATTCTGTTGTTCATTTCCTCTTCCTTGCTCTTCCTCTCTTTCTGCTCTTTCTCTCTCTCTGCTATTTTTTTTTTTTTTTTTTAAGGATTAATTAAAAAAAATTGAAAGAGGGATTGTAATAAAAATTAAAGTGGGAAGGGAAATTAAAATAATGGATGGGGGGGACAAACTAAGGGAAAGTGAAAAATATGGGGGAGGGGGGAAAACTTAAAGGATATGGATTAATTTAAAATGGGGAGAGAATGAGTATCTTTAAAATATAAAAAATCAAATTTTAGAATGAGAAGGCCGAAAGGCCAAGTTGAAAGGGAGGGGGGGGGGGATTATTTTTAAAAGGGAATCGAAATTTTTAAAGGCTGTAATGGAATGGGGAGGGTCGTATTGCAGTGTTGGGTAGAGGAGAGGAAGGTTGTGGCCATGAGGGTATTGCAGAGGGCGGTTTGAGCATATAGTGAGGGGTCAGGGAAGGGAAATGGGTTGGGAAGGGGAGTGTCGACGGTTGAGGGGGCGGGTGTGAAGAATGGGAAGAGTTCGATGTGTTGAAGCCCGTGGGTAGAGGGTTGCAGAGAGTGCGCGAGAGTGTAGTGGGAAGCTGTAGGCGAGGGGTCAGTGTATGAGGAGAGGGTGAAGTGTGAGGAGATTGGAGTGGTCGGCTATGAGAGCGAGGGCAGGAATTGAGGGCCATAAGGCCGGGTGAGGAAGTGTGGATTAGAGAGTGTGGAGTGTAGGTAAGGGGGGACGGGTTTGGGCGTGGGGTGATGTAAAAGTGACGGCGCAGGTCGATGTGGGGAGCGTTGTGATAGCGTGGGTATGGGGGAGCAGGTTAGGGAGAAGCGGAATAGAGGAGTAGGGAGGGGCAAAGGGTTTGAGGAGAGGGGGGCAGCCAAAGGTTGTAGGTGAGAGCTGGGGTGTGAGGTTTGAGGGAGCACTAGAGATGGGGGAATGCTGCCGTGGTGAGATGAGAAGATCTGTTGCAGAGTGGACAGAGCATTTGACTGTTGCAGAGGAAGGAGGCCATGAGGGCCGAGGGGCGAAGTGGCTCAAAATTTTTTTATTTATTTTTTATTTTTTTATTTTTATATGTAAAACAACAGAGGAGTGAAATAAATGCAGGATTTTAAGCAGGTATACACAGCAGAATTTTTCTGGAAATTATAACAGTAAAAATCCAGAATCTTCTTTAGAAACCCAATATAAATAGTATCCAGCAGCTCTTCAAATTGCAGATTTTAATAAGCAGAAATTGCAGAGAAAAATTAGAATGAAAACCTTTAGATGGGCAGTGCTGCCTTTCTTCAAAGCCAATGCCTGAATGCTGCCAATTTCTGAATGCTGCTCCTTCTCAAAACCAATGTTGCTCTTCTTCAAAACCACTTTCTGAATGGGGCAAAATGTCTGCTGCAGAAATTCTCTAAATGCTGCAAAAATGCCAAGAATTTTGCAAATATGGACAGGCCATAAACAAAAATGGCTCACTCAAAGTTGAGCTGGTTATGGACTTCTCAGCTCTCATACCATGTTAAACACACACATGGTGTATGAGAAGAATAAACACACACAAGAGACTCAACACACAATGAAGGATAAGCGTGAGACTTTCTTATTTTTTTCATTATACATGATGTACATTTATAATACAATGGTGTGACTCTTAGTTTCACATTCCAAGGTCACTTGGACTCCATTTTGACTTTTCGCATTCCACACCTACCCATGTAGGATTAGGTGTTCCAACAGAGAAATTCAGTATACCAATTCAAAGTTGCCCAAAACAAATTCAAAACACTACCAAAGGAAATGCTTCTTTGATTGGATTCTTTTAGCATGTGAATATATGTTTTATGTTCCATGTATGTTTTGAGTAATTACATTTTTTATGAATTATTTTCATTGTAATTTGAAAAAAAATTGTGGCTTTATGGATAAAAGAAATAGGGAAGGAAACTAACAATTTTAAATGTAATATATGAAATCATCTTGGTACAATATTGAGGTTAATGGGTAACTACTTTTCATCTTTATGATTCTACTCAAATTATATTATGAGATTTCCACCACATTCCATAATTTATATTTTATAAAACGCGAAGTTCTGATCATTAAGATATGATCATTTGAATATTTTCACTTTTGGCACCAAGAAGTGATCACCTTACTTTTAAATGAACTAGTCATTAATTGTCAGCTTAATATATTTAAGCTCATATAATGTTATTGATTAGCAAAATTTAATAAATTAATAGTAAAATGCATTTAATTAACACTAGCGTTAAGTTGATAACTTACCCATATTCACAATTTCCAAAGTCTCGAAGAATTTGACCTCAATGAACTCATCAACCATCTGAGAAATTTGACAGATTACCAAAGTGTTAAACAAAATATGTGGCCCATCAAGTCAAAATTCCGTTGACCCCTAATGAGCTCATTGGCCAATGGGCTAAGTTTGAGATTTTTACTTGGTAACGTATTGTAATTTATCCTATCGATGATAGAGTATTTTTTTTAAGTAGGCGCTACCTCAAATTTAGGAGGATTTGCACTCAACATTAAAGGGATTATAAATCAATCAATTTTATGAGGAGCACACGATCCCTATAATTCCAAATGATCATTGGTTGGATAAAACTAATGCCCATAAATTAAAGTCTTCTTCATACATGACAAAGTTGGGCCTAAGAATGAACACCTTTTTGATATTTTTCTACTTTAGTTTATCACTTATACCTCGTCGAAGCATTCGTAACTAACCTATTTTTGCATCATATTCCCACATTTTGTATAAACATGGCCATCTGACTACAAAGGAATATAAAGGTAATAAGTCAAATACTTCTATGGCTCTATACAATTTTCTTTATAAAATGAGCTAATGTGTAAGGATTGCAGAAACTAGCAATTTCCGAAGCTCCTGTGACAAGATGTAGTTGAATCCAAGGTTTGTATGGTTCCTAAAGCAGTAAGCTCAACTTAAGCATATGACTAGGTGGAAAAAAAGGTCAAATGTGGTGTTCCATCTATTTCGCACGTCAAAATGGCCACTAGATGACCATGATAGCTCAGTGAATCCTCTAGCCAACCTAGCAAATGAAAAACATACTCAAACTACATTAGGACTAGTACCTGGAGGTGGAACTGACTTCAAGGGAGAAAGTCTATCTTCTTTAGATCCAGCGAGCAAGAGAAAAGAACAAGGGAGATTATGTGTCCATACAATTTTTCATATCGTGCTGCATTGAGTCATCAATGATTATAATAATTAAATTTCAAATAGTAAATGAACACTTGGTCAGCGTCCGTCAAATTGCAGTAGCATCATTTTGAGTTAGTTGTTTTTGAAAGACAATATAAATTGGCTCGTTAAGAAGCGAGAGACACACAAAGATGATATACAATTATGAATAATATGCACACATAGTTATTTGTAATTTAATATTGAACATCGTCCTTTTACTGCTATGGAGTTTTTATGAGTAATTTGTGATAGTCGTAGAATAGTTCTCTATGTTTTCTTAATCTTGTACGATCACTTGAAGGGCCCCTTTGTCATGTGCGATACTTTTGTATCATAACCTTTCCATTTTTACTATGTTTTTACTTTCTTCAAATATAGTTATATATATTTTTTTCTTCTAGAGTCAATCTTACCATTTTTATCACCTCTCTTATTTTCCAAGCTTAAATCAAGTGCTTGAAAAGATAAAGCAAAAATACAAAAATATTTACTTTAACTAGCATTTACAATTGTGCATTTGAGAATATGTTTCACATTTACAATTATACTTTCTAGTCACAATTTTGAGAATAGGATTTGCATTCTTAGACAGAGTTTTGGATGCTTTGTCTAAATTAAATGATAGAATAGTTTTTTATGTTGTTCATATATTTCGTTTTGATAAGTTTTTTAATTAGACCAGTTTTGAAGTTTTGAATGCTTTTCATAAGATAGAATTTCTAAGTAGATTTTTAAAGCTTTTGATAAACAAGATTTTCTTTCTTTCTTAGAACTAATTGTCTTTTATTTTTAGTTTAATTTTCAATGCTTTTCTACAATAAATACTCCATTTTTATAGTATAAGTTTTTTATTTTCATAAGATAGAGTTTTTGTTTCTTTCATAATATATATTTTCTTGTTTTCATAAAATAGACTTTTATGTTTTCATAGAATAAGATTGCAATGCTTTTCTAGAATAAGTTCTATATGATAGATTGGAGGTTTCTGTGGTGTAGACTTTTAAATATAGATTTCGAAATCTCCACAGTCATAATTTTTCTATAATATGTTCTCTATTTTCATAGCACAAATTTATATTTTTTTAGAAGGGAATTTCATGCTTCATACATCAAAGTTTGTATGTTCTTCATTGTTTTCATAAACCTAGATTCTGTTGTTTTCTAGATCAATATTTCCATTTTTTTTCATATATTAATTTTTTTTTCATTAGACTTCATATGATTTCATAAAATAAGTCTTATCTACTTTGATAGAATAGAAATTCATTTCTTGTTATTTATAGAATATAACATTTCTTTCAATGCCATGATTAAAATTTGAATTCCTAGCACAAAATGTGTAGTGTACATCACAAGTTTACTTACTTCGATTGATAATTTATCGTAGTGTAATTTAAAGCACAATTAAATTACCTAACATTTTTGGTGTTGTTGCTAAGGAAGTATACATATGACTTAGCCTTCAATATAGAATTTATTTTAATCTGTGTAAATTTGGATAGGAGGAGGGTAAGACGAGAGGTAACACTACAAGGAAAAGACCTTCTAATGGAGGTTTTTGTGGAAGCCACTATAAAAATAGCCCAGAAATAATTTTGTAGCGAAGGTGGGCTGCTAGATGTTTTAGCGGATGTTTTTTTTATGGTGTGTCTATAATATACAAATACATTGGTTTTTTACTATTCATACAAGAACCGATGCCGCATAGAACATGGTGCACCATCAAATACTTATTTTTATCAAATAAAAAATCATGGAGCGTTAAATAACACAATGCACCAGTGCTTGAATAATCGATAGCATCGAAAAATAATTAACTTTTAAACATTGTCAGTGCTATAGACAACCAAATCACTGGTGACATTCATGTAGATAAACACCCTAGTGCATACCAAGAAGGAGCATTGTTATAGTTTTTTATTTCAAAAAACTGTGGTGTTATTTTCCAATGTCGTATCGGTGTTGTAAATGTATTAAAACGCCCTCGGGTGTCTTCTAAAGAGCACCGCTAAGTGGGTTTTAATTTTTGTTTTCTAAAGAGAAGTGTTATAGTCAAACATAGCACCAGTGCGATACCTATATTAGAATGCACCATTATATATTTTTTTCTAAAATTATGAAACTGTAGTCAAACTCCACTAAGGACAACTGTTATGGTGAAGATTATATTTGCGTTATATTCCTCTTTTCGAGAGGACCAAAACCAACCTATAGATTACCCAAATCGGTTAAGCAGAAGTCAAATTTTGAATTATTTTATTTATTAAAGTGAAATGGAATGGGTCGACCTAACCACGTGTGAAATTAGTCAAGTCGACCTTAAACCCAACCAGACCCACACAGAAGCTATAAATAGAAGCAACCTCAAGCTCATTCTCACATATTCGCTCATGATATTTTCTTCTTTTGCTTTTTTCTTTGTTCTGAATTTTTTATTTTGGCTCGCACAGGTTTGATGGGAGAAGCTCGCGTAAGGTGCGGGATCACAGGTAAGAGGCTCGCTTTGATCTGGGTCTTCTTAGCCATATCCGAGGGCAAAAAACTACATGATTCGGGCCAGATCTACGGGATGAGAGTGTTAAGGTAGCGGCAAAGATGCTATTGCCATGGGTTGGGTGTGTTATGGTCGCGGCTAGGAGTTCCTGTGCTAGATCAGGTTGATCAGGATCTCAGCCTCAGGCTTAGTGTGTTTAGGTAGTGGCAGGGGGAGCTTCAGCCACGAGCTTAGCGTGTTGAGGTCACATCTAAGGGATTTTCTAGGAAGATCCGAGTTGGGTCACATTTAGTTGCTTACGTAGTTCCTTCATACATATGTCTCTAAGTCACATATGTTTGTAATATGTCTCTGACATCATCCTAGATTCAGAGCTAGGATTTTGTAGTCGAGTTCAGTTGGCTTCGGTGATCTATTGGATTTGTGTTTCTTGATGTTGTAGATCTAAAAAATTGTAAATTTGTTTAGTATATTTCCGCTGTAGATCAGGTCCTCAAAGTCGTATATTCAATTCTCTAAATTTTCCACTCAGTGACAGTTGTGTTCATTAGTATGTTACAACTTAATGCATCTCAGTTCTCATAATCAATTTCCTACAGGAGATGTATGCTTAAGGTTGGATTATGCATGTGCTAGTTATTTTTCTGCATTTTGAATAATTAGATCAATGGATCATTGTACTCTTGTTTTTTGAATAATTTAATGATGATCTATGAAGAATAATTTGCAAGGGTTTTCCCCATAGTGGGTTTTTCCCTAGTCTTGGACTAATCTCGATGTATCTATGTGTCCATTATTTTATTCCCTTGTTCCTTTTACATTATATTGCTTAGATGATGATGATGGTGTTGTTCTTTCTCGATAGTTGTATATTTTGATGGTTAATAATGTACATATGTATAATGACATAATGATTTGGGGTTAAATTAACATTTTATTGAAGAAATGCAACTATAAAATAAAAGAACAATGTAGCTCTATGAAAAATTCACATGGTATCAGATCTAGGCTGAAGGAAATCCCTAAAGATCACCCCCATGGAGACACATTTATGGAAGCAAGAAAAATATGGAAAAAACCTTAAATAATTCTAGGGTACGAAGAAAACCTAAGGTAGTTAGTAATGGTCTGATGGTGAGGGTTTGATAGAAACCCTGGTTTATGGTAAAGTCTGGAGATGTGATCTATGTGAATCATTTGGGATTGATTTGACAAATGACCTAGTTATTGATAAAGTTTCTATTTGAAGGAAACATTGTTTTATGGTCTATGGAATGAGCTTGAAGGTTGGTTCAAGAGGGAGAGGATCATCTCTCATTGAAGATAAGTATTCCTTGACTTATGCCCTTACTCTTTTTTATACTTATGGATATGATTATTTTGATTATTATTTCTAGTCATTACTTCTTGTATGTATATTTTAGCACCTGGATATTTCTAACCTCTTTGATGAGATTTTATGAGTGGATATCTCTTGAGGATATTTTGAAATGCAGGAAATATGTCTAGATATGGAAGAGGTAAAGAGGCACTTGAGCTCCACAAGATGCCTATGTGAAGGTGCACAAGTAATACCACTAGGTATGCAGGGTATATTGTATTCTAGTTGTACATTGATGGCTAGGTCAACCCTATGGTATGTTGAGAACGTCTCCTTCACAAATGGCTCATGCATGCATATGAAACTGATTAGGATTTATCTTTCCTATGATGAAATGGTGCACCTAATATTGAATGTTTTGATCATGACGATCTTCTTGATTTTGCAAGGCTACTTATTGTTGATCTTGGATATAGTGGCATAGCTTGATGTTTGGATAACATCTATTGTTTTGAGATCTTGATCCTCAATCTAGTAAATGGTGCTCTTGACTATTGATATTCATAATATATGGTGGGTCCCTTATATAATTTTACCTCACTAATATGGTATTGATAATGTGTTTTATAAGCATGATGATGGAAAGAGAAATTGCACTATGTTGGTTTATTGTATAATCTAACTTCATCCTATTGATCATGATAAGCTTGGTATTGGAGACCATGATGATAGAGGTATATCTATGAGATTGATGTTTTATATCTCCTACTACATATGGTTATGACATATGGTGAAATTAAATGATCTAACTTGATGTATTGTTATTGGGTTCATAAGGTTGTGTTGTCACATCAACCTACTGCCCTGATCCTCCAAGTCTAGCCCTTGATGAAAGATTGATGACATGATGTTCATGATCGTGATAGAAATATGCCTATGATCTAACAGATCTGTTGTTGCATGACTCAATTAAATACAGGTTGATTACATGAATAAAACTGAAATTACATGCCCTTGTATGATACATGGGTATTTGACATTGTTGATCTACAACAGAGGTTTGAGCCTCACTCGTGCAAAGGAAGGCCCATAGATGTGACTATGACTAATAGACACTGAATTGAAGCTATGCAAAATGAAATCAATTTGTACTCTGAATCAAACATCTCTTACATGTATTTCCATTGTAAACTAGTTTCTAATGTTGTGAGGATTGAGCATGAAATCAAATGGTCACTTGGAATATGTCAGTTTTCCAGATGTGTTACACATAGCAGTAAGATCTGTCAGGAGGAAAAGTTCATATGTTTAAATCGAACTTGGGTTTGCACGTGACTGATACATTCAGACGAATATTCCATTATGTTTGAGGATTGTGCTATATGTTTTGGCTGATTAATATAGATGAGCCATGTTTGGAACCTTGACATGATGTTTTAGAACTTTGAATTGATGATTGAAACATGTCTTTCGATTATAGATCTCCCTATTTGGACTTGATCTATTGATCGTTGATTTTCCCTAGTGAAAATGCTATGTAGTCATGGTGACCTTTAGTGTCGTATGTGAGTATTCAAAAATATGGTTTTTTATTGGCCTCCTTGATTACTAGCACAATGGTTGTTGTGATTCAGTACGAATATGTAACATGTATGAATTATCCTTGATTTATGCACTTGCATCTAGTGATGGAAATGGCTTGTAATGGCATGTTAAATGATAGACTTGATGGCTTGTGAGTAAATGAATTCAAGACTTCATATGAGCTCTACCTGTCTATGATTGAAATAATTGATACTATAAAATAAATATCTTTGATAATAGTTTTTGTTTGGCTTCTAAACTCTGATGAACTGAATTCGTTGACACAACATTAATTTATGTAAGGCTGAGCATGTTGGCTTAGTAATTATATGCTTGCAGATAGAATTATGTGATGCAAACTCCTCAATACAGTTCTTTTTTTATATTTGACAGTTATCTGATAAGTCAGGATAATGATTTACAAGCTATGGCCTTGATTTTGATTATGGATTTGATTATACATTCTGATAGTCTACCTTTGACAGGTGATGGTCCTATGAAGATCTAAGTAAGAGAAACATGGCTTCTGAATCTCATAATGATGTATCATGAAATGATGAATCAATTTCTGGAATTTGGGAAAGAAATACCATGTTGCAAGACTGTTGAAATGTCTTTGTGTAATGTAAATCCTTGGATACTCTGATTTAAATTTCAAATGTTGTTGAATGTGACATGGAATTTGTTAGTTGATTGAAGCATTGATGTTCCTTTTTTAAAATTCATCTATATATGATGTGTATAGAAAATTATTAAATTCCTGATTGAGTTGCTTCATTCAGAATTCCCACCAAACATCTTTTGAAATATCCACATGAAACATTCAACTTTTAAAGGTTGAGATATTTATCCCATGATATGTAGTTGCATAAATGAACTGACGATGTTTGGGATTTTTATTGATGAGCACAGCTGGATGCTGCTTTATATGAGATATGTCATGATACCTTGGATGAGAAGTCCATAGCACAACCGAGGTCGAGTACAATGCTGCTAGCAAAGCTAGCTCTGTGGTAGGATGAAGAATCTCCTTAGAGAGTTGTTTGAGCATGATCTAGATAAGACATGGATACATTGTGATGAAAGAGAATCCCATTTGCATATAGCTGGTAATGTGATTTCTCCATTCATTGAGAGATTTAAGGTGTTCGAGACAAGCTTAAGACTTGTGATTGACACCTCTGTGAGAGAGAGGATGTTTATGGTATCCATGTGTGATTGACACCTCCATGACAGGGAGGAAGATTATGGTATCTTATTTTCATTGGTATCTTGTTTTTATTTACATGATTATGTATTTTCTAACATAACACTTGATTTTATGTCCCGTATGAACATGAATTGGCTACTATTGTGATAAGCAGATACCAAATGAGAGTAGCAGTGATCGAGGACACTCAACCATCTCTTCCTCCTTGACTAAAATCTGAGCACAAGGAATTGAGATAGAGGTCTCCTCGGGTTACGGAACTCTGGACAATAGGGCGTACTCCCTATATGTTACACATAGGGTTAGATATGTTTCTCCCCTATCCACATAGGGTCAGAGAATGTTGATCCCCTGATTGGTCTTTGCAGAGTATAACCCATTTTTCATCATACCCACAAGCAGGGCTTGTCGGGAATACCGCTCCTCGTTTGGAAAACTAGTTGAGAATGTACTTAGGGTGTACAACCCAAGTCAATTATGATGCAGGTGTTCTACCACATGACTATTCAAGGTCATCTATGGGAATATCATTAGGGTATATGATGGGTTGAGATAACCCTATGCGGTTCTGGGTTGAGATTGTGCTCCCCGATGTAATCCCAGGGTCGCGATAGGCTCCCCTGTGTGAATGGATATCCTATTGCTTGATATGCGTTTGTAGAGCTATAGCTCCCCCATGAAATTTCAGTTCGATATGTGCTCCTCGATGCAGTGACAGGTTTAGATGTACTCCCCGACGACATGCTCTCCGATGATGATTGATGATGATATTCCGTGTAGTATCCCACTGGTAGAGATTTTGAATGATAGCCTGATGGATGAAGGGTGGTACCCTAAGCTCCCCTCTTCTGAAAAATTATTCTTCTTCCAGATTTGATAATGTTCAACATCTTAGCAGGAACAATCAAGAGATATGCATAAATAAACATGAGAAGTACATTATTGATTTGTAATAAGAAAGGTTTACAGCATGACAACTATAAGACAAAGATTCGAACTCGAGAATCTCTATGAAAAATTAACATTTTTTAATTTAAAAAGATGCAGTGCTCTTGGATATCTTCCACACCAGTGTAGTTATCCTAATGCACCATAGGAGGGTTAAATAAAAAAAAAAAACCTCCTGGCCATAAATCTTATTTTTGCCATCTACAGTGTTGAAGATATATAAGCATTGGTGCAACTCTTGCCTCATGCAAACGCCTTGACATCGGTGCTTCTCTTTCTCACCATCCTTTCATATCGTGCTCACTGCATAAGCTTCCAATTTTTTCGAACCATGGTAAAAAAAAAATTTCTCCATTATGTGTTAACAATGCCTCCCATACGAGCAAATATCCAAGTAGTGGCTATGTTTCTCGCTAATTTAATTTTTTAGCGGATTATAATTGAAAATTAGCTTAAAAGGTCTATTATTTTTGAAAAAACAAATCCATGTGCAGAGCACTTGATATATTCGGCTCGCACCAATATCAATCTGCCCTGTAAATTTATAGGGTGCACCACAGTTCAGTGCATGAACATAACGCACCGCTATTGTTGCAATGTGTTTCGTAAATGAAACCGCACCAATAAATCTATAAATTGTATTTTGGTTTATAGAATTTTTAGGTTACGTAATCTGCCACAAAAATAATATTTAAAAATATAGCTATAGCTCAGTGTGTTCGATAACCTCAATGTTCTGTATCAGAGTGAAAAGGTCATGTGTGCGCATTGGTGCATAAGTGTTACAAACCGCTATGAAAATTTAAATTTGTCAACCAACATTGGTGCATCATGCATATGTGCACATCGATTATGGTGCGGTTGTGTTTTCCGTCACACCATAATTGATGCATAACTGTGTTTTTGGCACATCAATGATTTTTTTTTTAAATTGAAAGTTGTGTTTCCATATTTATAAATAAATTTTTCATTTAATAATAGAAATTTATTTTATGTATGAGGCTGATGTATTTTATATTTCAATAATGTATAAGATACGCCTGCAGAGGGAGCAGCAGCAACAACATTAGCATCAAATGGAAAACCCCTACAATATGGTCCGTCCATGAGAGGCCATAAAGAGGGAGAGGGATTTATATCCTCACCCTATTACTGTAGTGATCTGAATTTATGCAGGAATGCAATAGAATACGAATCTAACCATAAATACAAAGATGCAGTGGAAATAAAACTTCATTTTATTAATATCAAAGAACTGAAATATGCTTACAAGCAGAATGTAAATAAACTAGCTTAGGCAATGGTAGCTTATCTCTGAGAATAAATGTGGTGGCTACATGCCTCTAAATTGTGTTACAATGAGGCTCGAAGGCATATTTACTATTGAGAAACAATGGAAAATCGTAAACATCCAAAACTGAAACCTAGGAGATGAAGCACCAAAACTATCGGCTCTATTTCGGTACATTGGTACGTCAACTTCCGAGGGTCTTAAGTTTGGCATACGATCCTCGTTTTATGCGCACAATACCTCGTTAGAAATATCAATCCGAGTACTACAAATTTCAAGTGACCAACATGGTTAAAGTAAACCATGTTGGTCCCGGGTTCCCCAAAAAAAATCGTTTATGGCCTCAAAATGGCTCCAGAAGTTCAGGACCCAAAAAACTGCCAAAAATAGTAAATTGTGCTACAATTAAGGAAACTAAAAAATTGAAAGAAACCATGGTGGGGGTCCAAGTGGAATAGGAGGGTGGCCACCAATATCCACCTATATCATTCCTCCCCCCTTAGGAAGCAATGTTCCCCATTGCGTTGACTTCCTCCATGAGATGAGGAAACTTCTGCTAAACTAGGTCCCTCGTGAGCCACTTGCCTTGGTGCAGGAGTTGCCTAGCTTTGATAACCCGATATAGTTGGATCTTCTGTTGGCTAGCTTTATTGATCTTTGTGTACATGGTACAATCCATGGTGGCATGTTCCATGCATTATGGTTTTAACTCAGTTGGTGTGAGTTGTTCTCCAAAGTCGGATGTGTCAAGTAATGGTGGAAATTATGGCAGAAGGTGGTGCACATTGAACACTAGGTGCATGCCCAGGAATGGTGGAACGTTGAAAATTATTACCCTACCGCCTTGGTGATGGTGTATGGCCCATATCTAAGCAACCAAAACTTACGGTGGGGCCGAGACAGGCGCTCCTTCTGTAAATGTAGCCAAACTTTATTGCCCACCTAGAATTTTTGTGGAACCTCATGTTGATCATGTCATTGCTTGTACTTAGCATTGAATTTGTACAATATGACATGGATTTGCTAGAAGATGTGCTCGATTCACTCAATGCACCTATTAGCCCTGTCAGTTTCTGACTGGACATGGGTTGAAGCTTCTTGAGTAGCAGCAAATGGTATGGACACATAAATGGGACATAGTGGTTTGAATCCCAACCCCACTTGAAAGGGGTTGCAACCAGTCGAACTATGGAGAGCTCTGTTGGGTAGAGGTTCTATGGGAGTCAAATCGATCAGATGCTTGACCTGACAGTGCAAGGGTACCCCTATTGGTGAGGAGAAGATGTCCCTGTATTCTTCCATGACCTTGTCCACCTCCCTCTACTGTTTGGAAGAGCCATTATCGGGGCCCATGTAGGTGGCCACAATATTCCCCTTACTTTTAGAGTGAATAAAAAATAAAAAAAGTTTCTCGGTATGGGAGATGATATTAATGCATTTCTTAGCAGAGATCAAAGAGATGGTGGTAGGAGGGCTACCTACGATATCCTGTATAAATTAGTTCCCAAGTAAATAATAATAGTGCTAGGCCTCGACTCATACACAACACTTCCACAAGTATGGTTGGCATAATAATACATCACAAACTTCAAGATGATAAATGTCATATAATACCTCATCCATGAAGGGCTTGATATTGTAGGGAAGGCGATACTGTTGGCAGACACTGAGATCTAATCCTTGGTGAAGCCACCCGATGGTGTACGACTATGGGTGTGGTGTGGTCGATAGGCCCAACCGTTTCACGACCTCTACTGAAATGAGGTTCTTTTGGCTCCTGCTGTAGACAATAAATTGTAGCAACGAACCCTTCACCCACATTTTTTAGTGAAACAGGTGCTCCCCCTCCTCTGGATCTTCAGGTTCTGCCTTTTGGAGCTTGATGGTGGCTACCATCGTAGTGGGTTCTGTGTCAATTTCCTTCTTACCCTTGTTGGTTCCCTTGTTAGGTTCTGACTCAGAATCAGCGCATGCATTTGTCTCTAATTCTTTTGGCTCGGCCACCAATGCCTTCTTTGCACAAAATTCATTCCTGTTGTGAGTGGGAGTTTTATGAAACTTGCACCACTTGTCGGTGTCCTTTTCCTTTTCTTCAAACTTGGCTTCTGGCTTCGAGGAATTGCCCTGGGGGGTCCTGGATGGGCTTTTTCCTTTGCTCTGATTTTGGTTTTCACGTCCAAAGTATCACTTCTTCTGTTTAAATTTTTGCTCAATCTAGGAAGCATATCGGTATGCTGCCTCAAGAAAGAAGATGTCGAGGAACTCCATTTCCCCCTTAATTTATCTATGCAGACAATTTTGGTACTTCAACACCACTTTTTTCTCTGAATATTTGATACCCAACTTTGTGCGCAGGGTATGGAACAAATTCAGTAGCTCGTTCACATCTTGATCTCTTTGTTGCCGCAATGTAGTCCATTATATGTATTTGTCCTCATAGCTCCCCACGGGATAATATTTTTCCTTGATGGCATCTCAGAAATAATTCCAGGTGGGTGCGGCCCAGAACAGGTGGGTTTACCTCTCATCCTTTTGGTCATAATAGGTTTCCCACGATCCTTGACATGGGGGGCGGTTTTGAGGAGTGCAAAAGTAATATTTTCCAAGACTGGAAAATTCATGAACCAAAAAATATCCTTCTAATAGATTCAATCATCTATCTACGACGTCAACATCTATTTGGCCCTAAAATATTGGAATTTCAAAGTTAACATGTACCTTCAAAGGCGTGGTGCCTCCAGAGTAGCTGTCGAATGAATATGTGTCGTCAGTGGGTAGCCGTCGAAGGATCTGGGAAAAGTTATCCATTGTTCCATTCCTTTGTTTCTTGAGGGCCTCCTTGAACAATATTTGGATATGATCTTCTGCTCCCTCTTATTTCTTTTCTTCCATCATGGGAGGTCTTCGAGGTTTGTGAGGCTTATCTTGCAAGGTTTCAACCAAATCAAGCCCTAACTCCTTATACCCTGACCTCGTTGGGGACATGCAAATAAAAACAGAGAAATCATAGACTTCTCTGATAACATTGATCTGAATTTATGCAAGAATGCAACAGAATATGAATCTAACCATAAATACAAATATGCAGCGGAAATAAAACTTCATTTCATGAATATCAAGGAACTAATATATGCTTATAGACAGAATGGAAATAAACTAGCTCGGGTGATGGTAGCTTATCTCTGAGAAGTGATGTGGTGGCTACATTCCTCTAAACTATCTTACAATGAGGTTCGAAGGCCTATTTATTTTTTAGAAACAACGGAAAACCCTAAAATCCCAAAAACCTAACCCTAGGAGATGAAGCGCCAAAACTATGGGCCCTGTTTGGGTAAATTAGTACGTCAACTTTCCGGGGTCGTAACTTTTGCATACAAACGTCGTTTGATGCACATAGTACCTCATTAGAAATATCAATACGAGGAATACAAATTTCGAGTGAAAAACATGGTAAAAGACTCATTTTGGTCCCAATTTTCCCAAAAAACTTCGTTTACGGCCTCAAAATGGCTCCAAAATTTCAGGACCCAAAAAACTGCCAAACATAATAAACTGTGCTACAATTAAGGAAACTGACAAACTGAAAGAAATGATGGTGGCAGTCCAAGTAAAATAGGCAGATGGCCACCAATATCCACCGAGATCATGTACAGACCCAAGCACTCTTAATTAATGTAGTCCTCCTCAAGTACTATGAGGAGGCAACATCCTTAAAGCTGCACTCTATCTTATTTGTGCATCTGATCCAGAAATGGAGTGCCTTGAAGTAGGGTTTCTATGTCGATATTAGGGTGTGGTATAGGGCCCATGAGGAGGAGATATACTTTATTACTGGCCTATCCAAGAGAGGGAAGGATTTTACCAAGTTCCCTAATGTCCCCCATGGGGTTTTACTTGAGATTTAGCTTTCCTACACTCAAATATATGGCGTTCCTCATGTGGTCTATCGAGTATATTTTCAGGTCCGTGGTGGATAGCTACAAGTTTCTTCATTTTTTGCATAGGAGGTTAGGTTCCTTTAATTAGTCACCATCATCGTACACTATAGTAGTTATGGGAATATCATTAGCTTCCCTTTTATTTATTATGTTGATTATTTGATTCAAGTGCCACGTTATATCAGATGGACTGCGATTTTTTTGAGGCAGTTTCGCATGGCTTTAGATAGATTTTTTCGTCACCATCCAAGGTTTATCACTGAGGTCCATATGCACATGTGGGGGTAGATGATTCCTAAGAGGGGTGTGTCGCAGTATCCAGTCAGGATTCCATCCAAGGCACTAACACTACTAGCTAGTGAGGATGACCATGTGTTTGTCAACTTGGCATTTCCGTATGCGAGGATTGTTTGGAGAAATTTCCTAACATCTTCTTCACAAAGGCTGAGCCTCCAAATGATAGAGGTAATATTAGTGTTTTATATGAATTAATCTACTTTCATTTTATTGTTTTAATTAGTTAGTATAAAATTTATTCTAATACATTCTTTAACCTGTTTTATTAAATTGTCTAATTATTGTTGTGTACTATGGACACATTAGATGGGGACATGCCTCCTCCCCCACTGGATGGAGGAGATGAGGAGATGGACAAGGTCCAAGATGGCGAGGCACGTCCTCAGGGGAGTATGGGCCTCCAAGTATGTAAGGTTGGTATGCGATTTCAGATTGACTATTGTGACATATTGGCTAGAGTTCTGAGTTGAGGAAGGATTATTTCCTATGAGGACTCGAGATATCAGCGTAGATCTAAGGTTCAAGGATCTCTACAGGGATTGCGTGAACAAAATGATGTCTCTTATGTATCATATCATCAGAGCCAGTAGGATATTGGAAACAATGAAGGATGCAGGTCATGCAGCGACAGATACGTCAGATGAGGGTGGTGATCATGATCATGATGATGAGAGTGGTGATCATGATCATGATGAGAGTGGTGATCACGATGCTTCTGGTAGTACTACCCCATCGTATCATGGTCATCAGGGTTTCAGTGATCCATCTAGTATTACACCTCCTTAGTCGTCTCATGATGAGATGTCATAGATAGAGGATGTGCCTTATGTTTTTCCTGGTAGAGAAAACTGGCCACCTCCTCCCCCACCTCAGATTTTTCCAAACCATGTTGAGGCAGTAGTTGACCATCCATCATCTTCTACTGCATACCAAGATGGCATTACTACGTCTATTGTATCATCTATTTGATTGCATTTATTTCAATTTTTTTTGTAGATATATATATATATATATATATATATATATATATATATATATTGTTGGACATTGGGTTCAACGCTCCCCATGTGTTTCGCGACATGGACTAACAGCCTCTCTTGGATCCTAACTCTGGCGATTGTAGCGGAGACTAAGACCTGCGGGTTTTGGTCTAACGACAATTGTGATTCCAACAAGTGGTATCAAAGCGAAAGGTCTCGAGTTTGAAACTCACCTGGTTCACGTTGGGGAGGAGATTAACTCTGGCGATTGTAGCGGAGACTAAGGCTTGCGGTTTTTGGTGATGAATATACAAATTCCACTTTAAAATTTCTTCAAAAATGTTCAATTCTATTAAGGCCCAGGTTTATTATTTGGTAATGGAATTGATCCATTTCAATATTTTATATGTAGTCCCAAATACCTCTCTATAATATGAAATATTATAGCTTTATGCAACTTCAGTTCATATAATAATTTATGAGTTCATTGTGAATGTATAATAACATACTTGAAAATTGCATTTGGGATCCATAAAAAAACTTTTCAACTCAGTATTGAGCCTACACTCATCTCAAACAAACCAAACACGAAAAATATCAAGCCTATTCACATCAAATTCTATCGGTCTTCCAAGTATTTATGACCAAGATGCAATGTTCAACTCGTGGCACAGTCTGTTGTGCGCGGTTATATATCACAGGCTTGTTCTTTTGAATGGCCCACACCATGGCTCTGTGTGCGGTCATATGTCACAGGCCTGCTCTTTTGAACTGCCCATACACCATGGCTCTATGGTATTACAACGTGCCACCTTCCAGTCATACACATGGTCGAATTCCTAACCACATGTCATCACATGTGTTAACTCCTTCTACCAAACGCATCAAGACTCTCACCATTAATGCGGCTTCAAGCTTATAGTTTTCAACCGTGGCTTTGTTAAGGCTACGGTAGTTTATTGCTATAGTGTCGATGTTCCCTCTTTAAAAAATGTTGTAGCCAATCACTCGACTACTTGCGGTCTTACTCCAACATGATCACCCTCCTGCATTCACATGCTCCAACAGATAGCATATATAAAAACATATATACAAGTTTCAGACTTAAATAAAAATTGTAATGTCAACCATAATCTGAATAATCTAAAATTACTAACACATGGATTGAACATTTCACTAATTTCCCTTTGCATTTACAATCTACATACCGGCAATATTAGTGTTTCTTTACTACCTTCCTATTATTTATACTTGAGATATGAAACTGCTCCTCTTAGAATAGGTTTCTTCTCGAATTTTCTCAACAAATCAATACCTCCCTATTTTTAAGTGCTTATCCCTATGTTGGCTCTATATCCACGCAGGGAAAGAAACCAACTACTAATTTTATTCCTAATTTATTTAAACATAAAAACAAACTAACAATCCTCATAAATAAATAAAAATAATAATAAAATAAATAAATATACTACTACTAATGTTTATTTTTTTTTGGATTAGCCACAACATGTGAACAAAACATCACATTGTTGGCTAAGTCCCCGATGCTCCTGCATCAGAGTCCCGAGGAAGAAAATTGATCTTGTAATGATTTGGAATCGATTCTCAACTTCTGTAGCTCTACTACAGTCATCCAACTGGTGTCTTCCACTGGTTGTCCTCTCCACTTGACTAAATATTGATAATAGGTTTGGCTCCTGGTTTTCTTTGATACTCTCTTCTCCAAAATGGTTTCAACTTCCCTCTTCCCTGCTTTGGGCATCTACTCTTCCCAATTTACCGTTGGGTTTTCTTCTACTGTGGCGTCCCCTTGTGGTTCTTCTTTTGGTTCTCGGTACAGGTACAAATCAGAAATATTGAAGATTGGCGATATTCCAATTCCAATTGGCAATTTAACTTCATATGCATTTGAAGAAAATTTACATGGCCCTATCTTCTTCAGTTTTAATTTGTTATAAGTTTTAATAGGAAATATTTCTTTCCTTAAATATACCATAACCAAATCACCCACTTGGAATTCTTTTTCTCGCCTCCTCATATCTGCCCTTTGCTTGTATTTGCTATTTCTTTCTTGCAATCTGCTTTTGACATCTTCCTATAGTTCCTGCATATGTTCTGCAAATTCCTCCGCCTTTGCGCTCCTTACCTCTTGTTTCCCCAAATCTCTAATTTCATACACACCTCTTGGATGCATTCCAAAAACAAATTGGAATGGACTCATGCTAGTACATCAATTTGAGTGTCGTTGTAAGAAAAATCAGCCTGAGCAAGGGCTAAATCCCATTGTTTAGGATTTTATATACCAAGCTTCTCAATTGTTTCCTAGACTTCTATTCATGACCTCAGTTTGTCCATCCGTTTGAGGATGATATGATGAACTGAAACTAAGGTTGGTACCTAGTTTCTTTCACAGAGTTCTCCAGAAATGTCCCACAAACTTGGTATCCCTGTCAGACACAATTCTTACAGGCAATCCATGCAGTCTTACAACTTCTGAAAAAAAAAAAAAAGAAAAAAAAAAAGAAAAAAAAAAAAGATTAGCGATATGTGTTTCATCACTTATTTTCTTGCATGCAATAAAATGTGCCATTTTGGAAAATCTATCTACAACAACATAAATGGAATCATTTCCCCTTTGAGTTTTTGGAAAACCCAAAACAAAATCCATACTGACTGCATCCCACGGTCAGTCGGGTATGGGTAATGGCTGATACAATCCTGTATTCTAACTTTTCCCCTTAGCATGTTGACAAATCCTACATTTTTCCACAAACCGTTTAACATCAGTTTTCATCTTTGGCCAGTAATAAAAATTATTTACCTGAGAAAAGGTTTTGTCTTGTCCAAAATGTATGGATAGACCTCCACTATGCTTCTCCTTGATTATGTTTTCCCTCATAGAACATTTAGGAATACATAAGTCATTACTTTTGAATAGTAATCCTCCCTGGATTTGATAATCCAACCACTGGCTTCTATTATGGATTGTTGGATTTTCTATGCCCGCATAAATTTCTTTAAACTCTGCATCATCTTTATACATGTCAACCATCTCCTTGAACCCTACAACACCAACTTGTAACTTCTGCATAATTAAGTTCACCTTGCTCAAAGCATCAACAACTTTGTTCAATTTACCACATGTATGTTTGATTACAAAAGTAAAACTCTGCAAATATTCTACCCATTTGGCATGTTTATGATTTAACTTTTGTTGATTGTTTATAAACTATAATGCATGATTATCAGAATATAACACAAACTCTTTTGGCAACAAATAATGTCTCCATTTTTTTAAGGCTTGTACAACAGCATAAAATTCCTTGTCATAAGATGAATATTTCTTCTTTGCTTCATTTAGTTTTTCACTGAAGTATGCTATAGGTTTCTAATCTTGACTCAAAATTTCTACAATCGCATATCCACTAGCATCAGTTTCAACCTGGAAAACTTTCTCAAAATTTGGTAAAGCTAAGACTGGTTTTTCAATAATCTTTTTCTTTAGTAATTTACAGTTTCGATCTGTTGCTTCTGTCCATTTGAACGACTGATTAGTTTCTCTTATTGTTTCAATAATGGGTGCACAAATATGACTAAAACTTCGAATAAATTTTCGGTAGAAACTTGCAAGACCATGGAACCTTCTTACCTCAAATATGCTTCCAGGAGTTGGCCAATTCACAATTTCTTGGATTTTCTCCGGATCCATTTTCAACCCTTCCGTAGAGACTATAAACCCCAAATAAATTAGTTCTTCCTTCATAAATCTGCATTTCTTCAATTTTATCAACAGTTTTTATTTTTGCAAATTATTTAGAACTAATTTAAGGTGTTCTAGATGCTCTTATTTACTTCAACTAAAAATGAAAATATCATCAAGATAAACAATTACAAATTTACCCGCATATTCTTTCAAAACTTCATTCATTAATCTCATGAAAGTACTAGGTGCGTTAGTAAGTCCAAAAGGCATTACTAACCATTCATATAAACCACCGTTTGTTTTAAATGCAGTTTTCCACTCATCCCCTTCTCGAATCCTTATCTGATGATATCCACTCTTCGAATCTATCTTAGAAAAATAATTCGGCCCACTCAGAAAGTCCATTAAATCATCCATTCGTGGTAAGGGAAAACGATACCTGATGGTGATTTTATTTTGTTGGAAATATTGTCATTGATGGCAAAGGATGTGGCAAAGAAATTGGCATCTAAATGTAGTGAAAAGAACAGAGAAAGAATGCATCTACAGTTTGAGCTACAGAGAGTAGTATCGGTCGAGGAACAGAGGCAAGCAGTGAATTGAAGCAGAGTTGTCCAGAGACAGAGGAATACAAAACCTGGAAAATTGAGAAGAATGAGTGAAACTCTTATTCATTCGTATATGGTGATGAGGGATTAGTTCTAAACTCTCCATGACTTATATATTCAACAGAATAATTGAGTCCCTGTGGACATTTGTGAAATCATGTGTTACTGACAGATGGGATTATGCCCGTATAGATAGCTTGAATTGTGAAACGTAAGTGTGTTGCTCAGAACATCTAGATTCTGTGGAAGGAGGAGATTCGTGAAGTTATATACGATATCGGGTTGCTAAGGTCACGGTACAGTGAGCCACGGACGGGTTCTGTATGTACATGGCACATTATATATATATATATATATATATATATATATATATATATATATATATATATATATATATATATATATATATATATATAGAGTCAAATATATAACCTGAGGAAGAATACTTAAAACAAAGCTATGCTTTAGAGATGGCGCAGATTAATAGAATAGATAAACGGAACTTGGAGTACAGAGCAAGAATTTGATTGGATGGTTGATCACTGTTTAAAAACTGCGAGTGAATAGTGAAGGTGGTTTCCGGGTTTCATTGCACCACTTTTCGACGATAGGTGGTATTTTCTAGATGGGGAGCGATTCCATAGAGGTGTTGACACGCGTCCCTGCAAAACCGCCATCACTGCGCGCCATCGCACGATAACGATCGACCCAAGACATCCAGCGATATTGTTGTGCGTCTTTGATCTAGAGGGAAGCCATCGGACAGCGATCGCTTGATGAAGTGGCACGGACGATAATGAAAAGGCGCGAAGATTAACCAAAGTACGAGCGGAAAATGTGATTGGGTCGCTGATCATATATGTGGGCCCAGTTTGAATTATTTTAATTGGTCATGTTCACTTTAATGTTTGCAGACTCAACCAAGATGGTTTAAAATTAAATATTATAGCGAAAAGCGTTATATACCGTCGATCTGGAAAGCGGACTTGACTATATTTGTGGGCCCCGGGGTCAAAGGTTAATTTGTTTAAAAGCGTGGGATATTTTATAAAGCCCGAAGGGTTAAACATTAGTTAGAAGGCTTGAGAATTCAACAGTTGTAAATATATTTATTTGTCAATTTCTTTGAAATTGATAAATAAATTAAAAATAAATCAAAGAGGTACATAAGGGTGCTAAAGGAAATACCATTTAAGAATACCATTAGTAATTGAATGGTTTTGACCCAGGGTTTTAATAAAAGCGAAAACTATATAAGGTGATGAATAATTATGAAGAATGGGTGTGCATGGAAAAGGGTTGATATCTGTATGATTAAACTCTGAAATATCTGAATCTATTGTGCACCTATGAATATAAATATTGATCAAATCAGATGATGATTAATTCCTGGTTCAATCGACTGAAGAAATCATGAAGAACGTATAAGGGTTGTGAATGAATACTTCACTCTGAAGTATATCTGTATGGAATGGGAAATAGATTACTGAATTAAGGATGCACCTTTGAAGAAATTGAATAAATCTGGTGGATTGCAAGATACGTCGTGTGAAAATTGATAAAACGAGAGCAGGCGGTTGTAGCTCCCTTCCAGGAAAGGTTGGTAAACGAGTGCAGGGGGTTGTAGCTCCCTTCCAGGAAAGGCTGGTAAACGAGAGAAGGTCATAGCCTTCTGCAGGTGGGTGCCTGCGTGCTGGTATAAGTCTGCCCCAGCATAAAATTGTAATAAGGTTTCCACCTTAAATCCTAGTGTTCATATGTGTTGTTTGTGTTTGATGGTTTGTTCTGTTATTTCTGTTCATCCTCAATGCTTATCTGATGCAATGCTCTAAGTAAAGACATAATAAGGTATCTGGACATACATGTTGGATGTAGTACTGTAACATATGGTTTTAAGAGAAAGGAAAGAAAAATTGTTCAGCCCTAAATACTGATTCACCCCCCCTCTCAGTATCTTTTTCAACAATTGGTATCAGAGCAGGTCCTTCTGAAAAGCTTAGCCGCTAGAAGGAAGATCAAGCAAGATGAGCAATCAAGATGGAATAGCATCTATCAGGCCTCTGCTTTTTAACAGAAACAATTTAATCTTCTGGAAAACAAGGATGAGATCCTATCTTTAGTCTCTGGGGGCAGAGGTATGGGAAATTGTTGAACAAGGATATCAATACCCAGCTGCAGTATCAACAGATTCGACGGAACGAAAGAACTATGAAACGAATGCAAAGGCGGTCAATGCTTTATTGGGAAGTCTGACTGAGTCTGAATTTTTCAAAGTCATGCAGCTGAATACAGCCAAGACGATATGGGACAAAATCATTCTAAGTTATGAAGGCGATGCAGACTCAACCAAGATGGTTTAAAATTAAATATTATAGCGAAAAGCGTTATATACCGTCGATCTGGAAAGCGGACTTGACTATATTTGTGGGCCCCGGGGTCAAAGGTTAATTTATTTAAAAGCGTGGGATATTTTATAAAGCCCGAAGGGTTAAACATTAGTTAGAAGGCTTGAGAATTCAACAGTTGTAAATATATTTATTTGTCAATTTCTTTGAAATTGATAAATAAATTAAAAATAAATCAAAGAGGTACATAAGGGTGCTAAAGGAAATACCATTTAAGAATACCATTAGTAATTGAATGGTTTTGACCCATGGTTTTAATAAAAGCGAAAACTATATAAGGTGATGAACAATTATAAAGAATGGGTGTGCATGGAAAAGGGTTGATAAAAAACGAATCTCTTTAGAGATATCTGTATGATTAAACTCTGAAATATCTGAATCTATTGTGCACCTGTGAATATAAAGATTGATCAAATCAGATGATGATTAATTCCTGGTTCAATCGACTGAAGAAATCATGAAGAACGTATAAGGGTTGTGAATGAATACTTCACTCTGAAGTATATCTGTATGGAATGGGAAATAGATTACTGAATTAAGGATGCACCTTTGAAGAAATTGAATAAATCTGGTGGATTGCAAGATACGTCGTGTGAAAATTGATAAAACGAGAGCAGGCGGTTGTAGCTCCCTTCCAGGAAAGGTTGGTAAACGAGTGCAGGGGGTTGTAGCTCCCTTCCAGGAAAGGCTGGTAAACGAGAGAAGGTCATAGCCTTCTGCAGGTGGGTGCCTGCGTGCTGGTATAAGTCTGCCCCAGCATAAAATTGTAAGAAGGTTTCCACCTTAAATCCTAGTGTTCATATGTGTTGTTTGTGTTTGATGGTTTGTTCTGTTATTTCTGTTCATCCTTAATGCTTATCTGATGCAATGCTCTAAGTAAAGACATAATAAGGTATCTGGACATACATGTTGGATGCAGTACTGTAACATATGGTTTTAAGAGAAAGGAAAGAAAAATTGTTCAGCCCTAAATACTGATTCACCCCCCCTCTCAGTATCTTTTTCAACAATTGGTATCAGAGCAGGTCCTTCTGAAAAGCTTAGCCGCTAGAAGGAAGATCAAGAAAGATGAGCAATCAAGATGGAATAGCATCTATCAGGCCTCTGATTTTTAACAGAAACAATTTAATCTTCTGGAAAACAAGGATGAGATCCTATCTTCAGTCTCTGGGGGCAGAGGTATGGGCAATTGTTGAACAAGGATATCAATACCCAGCTGCAGTATCAACAGATCCGACGGAACGAAAGAACTATGAAACGAATGCAAAGGCGGTCAATGCTTTATTGGGAAGTCTGACTGAGTCTGAATTTTTCAAAGTCATGCAGCTGAATACAGCCAAGACGATATGGGACAAAATCATTCTAAGTTATGAAGGCGATGCAAAGGTAAAAAGTGCTAAACTCCAAACTCTCAGAATTCAATATGAGAATCTAAAAATGGATAATGAGGAGAGCATTGCCAATTTCTTTTTACGACTTGATGATATTGTAAATCGTATGAGAAATCTGGGAGAAACAATAACCGAATCTACCTTGGTTGAGAAAGTCTTAAGATCACTAACAACAAAATTTGAGTCAAAAGTTTATGCCCTTGAAGAAAAGCAGGATCTTCAAAACCTTACTGTGGTGCAACTTCATGGCATACTAACTGCATATGAAATGAGAAGAGGAGGACCTTCTGAAGTCAAAGAAGTAGTCTTTAGAACTTCTACAAAAGGGAAGGAAGTACAAAAAACAAAATCATCAGGATATATCTCAGAAGAAGATGAGATAAACTTTGTAAAGAAACTTCAACTTGGCACAGGACGGTTCAGAGGTAAGCTTCCTTTCAAATGTTTTGATTGTCGAAGAGTAGGTCATTATGCTGCTAAGTGTCCTTATAAAGAAACACATAAAAAGGGGAAGGAACTAGCAAAAAAAGAATAAGAATCGTTTTAGCACTAGAAAGAGTTACTACACTCATGAAGATAGTGATGGGTTATCTGATAGTGAGGAAGAATGTGAACAAGATCTTAGACTTCTCATGGCATTTGAAAAAGAATCTAGAGAAGAAAAAGATACTTTTGTGGATGCTCTAGAAGACAATGATTTTCTTGATGAAAACAATAAACTCAAAATTTTCTTAGAATAAAGTAAAATAATCATAGAAACTCTGAAAAATCAGCTTGAATAAAAGAAGAAACACAATGAGAAATTAGAGTGTGAAGTAGTGAGTCTAAGAAAAGAACTTGAGAAAGTAAAAACTCCGAATCTTAGATTTGCTAAAGGATCTGAAACATTAGATGAGATTATCAAGGTACAACGTTCTCCTCTTATAAAGACAGGTCTTGGATATATTGGAGAATCTTCTCAGGCTTCAGCACCAAATTATCTAAAAGCAGTTATAGCTGGTTTACAACATGCTGCCACTCAGCAAGGGAATAAAGAATCTTTACAGATAAAACATGATCATCTCAATTCAAAGAACACTAACAGTAATGTCTTTCAAAGAAACACCAATCAACAAGTAAAATCATATAGAAGATTTTATGATCGCAGAAATTTCTTCTTCAATGGACAATGTTTCTCATGTCACAATTTTGGTCATAAAGTTGTTCAATTTGTTGCATATAAAACCATCATGACAAGAGAAGCAAGAAATAAAAGGATTGATATTGAAACAAAGAAGAATAATTATAACAACTTTTCTCCTCTTCAAAATGAAGTTGAATGTGCTTATTGCAATAACTTTGGCCATGAAGAATCTGAATGCAGGAGCAAAGTTCAGCCAAAAGAACATGTTCATTCAAGCTCCAAAGTATGGAAAAAGAAGGAATTACAAGTTGAAAATTGTGGCATAGAGTTATTTGCAGAAGATGAAGAAAACCAATGGTACATTGATAGTGGATGCTCAAGACACATGACAGGTGATAAAGAAAAACTTCTTGCATATAGTGCTCTAGAAAAAGAAAAAAATGTTACATTTGGAAATGATACTCCTGCGGTCATTAAGGGAGAAGGGTCTGTTTTTCTAAAAGAAAAGGTGAAATCTAATGAAGTCATGTATGTGGATGGATTAAATCATAACTTGTTAAGTGTAAGTCAAATGTGTGATCAAGGAACTGAAGTTGTCTTTAGTTCAAAATAATGTGTGGTACATGATCTTGATACAGGTAAAGCAATTATAAAAGGAAAAAGAACTCCAAACAACCTGTATATATTGAAGAACCCCAAAGAACAATGTTATTTAAGTAAATCTTTAGAAAATTGGCTATGGCATAAAAGGTCGGGGCATCTGAGCTTTTCTCAAATCAACAAATCAAGCAGACTTAAAGTTGTTCGTGATCTTCCCAATATTACTCTCCCTGAAAATATCATATGCAAATCTTGCCAATTTGGCAAGCAAATCAGGGTACAATTTAATGCCAAGGAAGGATCATCAAGTAAGCCTCTTGAACTCATTCATACTGACATATGTGGACCTATGAGGAAAAAGTCACTACGTGGTGAAGAATACTATATCTTATTCATTGATGATTTCTCTAGAATGTGTTGGATTGGGCTGCTTAAACACAAAGATGAAGCATTTGAGAAATTTCGAATCTTCAAAGCACTAGTTGAGAATGAATTAGATCTAAAAATCAAGTGTCTCAGATCCGATCGAGGAGGAGAATATACATCCAATGTATTCCTTGAATTATGTGAACAACACGGCATAAAAATACAGTTCTCTGTAGCTGGCACACCACAACAGAATGGCGTTGCAGAAATAATAAACAGAACAATCCAAAAAATGGCTAGAGCCATGCTTGATGATTCCGGAACACCTGACACATTTTGGGGAGAAGCAGCACATACAGTAGTAAACATTCTCAACAAAGCACATGTTCTTGTAAATAGTGATAAAACTCCATATGAACTCTGGTATGGTAATCTTCCCACTATAAAGCATTTTAGAATTTTTGGAAGCAAATGCTTCATTAACAATAATGATGAAAAACTTGGCAAGTTTGAACCCAGAGCAGATGAAGGAATATTTCTTGGTTACTCCTCTAGGAGTAGGGCATATAAATGTTACAATAAAAGACTTCGGAAGATTGTTGAATGTATTGATATTGTTATTGATGAGTCTCCTGCAGCTCCAAAAGAAGAAAAAAAGTAACAGATGAAGATCATGATGACAATACATTCTTCTGCATCAAATAGTAATGATACAACAAGGAACCCAATGAAGAACCCCAAGGAAGGATTTTTCCGAGAAGGCTCCATCTAGATATGTCTGGGAATAAACCATCCAAAACTTCAAATTTTGGGAGAAAAGGGACTGTGTACAAACAAGAAGGACTGGATTCTCTCAGCAACTGGGAATATTTCGTCCACTATTGAACCTCACAACATGTCAAGCTAGCAAAGATGAATCTTGATCTAGCCATGAATGAAGAGCTTGATCAAATTGAGAAGAATCACACCTGGGAATTAGTACCAAGACCCCATGACAAAAATGTCATTGGAACTAAATGGATATTCAAAAACAAGCTAAATGAGAATGGGGATGTTATAAGAAATAAAGCTAGACTTGTTTGCAAGGGGTATGCTCAACAAGAAGGTATAGAATTTGAAGAAAATTTTTCTCCTGTAGCCAGACTTGAAGCCATAAGAATGTTTCTTGCTTTTTCAAGTTTCCAACAAATCAAATTTTATCAAATGGATGTTAAATCTTTTTCTCAATGGTGATCTAGAAGAAGAAGTTTATATAGAACAACCAGAAGTGATTCATATTTTGGGAATGATGAACTTGTTTGTAGACTTAAAAGGTCGTGCATGGTCTCAAACAAGCCTCCACAAGGGTACTACTGCCTTGTGAAGGTACTATTGTCTTGACAAATATCTTCATCAACAAGGATTTTCAAAGGGGTCAGCTGATAGCAACTTATACACAAAAACTGAAAATGATAAAATATTGATTATGGTTGTATATGTTTATGATATCATTTTTGGAAGTAATGAAGAGTCTATGATTCAGAAATTTGCTTCTGATATGCAGCAAGAATTTGAAATGTCTTTACTTGGGGAACTAACATTCTTTCTTTGCTTGCAAGTGCAACAAGCAACAAATGGCATATTCTTATCACAAGAAAAATACCTCAAGAAAATCCTGAAGAAGTATGGCATGGAAGATTGCAAACCTGTAAGTACACCAATGATAACCGGATGTAATCTCAGCTCTAATGATGATTCCCCCACGGTGAATCAACCAGAATGCAGATCTATGATAGGAAGTCTACTTTATCTCACTGGGACAAGACTAGACATCATGCATGCAGTTGGGATTGTTGGACGATTCCAAGCTAATCCAAAAGAGTCTCATCTTCTTGTGCAAAGGAAAATAATATTCAAATATCTACAAGGAACTCGAATTTTGGACTATGGTATCCAAAGAATAAATACATCTACTTTTCAGCAAGGCACCGATGGATAGGCTCGGAAGTGTTGATGACTGGAAAAGCACTAGTGGTGGCACATTCTATATGGGCCCCGATTAGTATCTTGGTTCAAAGAAGAAGCAAAGCTCCATTGCCTTATCTACAGCAGAAGCAGAATATGTGGTTGTTGCATCATGTTGCACTCAACTTCTCTGGATGATGCAAACCCTACAAGACTTTCAAATCAAATGTTCACCTCCTATCTCCATTATGTGTAATAATACAAGTGCTATCAGTATCTCAAAGAATCATGTTATGCATTCCAAGACCAAGCACATTCCCATCAAATATCACTTCTTACATGAACAAGTGCTTGAAAAAAAGGTGAAATTGGAGTATGTCTCCTCCAAAGAACAAGTTGCTGATATATTTACCAAACCTCTACCCAGGGAAGCGTTCAAATATCTCAAATAGAAATTGGGAGTAGTCTCTGCCATGCAGAGGATCAGGTCTACTTAAATTCAGAAGATTAAATTGGTTGTGAGGTGTTGTTAGGCATCCCTGAATGCTCAAGCTAAGGGGGAGCATTGGTCATATGAAAAGGATGCATTGTTGGCATTTATAAGTCATCTTGTTATTTTATAAAGATGCAGCATGATCTCAGGGGGAGCATAGTATTGTCAACTCTTTGCCATTGATGTCAAAGGGGGAGGAAAAGCAAAAAAGGGTTCCTATAAGATTTTCAGAGGACGAGTATTGCCATCAATGCCAAAGGGGGAGATTGTTGGAAATATTGTCATTGATGGCAAAGGATGTGGCAAAGAAATTGGCATCTAAATCTAGCAGAAAAGAACAGAGAAAGAATTTATCTACAGTTTGAGCTACAGAGAGCAGTATCAGTCGAGGAACAGAGACAAGCAGTGAATTGAAGTAGAGTTGTCTAGAGACAAAGGAATAGAAAACCTGGGAAATTGAGAAGAATGAGTGAAACTCTTATTCATTTGTATATGGTGATGAGGGATTGGTTCTAAACTCTCCATGACTTATATATTCAGCAGAATAATTGAGTCCTTGTGGACATTTGTGAAATCATGTGTTACTGACAGATGGGATTATGCCCGTATAGACAGCTTGAATTGTGAAGCGTAAGTGTGTTGCTCAGAACATCTAGATTCTGTGGAAGGAGGAGATTTGTGAAGTTATATACGATATCGGGTTGCTAAGTTCACGGTATAGTGAGCCACGGACGGGTTCTATATGTATAGGGCACATTATATATATATATATATATATATATATATATATATATATATATATATATATATATATATATATATATATATATATATATATATATATATATAACTTGAGGAAGAATACTTAAAACAAAGTTATTCTTTAGAGATGGCGCAGATTAATAGAATAGATAAACGGAACTTGGAGTACGGAGAAGGAATTTGATTGGATGGTTGATCATTGTTTAAAAACTGTGAGTGAATAGTGAAGGTGGTTTTCGGGTTTCATCGCACCACTTTTCAACGATAGGTGGTATTTCCTGGATGGGGAGAGATTCCATAGAGGTGTTGACACGCGTCCCTGCAAACCGCCATCACTGCGCGCCATTGCACGATAACGATCGACCCAAGATAGCCAGCGATATTGTTGTGCGCCGTTGATCTGGAGGGAAGCCATCAGACGGCGATCACTTGATGAAGAGGCACAGACGATAATGAAAAGGCGCGAAGATTAACCAAAGTACCAGTGGAAAATGTGATTGGGTCGCTGATCATATATGTGGGCACAGTTTGAATTATTTTAATTGGTCCTGTTCACTTTAATGCTTGCGGACTCAACCAAGATGGTTTAAAATTAAATATTATAGCGAAAAATGTTATATACCGTCGATCTGGAAAGCGAACTTGACTATATTTGTGGGCCCCAGGGTCAAAGGTTAATTTGTTTAAAAGCGTTGGATATTTTATAAAGCCCGAAGGGTTAAACATTAGTTATAAGGCTTGAGAATTCAACAGTTGTAAATATATTTATTTGTCAATTTCTTTGAAATTGATAAATAAATTAAAAAGAAATCAAATAGGTACGTAAGGGTGCTAAAGGAAATACCGTTTAGGAATACCATTAGTAATTGAATGGTTTTGACCCATGGTTTTAATAAAAGCGAAAACTATATAAGGTGATGAAGAATTATGAAGAATGGGTGTGCATGGAAAAGGGTTGATAGAAAACGAATCTCTTTAGAGATATCTGTATGATTAAACTATGAAATATCTAAATCTATTGCACACCTGTGAATATAAATATTGATCAAATCAGATGATGATTAATTCCTGGTTCAATCGACTGAAGAAATCATGAAGAACGTATAAGGGTTGTGAATGAATACTTCACTCTGAAGTATATCTGTATGGAATGGGAACAGATTACTGAATTAAGGATGCACCTTTGAAGAAATTGAATAAATCTGGTGGATTGCAAGATACGTCGTGTGAAAATTGATAAATCAAGAGCAGGGGGTTGTAGCTCCCTTCCAGGAAAGGTTGGTAAACGAGTGCAGGGGGTTGTAGCTCCCTTCCAGGAAAGGTTGGTAAACGAGAGAAAGTCGTAGCCTTCTGCAGGTGGGTGCCTACGTGCTGGTATAAGTCTGCCCCAGTATAAAATTGTAAGAAGTTTTCTGTATAATAAATATTGAAGACTGAGACTACAGCAGCGGTGGTTTTCTCCCGAATTGGGTTTCCACCTTAAATCCTGGTGTTCATATGTGTTGTTTGTGTTTGATGGTTTGTTCTGTTATTTCTGTTCATGCTTAATGCTTATCTGATGCAATGCTCTAAGTAAAGACATAATAAGATATCTAGACATACATGTTGGATGCAGTACTGTAACATATGGTTTTAAGAGAAAGGAAAGAAAAATTGTTCAGCCCTAAATACCGATTCACCCCCCCTCTCAGTATCTTTTTCAACATATTTATGGCTCAAGAATTTATGCACATGCGTCATTCACCTCCTTTCTTTGGACTGAGTATTGTTCGTACAGCACATGGACTGAGGCTTTCTCTGATTAATCCTTTATCCATCAATTCTTGCACTTGTCTTCCAACTTTGGCATTTTCCTGCGGCATTAGGGATTAGATCAATGTGGTGACTAATACTCCTGATGGGCAGTAACTCATTTGGCGACTCATCCACAACAATATCAGCAAAATCATTCAACATATTTCGAATTTATTTAGGTAAATATTCTAAATTTGTAGAAGTTAAAATTACCTTGGGTCTCCCAACAATAGCAAAATGCAACTCCTCGCCCTTCTCGACTTCTTGCAACAAGGTTTTTCCACTCATCACCATAACATTGTTTCCAGGCGCTTCCTTCTCATTTTCATCTTTCAATGGCAGCAGTGTATGCTTGTTCCCATCTTTCTCAAGAGTATAAGTGTTTCTTCTGCCATCATGTATGGCTTTTCAATCAAACTGTCAAGGCCTTCCTAGCAATATGTGGCATACATCCATCGGCATTACATCACATAAAATATCATCCTTATAAGTACCAATCTAGATTTCAACTTTATATTGTTCAGTTAGAATAATTTGGTGGCCTTTTTGGAGCCACGATATTATAAGGAGTGTGGTGTACTATTTTCTCCAACTTCAATTTATCCACCATTTCTGTACAGACAAGATTATCAGTAATACTGCTATCAATTACCAATTTACAACACTTACCCTTTGACTTACATATAGTTTTGAACAGATTCTTTCTTTGAGCTGGTTCTCTAGATTCCTTAGCTTCTTTAATAAATATCCTTTTCAATAACAAGGATTCTCCGGCTTCAGGTGGTTCCTCTTTAACTACAGTCTGAGGAATTTCTTCCTTTGTTTCAACAACGTTGATGTTTCGCTGGGTGGTTGATTTATTGTGAGGACAATCCCATTGCACATGTCCCCATTCACCACATGCAAAGCACCGAACATCTCTTCCTCGGCCTCTACCTCTGGGCACAAATCTTCCGTGACCAGAATCTCCTCTTTGTGGTGATCTATTACTCGAACTCCCTGCCTCATTCTGGGAGTGTTTAAATCTGGATTTAAATGTTCCCCTTCCTTTTGCCGGACTCTTGCCTCTATTTCTTTGATTTTTTTTGCGCAACATCTTTTCTTCGGCCCTCAAAGCTGATGATAGGCATCTTCAATCATCTTCAAATTTAATAAGTTGATCTCATCCTGTATTTCATATCTCAAACCATTTATATATCTAGCTACCTTTTCTATGTCATCTTCAATATGACCTGCCCTAATACTCAGCTTATAAAATTCTGAAGTATATATTTTTATAGTCATGCCCTTTTACTTTAACTTTTGCAATTGTCTAAAAAGATTTAATTGATAAAATTTCAGCATGAACTTACCTTTTAGTTTACTCACCATCTTATACCACTGCTTGATTTTGGGTTTCCCCTTTCGTTCCCTGGACAACTGCAATTCATCCCACCACAAGGCTGCATGGCCTTTCAATCTCGTGGCTGCAAAATTCACTTTCTTCTTGTCATCGACTTCTTCATAGTCGAATTATTTTTCTAATGAACTAATCTAGTCCATTAGTACCTCCACACTAAGATTACCATCGTATAAAGGTACTACTACCTTCGGTCTACTACTGACCTTTGCGAGCATCTTTATGACTTTGGCTGCCTCGCTTTCTTCCTCCACTTCTTCGTCGGTGGTTTCTTCTTCATTGGCACTGTCAACACCATCATTTGTCATCCTTCTCTGAGTAGTTTCCATTGTAGCCATTCTTGTACGCAAGTGCCGAATTCTTCTAGCAAAACCGTGTTTTCTATAGGTCTTCCACGACCTATCCCAGCTTGGCCTACTCCAGCTCCTCTTCTGGGCGGCATTCTGTGCAATACTCAAGAGAAACTCAACTACTATGATACCACAAATGATGAATATACAAATTCCACTTTAAAAATTCTTCAAAAATGTTCAATTCTATTAAGGCCCAGGTTTAATATTTGATAATGGAATTGATAAATTTTCAGTATTTTATATGTAGTCCCAAATACCTCTCTATAATATGAAATATTATAGCTTTATGCAACTTCAGTTCAAATAATAATTTATGAGTTCATTGTGAATGTATAATAACATACCTGAAAAATGCATTTGGGATCCATAAAAAAAAAACTTTTCAACTCAGTATTGAGCCTACGCTCATCTCAAAAAAACCAAACACGAAACATATCAAGCCTATTCACATCAGATTCTATCGGTCTTCCAAGTATTTATTACCAAGATGCAATGTTCAACTCATGGCACAGTCTGTTGTGCGCGGTTATATATCACAGGCTTGTTCTTGTGAATGGCCCACACCACGGCTCTGTGTGAGGTCATATGTCACAAGCCTGCTCTTGTGAACTGCCCAGACACCAGGGCTCTGTGGTATTATAACGTGCCACCTTCCAGACATACACCTGCTCGAATTCGTAACCACATGTTGTCGCATATGTTAACTCCTTCTACCAAATGCATCAAGACTCCCACCAGTAGTGCGGCTTCAAGCTTATGGTTTTCAACCGTGGCTTTGTCGAGGCCATGGTAGTTTATTGCTATAGTGTCGACGTTCCCTCTTTATCAACGATGTAGCCAATCACTTGACTACTTGCGGCCTTACTCCAACGTGATCACCCTCCTGCATTCACATGCTCCAACAAATAGCATATATAAAAACATATATACAAGTTGCAGACTTAAAAATAAAAATTGTAATGTCAACCATAATCTAAATAATCTGAAATTACTAACACATGGACTGAAAATTTCACTAATTTCCCTTTGCATTTTCAATCTACATACCGGCAATATTGGTGTTTCCTTACTGCCTTCCTATTATTTATACTTGAGATATAAAATTTCTCCTCTTAGAATAGGTTTCTTCTCGAATTTTCTCAGCAAATCAATACCTCCCTATTTTTAAGTGCTTATCCCTATGTTGGCTTTATACCCACGCAGGGAAAGAAACCAACTACTAATTTTATTCCTAATTTATTTAAACATAAAAACAAACTAAAAATCCTCATAAATAAATAACAATAATAATAAAATAAATAAATATACTACTACTAATGTTTTTTTTTTTTGGATTAGCCACAACATGTGAACAAAACATCACATTGCTGGCTAAGTCCCCAATGCTCCTGCATCATTTAGTCTAACAGCAATCGTGATTCCAACATATCTATGGTGCATTTATTTTGTTCATGTTTATGTGCTTAATTCAATGTTGTTGTTGATGTGTATGTTGTTAGGTCATGTTAGATATGTTCATTTAATGTGCTTGCATATAGATGTGTATGTTATAGCAGTTATTTGACATGGAATGAATATTAATTTGAGGATGTGTGTGGTGATGATGTTAGATTACAATGTTTATGTTTTGTTAGATGTGATCATGATGGTGATTCCCTGTTAGATTATTAGATTGGTGTACTATGTAATGACGTTTATATGTGTTAGAGGTGTATATAATTAGATGATGGTAGTGTCAAATGTTTATCTTAGATTATGTTATGTTTGTTAGATGTTTATCATCATGATGTTTATTTTTATGAAATACTATTTATTATAGATTATGTATTGGTGAACTTATATCAGACTTTTATATATGAAATTTCATGTAAAACGTCTTACTTTTAAAAAAAGTGCAAAGGTATTTTTTATATTACAAAGTTTAGTATGGTTGAAACTATGGTTGTAAAATTAATATAAATATTTTTCTATTGCTTAGATAATTCATTAATACTCAATCTAACATAATTAGTAAAATATTTCAATACTCACAAGGAAAAAATAATTAAGGGTTAAATAATTTAGATAGTTCTTAATAAGACGAAAATGTGTAACCCATTCAATATTTAATATGAATATTAATAATAATAAATTAATATAAAAAAATCAATTTAACCAATTAAATATTTTTTTTATAAAATTCAATCTATTACTAAATTTAAAAAAACCTAAGTCAAATGTTTTTATAATTAATTTATATTTAACGTAACTCAAAAAATACTATTTTTATAAAATTTAATTTATTACTAAAGTTATGATATTTCCAAGCAATTTGTATTTAATATTTATAGCAACTCTTACCAATTTAAATTAGAAACTTCTTTCTCTAAATATGAGGATCAAGAAACGTAAAATAAGGTTTGTGAAGCTAGTTGTAGTTGGGAATTTTCTCTATTGGATGTTATCCCATAAAGAGACAAGTGAATTTTTTTTTAGTAATACAAATATAACATTTTGGTGTTATTTTGGTTCTTTATTTTTTGTTGTACTAGATTAAATTTATCTATTTTAATAATAAATATGACCTAAATAATACAACAATGATACTATATTAAAATTAAACTTTTGACAAATAATACATTTGATTATTTCCTAATGAACAACTCAATAGTATTATTTTTTCCACATACTTATCACAAAATAGTCACTAAAATTCATGCTTTCATATTTATCCTAGCTAATGTTACATCATATTCACAATGATAAAGACATGTATACTTTAAATAATTTATTTATAAATACATAAAAATAGATATTTATTTTACATAATCTAAATAGGAAAGAAAAATACATCACCAAGTCTATTTGAAAGTCAAACAAATGCCACTTAATCACCATCACATTATTTATCACTTAACACTTAGCCATAAAATATTTATTAATTCAAATTTTATATATAATTACCATTGAAAAGAAAAGTGAAATTGTTCCATTATCCATGAAGAAAAAATTTAAAACCTCTCATCCATCCATGTAATCCCATTTGTTTCTCTTATGGTGCATAAAATTATCAACATTTTATACATGCATAAGACCTCCTTTTAGTTTACATAATGTTGCAACAACTGTAATTTAAATATAGTAAACATGAATTTACCTCTCATGCCCAGAATCTAATCTTTCATATTAACACACAATTTTTTTATTGTTAAACTTCTAATAGAGTTATCACTACATGATTATTTTTATTGATTTTGAACAAAACAAGAAGAAAAAACATGTGAAGTCATTACTAAACAAATAAGTATCTAAATCAAGTCTAAATCTTCAATGTTATTTCTAAATTCACTATTTTGTTCTCATTTTCATGTTAGAGAAGGGTTGTGACCCTCAAACTTTATCATCATAGATATTTTACACAATTGGAAATACTTAGTTTTAAGTGTAAAAATGTTTCCACTAAAAAAAATGTGTAAATTATTTTGAGAATCTTATCAATTATATTATAAAATGCCAACAAGACGAATAAAAGTTAATATAACTAACGAAATAAAGAAAACAAAAATAAAAAACAATAATATAAATGATGAAATAACACAAGTACATATCACTCTCCATTGTCATCACCTTGATTATCTTCCTTGTTTAGCATGGTAGAACTGTTGTTTCAAAATATGTTTTAATCTAGAGTCGTGTCTTAATACGAACCACCAATCTCTATCCAACACATATGGTTAATCTATATCCAACACATATGGGTAAAAAAAGACTTGCTTAAAGCACCCTCTTTTGTATTATGTTGATTATTTGAAACAGGTGCCACGTTGTATCAAATGGCCTGCCATTTTTTTTAGACAATTTTGCAGGGCTTTAGATAGATGTCATGCGTTGACACATGGGAGGGTGACCTTACATTTTTCTTCAGAGATTTTTTGTTTTTTTTTAAGATGTTTCTAGAGATGAAGCTTACATTTGATCGTCGCCATCCTAAACTGATCACTGAGGTCCAGATGGACATGTGGGGGCAGATGATGCCCGAGAGGGACCTATCGGAGTATCCAGTCTGGATTTCCACTGAGGCACTAATGCTACTAGCCAGTGAGGATGACCATGTGTTTTTCACCTTGACATTTATGTACATGGGGATATATTGGTGATAGTGTCCAAACATCCCATTTACACAGTTTGAGCCTCCAGATGATAGAGGTAATATTAGTGTTTTCTTTAAATTAATCTAGTTTCACTTTAGTGTTTTAATTAATTAGAATAAAATTTACTCTAATACGTTATTTAACTTGTTTTATTAAATTATTTAATGAAATTTTCTAATTATTGTTGTATACTATATATTTTTTAGATATCGTCACATTCGATCAGGACATGCCTCCTCCCCCACTCGGGGAGGAGATGGACAAAGCCCAAGGTGGCGAGGCACTTCCTCAAGGAGGTATGGGAATCAAGGGCCGTAAGTTTGGTCTGCGATTTCAGATGGACTATTTTGAGAGATTGGCCAGAGCTTTGGTTGAGGAGGGAGTCCATCCTGTGAGGGCTCAAGAGATCAACACATATCCAAGGTTTGTGGATCTCTACAAGGACTGTGTGCACGAGATGATGTCTCTTATGCATCATATCATTAAAGCCAGTAGGCTACTGGCAATGATGAGGTATGCAGAGAATGCAATGGAAGATATGTCAAATGACGTTGGTGATCATTCTCATGATGATGAGAGTGGTGATCAAGATCATGATGATCAGGGTCGTGATCATGATGCTTCTAGTAGTACTACCCCATCGGATCATGGCCATCAGAGTGTAAGTGATCCATCTAGTAGTAGACCTCCTTAGTTGTCTGATGACGAGATGCCATAGCCAGAGGATGTGCCTTATGTTTCTCCTGATAGAGCAGACCAACCACCTCCGCCCCCCCCTCAAAGTTCGCCTCACCGCATTGAGGCAATAGTTGACCATCCATCATTTTCTGCTATAGACCAGCTAGTACCTCCTCCTCTACCTTAGAGTTCGACAGATTTTGAGGTATTAGTTGACCATCCATCATCTTCTGCTACATACCACGTTGGCATTACTATGTTTTTTGTATTCTATATTTGATTGTAGTTGTTTGACTTGATCATGTATTTATTTGACTTATATATATATATATATATATATATTTCATTTCTTTCTTCATTCTTATGTACTTAATTTATATGTTGGTGTTGATATGTATATTGTTAGGTCATGTTAGACATGTTATTTTAATGTGCTTAAAGATAGATGTGTATGTGATAGCAGTTATTTGAAATGAGATGAATATTAATTTGAGGATGTATGCGGTGATGATGTTAGATTACAATGTTCATGTTTCGTTAGATGTGATCATGATGACTATCCCCTATTAGATTATTAGATTTTTGTACTAACTAATGACATTTATGTGCTAGAGGTGTATATAATTAGATCATGGAAGTGTCGAATGTTTATCTTAGATGATGTTATGTTTGTTACATGGTTATCATCATGATGTTTAGTTTTATGAAATAATATTTATTATATATTATGTATTGGTGAACTTATATCAAACTTTTATATATGAAATTGCATGCAAAACAACATATCTTTTTATAATGACAAAGTTTAGTATGGTTGAAACTATGATTGTAAAATTAAGATAAATATTATTCTATTACTTAGATAATTCATTCATATTTTATCTAACTTAATTAGTAAAATATTTCAATACTCTGAAGGAAAAAACAATTAAGGGTAAAATAATTTAGATAGTTCTTAATAAGATGAAAATGTGTAAGCCATTCAATTTTTAATATAAAATATTAATAATAATAGATTAATAAAAAAATTCAATATAACCAAGTCAATATTAGTTTATAAACTTCTATCTATTGTTAAATTTAAAAAACTTATGTCAAATGTTTTTATAATTAATTTGTATTTAATATAACATTAAAAATATATATATATATATATAATAAATAAATAAATAAACAAAATCCATTTTTACAAAATTTAATTTAATACTAAAGTTATGAGATTTTCAAGCAAATTAAATTTAATATTTATAGCAACTATTACCAATTTAAATTAGAAATTTCTTTCTCTAAAGATGAAAATCAAGAAACATAAAATAAGTCTTTTGAAATTACTTGTAATTGGGGATTTTCTCTATTGGAAGTTATCCCTTAAAGGGGCAAGTGAACGTTTTTTCTAGTAATATAGATATAACATTTTGGTGTTATTTTGGTTCTTTATTTTCCATTATATTGGTTTAAATTTAACTATTTTTAATAATAAATATGAGTTAAATAATACAAAAATAATATTATATTAAATTTAAACTTTTGACGTCCACGAGGTCTTGAATAGACGATGATCAGGTACTCTGTTAAGGCACTCCTTGATGTGAAGTGACTTGTTCAATTCCCCACCCCGATCGGGGTGATATATTAGACATGATGATGCAGTCAAGCCAAGCTTTTAAAAAAAAAAAACAAAACTTTTGACAAATAATACATTTTATTATTTCCTAATGAGCAACTCAAAACATAGTCACTAAAATTCATGTTTTCATATTTCTCCTAGATAATATTACATCATATTTGCAATGATAAAGACATGTATGCTTTAAATAATTTACTTATAAATACGTAAAAATATATATTTATTTTACATAATATAGATATTTAAGGATTTCCGCTCTACCATGGGTATGTCTGTTAACACTCACAAAACAAAAGTTATGATTATCAAATCCAAGAAGGACACTTACGCTAATTTTATGTATGACAACAGTAACTTGGAGGAAGTGTCTTCTTACAAGTACCTAGGAATTGATATTCATCACAAGCTCAACTAAAACTATAGAATTCATAAAAGGATTAATGGGGGGTGGAAAGCTTATTTTGGTCTTGAAAATAATTGTAAAACGACAAACTTCATAATGTGGGATAGAAAGAAGTTCCTCTTTGAAACTTTAGTCACTCCTGTTATCTTATATGGATGTGAGGTTTGGGGTTGCAGCATCTCTAGAGAATCCTTGAGAAATATTGAGCAAATCCAAAAGCGTTTTATAACTTATAACCTTAAAATTAAAAGTAATACACCCTATCATATTCTCCTTATAGAAGTGGGTCTTTCCCCTATCGAGAGCCTAGCTATGACTAGGCTTCTGTTGTACAAGCACAAGCTCAATAGCATAGGAGACCATAGACTTCCTAAGCTAGCTTTAAATTCTAGCCAAAACCACCTAAGGCTTAAACGAGGTTGGTATAAAGACACCAGGGCCTGGTTAAACCATTGGGAGATCGACGAGAATGTTGCATTTTTTTTCTAAGTAAAACTAATTCTATTATATATAAAAGTTACTGGTACAAAACTGCCACAGTGTCAGCTGTGAGAGCCTGACTACTGGGCTTGATGATCAAGCTAGTAAAAGAGAGTCTGGACTGCCCTAAATGGGAAACCGGTCCTTTCAACAAAAATGTCTTGGCTGCCCGTGAGAGGGAAACCAGCCTCGAGTTCATACATAACAAAATAACACAGAAATAAGTACTGAAATTAACTATCAGCCTTTTCAGCTGAGCCTTAAGGCGAGAAAGCAAAAAATTCCTATAGGAATTGAACAGAATAACCTGTAGAGTTTGACAGTCACTGTTCATGAGCCGGAGACAGAGGTTCCTCGACAATCCTGCAACCATAATCATTGCTGCTGTCGTCCTTTCCTGCTTTGAGAGCGTCTTCCATGCCAGTGTGATCATCCTCCATGTTCAGCACATTCTGCAGGGGGAAATTGGAAGTTGTAGGGAAAACCACTTCACCGGGGAAGCTTGAGACTTGAGGAGGCAGGGGAGTGGTAGAACGGGTCGGAGCATGGTTGGGGATTTCTTCACGGAGGGTTAACGTGATAAAAGCGGTAAGAATGGGTCTATTCGAGGTGCATTCGAACCGAAGTTCAGCACGCTGAGAGGTTTGCCAAATGGTGGGACGAACAACCTCATGAGAGACAGGAGGGGGAGCACTGCTGGAAGGAAAAGAAGCCGAGGGAGGGGAAGCTGGAGAAACACCCACATTTCCCTGGAGGCGACCCCGTCCTCTGCCTCTGCCGCCTCGCGTAGCTAGTGACTGCACATTCGCCTCATCAGCAGAGGAGGATCCGGAGGTAGAGCTGAGAGAAGGGCGGCGATAATTGATGAGACCTCGACTGATTCCTCGCCGGCACCGCATTATCTAGCGGAGTCGAGGCATAGAGACAGGGGCGAGGAAATGGAACCTGGAGCTGAAAGGATTGACTGAGAACAAAGGAGCACGGAGAGTGGAAATGCCACCTTCGCAGAAAGCCGATTGAGCCCGAACAGGAGGGGCCAGGCCACCACAATGATCAGCACAAACACCGCGAAGAGGAATAGCGTTGCAGAGAGGACTGTGAGAAGAATGATACCCTGGAACAGGCTCGAAGCATGCAAGTAAGGAACAGCGACGTCCAGTATGCGTTCTCACACTGGAGTCTGCAAAACCAGGAGGACATTCACTGCTGAGGGGAGACGGAGATCCGCCACATCACGCATCAACCTTCGAACTATCCCGAATGAACGCCATGACCAAGAGAATCGCCACATGGAATTGAGTAGTGAGTCGATCAAGGGAATTAACTGCTGCTCGGGCTGGCAAGTTATTGTGTTCATAAATGCTGGTGCAGGGAACCATATGGGCTTCCCATGCGAGCTCCTTTGGGATCTGCGCAGGGACCCATGTCCCATCAAACAGCTCATACATCCGCATCCGGAACCGAGCAGTCTTTGTGCACCTGCATGGTGCAATTCTGTAGCATTTCTCCATCATGGATAATGGTGAGAGGGCCATGAGTGAGAGTGCTTGTGTTGTCCGTTCCAAAATTGGCCAAGAGGTCTGCGACTTTGTTGCCTTCTCGTTTGACATGAGTGAAGGAGATAGCCCTATTGCTTGTCAGCCAGTTGCTGATCCTTTCAATTCTAGCAGCCAGACGCCAGCTGTGAGATACCTTTGCGGAATTGGTTCCCCATAGTAGCTGGTTTACCATATTGATGAGAAATTGAGAGTCTCCTTCAATGATGATTGGAAAGAAGTTGTAATGATGAGTGAGGCGGAGGCCTTGCCAGAGGCCTTCTAATTCAACTGAGTTGTTAGTATCCCATCCAATAGATCCATAATAGATGTTTTGTATTTCTACCTTAGAGTTTCTAAAAATGCCACCAAAACCAGCTTGACCGGGATTTCCTCTGGAAGCTCCGTCGAAATTTAATTTGAAAACCCCATCAGGGGGTGGAGACCATTGTATAGGAGTATCAGGGGTAGCTCTGTTCCTAATAGTTGGAGTGAACATAATTTTGAGATTCCAATTTTTCCAGATAGATATTTCTTTGGGATGTTTCGGATAATCATCTTCCTGCCAGGAATGGAGAGCCAGAGATTCCTGGAGGTTGTTATTAATGGAGGTCCAAATGGTGTCCTGAGTAGAAGCCTGATTTTTAAAAATTCGTTTGTTTCTTTCCTTCCACAGAGACCAGAACAACAGGCCAGGAAGAAGCAGCCATAGAGCATTGAGAAGGGAGGAATTATAAGGGCATTTTGGCCAGTTGCGTAGAATATTTGTTATGTCTCTTGTGGATTTATTCCTTTGGCATCGAAAGCTGCATTTTTCCCATAAGGTGTTGGCTAAGGGGCAGAGCAACATGAGATGCTGGATAGTTTCATCGCATTAATGGAAGTTGGGACATTGAGAAGGTCCTATGAAACCCCGTTTGACCAGATTGTCCCAAGTGATAATTCTTCTATGGCTAAGGAGCCAGAGGAAGGTAGAAATCTTGGGCCAGGTGTTTGAATTCCAAATCAAGAGCCAGAGAGAATCACGAGGGAGCGGAGAGGGGTGCAGCAGAGAGCAGGCTTCTTTGGTTGTGTACATACCTTTCGTTGAATAACCCCATCTGAGAATGTCAGGGTCCTCCGAACTTCTAATTTATCTTCGCTGAAGCTCTTTGCTGAGAGCTTCCCATTCAATGCCTTGAGCTTGTGGCGCTATGTGGTGTGAGGGCTTCCATTGCCTAAACCCGTTACGGTCTGAGGGCAGCCACTGGTTGCAAACCTTGTCCTCTATTGCGTCTTTGTTGTTTCCCAAATTGATTTGAGAGTAGGTTTCAAGAAGCTTTGGGTGTTGCTTCCAAGAGTCGGACCAGAACCTAGCCAAGTTACCATTACGAATTTCCCAGAAACTATGTTGCTGTATGAGCATGTAGTGCTATTTGGCTGCATTCCAAACCAGAGAACCTGATAGCTCAGGATTGAGCCTTATTAAGTCTGCCGAAGATCGGTTGTTGGCATATTTAGTTGTCCAAAGTTTAGCCCAAGGAGTATGTGGGTTGGACATCCATTTCCACCAAACACGAGCAGCAATAACCTCGTTGCTGTGCATGGGGTCTCTAAGGCCAAGACCGCCTGCTTCTTTAGGAGTGCAAACAGTATTCCAATTGACTAGGGCCCATTTTCTATTCCGACCAGAGGATCCCCAAAGGAAATTGCTTTGCAGAGATTTTATTTGCTTGAGAAACCATTTGGGGGCAGCCAGAATAGAAAATAGGTAGAGGGGCATAGATTGCAACACTGCTTTGATGAGAGTGAGTCTACTGACCATATTGAGAGTTCTGAAGGTCCAAGAGGAAAGCCTAGATTCCAATTTTTCAAGAAGCCTGTTACAGGAAGAATGCCTGATAGCAGAATCTATAAGAGGGGCTCCAAGGTATTTGTCAGGGAGAGAAGCAACCGAAAAACCAAGAATGCGAGCGATATTGGCTTGGGTGAGAGGAGGAGTATTGAAGAAAAAAATCTGTGATTTGGATTCATTGATAGATAACCCAGAGGCTTTAGAAAAAAGGTTAAGAATGGCTTTGAAAGAGCGGGCTTCTTGAACAGAAGGATGACCAAAGAGCATATTATCATCCACAAATTGCTGGTGCATGGTGACCGGGGCTCCATGAAGAGAGATGCCTCGTAAGACGAGAATTTTGCATTGCAAAACATTAATAACATTAAAAAAATTGTTACTTCTAAGTTCAAAGAAAAAATGTGGTGTGAGAAAGATCTAGCAGCTAAAAGAAAATTAAGATATTATAAGGAGGTCATCAACCCCACCCTAGAAGATCAAAAGTATCTCTCTATTTTAACTAGCTCAAAGAATAAAATAATATAGCCAAGATTAGAACGAACTCTCATGAGCTCCATAGTGAAACAAGTCGTTGGACAGTTCCTAAAACACCATGGATGGAAAGGATCTGCCATCTCTGTGAGAATATGAACATCGAGGATGAAAATCACTTCCTCTTAGAGTGCCCCGAGTACAACCACATTAGAGCTCAATTTCATAATCTTTGTTGCAATACTGACCTTCCTAGCCTTTTAAGATGTCAAAATTATAGTGAGCTCGGGAGGCTTCTCTCCAAGCTTTTTGAGCATAAGAATAAAATCTTAAATCAAACTGAATAACTCTTTTCTTTAGGTCTGATAGACCAAATATTGGTCTGAGTGGACGTTAACCATCATCATGATCATCATCATCAGGAAAGAAAAATGCATCACCGCTTATTTGAAAGTAAAACAAATTCCTTTTATTCACCATCACGTTATTTATAATTTAATTCTTAGCCATAAAATATTCATTAATTCAAATTTTATTATAAAAGTCAAATTATTCCATTATCCATGAAGAAAAAAATTAAAACCTCTCATGCATCCATGTAATCCCATTTGTTTCTCTTATGGTCCACAAACATATGAAATCAACATTTTACACATGCATAAGACCTCCTTTTAGTTTACATAATGTTGCAATGACCATAATTTAAATATAGAAAACATGAATTTACCTCTCATGCCAAGAATTTAATCGTACATATTAATACACAATTTTTTCATTGTTAAACTTCTGATAGAGTTATCAATACATGATGATTTATATTGATTTTGAACAAAACAAGAAGAAAAAACATGTGAACTGAATACTAAACCAATAAGTATATAAATGGAGACTAAATCTTCAATTTTATTTCTAAATTCACTATTTTGTTCTCATTTTCCTGTTTGAGAAGGGTTGTGACCTTGAAACTTTACTATCATAGATATTGTACACAATTAAAAATACTTAGTTTTAAGTGTAAAAAAGAATCCACTACAAAAAAAACATGTAAAAATATTTGTGAATCTTACCAATTATATTATAAAATTCCAACAAGATGAATAAAAAAATAATATAATAATTGAAATAAAGAACACAAAAATAAACAACAATAGTATAAATGATGAAATAATACAAGTACATATCACTCTCCATTGTCATCATCGTGATTATCTTCTTTTCTTAGGATAATAAGATTATTATTTCAAAATATGTTTTGATTTAGGGTCGTGTCTTAATACAAACCACCAATCCATATCCAATACATCTGGGTGAAAAAACACTTGGTTGAAGTGTTTTGGGAAAGCATAAGGCTCCCTAGCTTCATGCCACATCTTTCTAGAGTTGATAGATATCAACTCACTATCACAATCTTCCTTTACGTTATTCTGATCAAAGGTACCCCACCACTTGACCTAAAAATAACACATTGGAATGAAGTGAATTCCACTTGAATCTCTTGTATCTTTCGAATGTAACCTAATGTCCCTTGCATTAGGTTTTGATTGTGGTGACTAACCCGCCGAGATTGGTCGAACTCGACTTCCACTCCATAGTCTCGTGGCATGCATCCATTATCGACGTCCTTAGTGTGAAAATGATGTCCATATGCCCACATAGATGGGAACAAATACACCTATAAAAAGGTGAAAAATATTAGTGTCATGTGTCTAATAACCCAACCATAATTAAAAATATAAAATATATATAGACGTTACAATTAAAACGTGTAGTATGAAGTTAAAACTATACATAAAGAGTTTATAATTACTGATTTATTGCACCCAATCCCTATGTTTAGCACATCCTCTTCACCGTACGGGTAACTACCAAATGCACTGTATCTTTCTCTAACTTGATAAGAAACCAAATTGTTAGAGCATGTCATTGGAATATTTTCTTTTAAATGATCGGGATAGGGAACACTTCTACCACTCAATAATTTGAATTCCTTCCTAACAAGAGCCTCTGACATTTTTGAAATAGAGGAATATTTTATGCATCTGAACTTGATTAGAATCAGGATCCTCCGAATTTGGATACATTTTTGTTCAAATTGACAGGGATTAAAAAATAAATTCAATTAGATAATCAAAATATAAGCAAAATATGAACTTACTCGAGATGGAAAGGGAGAACTTTGTGAAGGAATTTAATCAGCAATATGAAACGATTTAGAATTTGGAGAATTTTCCATTTGATATTATTGTGATTTTGTCCCTGCATTTGAAAAAAATCAAAAATAAAATTTTTTGTGCCTATTTAAAATTAATCTCTAGAACCATATAACCAAAATCTGAATATTAATATAGTTTTCAAACCACTTTTCAATAATAAGCCAACATTAAGTTGAAAATGTATACTATGAACTATTGTAATTCATGTAGATGTGTTGTAAATGATAATTTGAGATTAAAATGTCATTTTATGTGAAAATAAAATTTCAAATATATTTTAAACCCTACAAGTTCGCTTATCAAAAGAAAGTGCACTGATGTGTTTAAAAAATACCAACACCAGGGCATTCAAATAATACCCTCACCAATTTCCAACATTCTAAAAAAAAAGTTATAATATTGGTGTTCTTGTACAAAAATGCACCAATGTGTTTCAAACAAAAACAACATCATTACGCACCTATTTCCCTATTTTAGAAAAGAAAAATGAATTCTTCCAACTCAGTGCTCTTATAACAATTAGAGTTGTGATGCTTTTAAATAAAAACAACATTGTTGCAATAAAAAATTAATTGCATTGTTTTGGGATTTATAAAAAAATAAATAAAAAAATCTAAAAAAAAAAGGTACCATGTTAGTGCATTGAGAAAAACTGGTGCCTCGACAATTTCGTTGCACTTTTCTTATAAACACACAGGTGCACTTGACTATCGAACGCACTGATGTTCGGCTAAGTTGAAAAGAAAAGACAAAACATAAAAACAATTTCTTTTTTTTTTTTTAATTAAAAAACGAGTAGAAATTGAATTTTTGAAATCTAATTTCATAAAATATTTTAAATAGCAAAAAGTTATTTGTTCTTTCAATATTTTACCCAAACTTTCAAGGGAGTGATTTGAAAGAGAGACATATCAGGAGCACTATACAGTAGTAGAATACTTTGAGGCAACAAAACTATTTAGAATATTAGAAGAAGAAAGGTATGGTGATTCATTCAAAGCATTGCATAGTAAAAATTTTAAATTTAATTATTTGGTTTACTAATAAAAAAATTACAATTTTTGTTAGGGTTCAATTAAAAGAGAGATCATTTGCAAAAGAGGCATATTGGGATCATTTTGGAGCAAAAAAATATTTTAGAACTGCAAAAATATCAGAATTTGAAAGATATGGTGATTCACTCAAAACCCTGGATAGCAAACATTTTAAATTTTACAGTTAATTTTTTTTATAATTTCTATTAGATTTATTCATAATTCAAAAAAAAAAACCATGTATAATAAAAAATTTACTATAGATTTTAATAGTAAAAAATTTTACGATCTTTGTTCCTATTTAAATTTAATTAAATTTCATAAAAAAAAAAAAAAAAAAAAAACTTACTTACCTTAAATCCCTCCTTCTTCCTGCAAAACTTCACCTTAGGGTTTAAATTCCTTTACCAATTAACAATTAGGTTTTTTCATTTTAGGCATTTTAGATTTAATGGATTTGTTTACTTGATATATATAAGGTGTTTGACATGTAAAGTAGGAGAATCACTTATTGAATTAGATCCAAACCATATCGGTCGTTTCCATTTTTTTTTAAAAGGGATATATGTTTTGTAGTGAACCTTATGTAATATATCGCACTAGCACGCCCCGTGTAATACAATGCAATGATATATTATAACATTGTCATTTATGTCCACTCTGTTCATCGAATCTCCCAATGTAATATAACGCATGAGAACACCTTTTCCAAATATCACTGTTAAATCATTAGCATTTAGCATTACAAATCGCACTATCATAATTTCAAATTATTTTAAAATATTAATTTTTTGATGGTGTCGAACAATTAAATTCCCAGTGCATTTAATGGTATAAACGCACCAATGTGTTTATTAAGATAAACACATTGGTAACTAGAGCTCTTTTTGGATGAAAAATATCCGATCTATTTATAAAATATATTTACTGTATTTTTAATTGAATGTTATAGGTTGTATATTCATAAAAAAATGTCTAAGAATGTGTCAAGTAGCAAAAATATTGATCGACGCAATGATAGCACATCGAAAAAAGCAGAGAAGACAATTTCTTTGTAAATTCTTTACAAAATTAATATTTTTGAACTATATGTAATTTTAACTAATATGTCTTGGTTAGTGTGTGTCATGCAAAGCCACACAATGAAGAAGGTCGATAATATTATTTCTAATCTAAGTGCAGAAGAATGTAAAAGCTTAATAGAAAAATTGCAGAAGTATGAAACACGTGAATGAAAAAATACTATTCAATATGAGTTTTTTTTTTTGAATTTTCAATAGTAATATACTTTAGAATATTAGATAACATGTTCCAAACAATCTATTAATTCATATATATTTAATTTTCTACAGGGAGAAACAACAAAGTAAAATATTAATGGCGTTATAAGAGAATGAAAATTATAGAAAATGTGAATAACGATGAATAGTTCCTTAACTCATTTAGAGTGGTGTTGGAGGTTAATGAAAGGGGGGGCAGATTTTTACAAAACTACGAGGGATCCAGTGGAACGAACGTATAGACGTACTTTTCACTTACAATACAAAAATCAATCCAAGGATTCTAAGGACCAAATTATATATAAACTACATGAAACATTTCTAGATCAATGGATAATAAGACATGTCAGACTTGCAATAGCAAAAACATACAACAACAAAAAAGAATCATTCAAAATCCTAGTTTATTTTCTAGAATTATATGTATATGTTACTACAAACAATCTATTTATTAATATCAACTTTGTTATATCTAGTTTTCATATATCAATATGAAAATAGTTTATTATTTTTTTCAAAAACATGATGAAAATCCCAAATGATCAACGAGCTGATATGCAAAACATGCCAGTAGGAATGTCCAAAAAGTGTACAAGGATATGGTCAAAGAAATAGACATAATTGCATCACAAGAGGAGCCATCTCAACAACTTGATTCAAATGTATGTAATCATGATTGACTTTGTACATATAAAAAAATAATTTAACATTAAATATTAATTTTCAAATATTTTCTTGTAGAAAAGAAAACAAAATGGAACTCATTTGTTAATATTTGTGAGCATTTGTTAATATTTCCTTATAACAACTCAAGGTTTTTTCTTGATATATTTTAAGTTGTTTTACAACAACCATTCTTGAATGTCTTCAAATAAGTGCTAACATACAAAGAAGAGCCATCAGAAGAATTGATGACATTGGGTTACATATGGGTTGTGAGTATATTTTGGCATATCAAAAATTAATTGTGGAAGCTGTAATTATATATGTTTTTTTACTTCTTTGAGTTTATAATTAATAGAACAAAAATTTCTTTTATACTAAATTTGTGATTTATAAAGGGGTTTAAAACATGGAGGAAACAAAGTATGGAGCTACGTCATCCGAAGACTTGTTGCAATAAGGCGTGAGACTTGGTTTTGAAACCATATGAATATTTTATGAGTCACTTCTTGCTATGGTACATTGTTATTCGATTTACATTGATGTATATTGTTTATTTCAATTTTCATTATTCTCACCAATGTAGATGCATTTGTTACACTTTACTTTTATGTTTGTAGATGGAGCAAGATCAAGAAGACAAAAACAATCAATGCATTCAATAAAATATTCCTCCAAATCACCCAATTCATGGAAGTAGCTTGAGTATTCATAGTAATTCTAGTGAAGAATGATGATCTATTTGGATATCAATGCAACCTATTGTATTTTTTGAAATAATTATCTATGAAAATCAGACGTTTTATTTAATGTAATGGACGTAGTGTCCCAATTTAAAGACAAGGGGTTATCAGGGACTCTCAGTTGGGTACTAACACTCAAAAAACTAAGTCAAGGAACAAAATGAGACAAACTCAGCTAGAGTCGGCGTACGTCTAGGCATGTGTAGGGATTGGAGGATACAATCAAGAAATTTGAATATATAATATCACCCATGTAAGGAGGGAAGGAAACAGAGTGGCATACATCCTAGAAAATTGGGGTTGCGATCACCCGAATGAGCCCATTGAATTATGAAGGCCTCCCAATGTTAGGGAAGTGTTAGTCATCAGTGTTTTTCACCTATTGATGATGACTAGTTGTTAAAGCCAAGTTTTCTAGTAGCTGATCTCCAATATGTCAAATTTTTCAGCTAGAAAACACCCATAAACATTTTTTCCCTCCTAACCTTTTCAATCAGCCCATGACGAGATAAAACCTCATTGTCAAGCCCATCTAGCCTCAGCCATACGAGCTTGTCCATCAGCTCCAAAGAGAATACTTCAAATCTGTCCAAAAAGTCTCCCCTAAGTTAGGTAGTGGCGCTTTAAGTGATTTTCCCTTGTCAAACTATCCTAAAGCCAAAAGAACCTCTATCTAATATCAACCAGTCCTAGATAACCTTCCTATTCTGCAAGTAAAGCTTGATACACTCTTAAGTTGCGCCATTAACAAACCTTGATGTCTCAACAATGCATATGCCATAGGTCAAACTGATATTAGGTGGATGTACATTGTTTCAATGTATTTTTCAAGAGCATAAGTGTACTAGTGTTCCAGAAGACAGTATTGAACTTAACATGAGAAGACAACTGCTTCTCATGTGGTTTTGAGCCTGGGATGCAGCCACTGGACAGAGAGTTATTTCAATAAGCTCCTACAAACACAGTCCAAAGGTTAGTGATTTATGAATAGCAGATACTGGTCAAGTTGCTTGTGATGTTTAAAGAGGCACAAAGGTATTTTAACAACAGAAGTACATGCCTCAGAGAAATTCCCATCATGGCATATTGTCACCTTGTCATTTTCATTTGCTTAAGTATGAATAGATAGTGAAAGGAAAGATAACACTGTTTGAAAGCTAATGAAATGACATCACTGAGAAAACCTCCTCCATACATCAGTAGATGGTCAGGTCATTGGTTGAAAACCTCCTTCATTTTACAAGCAGAGGGTTTGGCAATGTGATAAAGGCCTCCTTCATCTAATAAGCAGAGGGCCAGGGACAGAGATTGATTATAGGGTTTTCACTCACTGAAAGGCAGATTTTAAGGACAGTGGGAGACAATTGAAGGCTTATGAATAGAAAATGGTGTTAAAAGCAGAAGGAAAGAAGTGGTGTTTTAAAAAGGTGTTTACATGAGTTTCACTCTTAAAACATAGAATTGAAATACAGTGTGAAGCTAATTGGGTGATTATGAATGAAGAAATGTTGTTAAGCAAATGGCCAAGGAAGTAAAACAATCTTGGTTTTAAACTGACTTCTGCTATCAAATACAAAGAAAACCACTAACAGTGTGTTCATAAAAATTCTTCATTTGGTTAAAATAGGGATTGAAAAGAGCCCAGGCATTTGTCAAACATAGGCCTCCCTCACAAACAAGTAGAAGGCTCACCATTGGTTGAGGATGAAAAAACATTTATTTCAGTATGGCAAATATTTCAAAAGGAACTGCTCTCAAAAATGGTGAAATGAATGAAAATTCACTATTCTTATAGAACTCCTTCACAGAGGAACAAAGGGACAACTTTCCTATGTTTTCATTTCAACTTCAGCTCATCATCCCCTACTATATCTCCGCAAAAGTTAAAGACTGGATTACTTTATCAATCCAAGTTTTAGAAACCTTTGTTGTTGAACCTATACAATGGGCATGATCAACCATCGAACACCATGACAGTTGGTTTATATGTCTGAAGGGCTATTTTGAAGGAGCCACAAGGTGAAAGGTCTTTAAAGAAGTTCAAAAGAATTTCCTGTTTTAAAAAAGAGCAAGGAGGTCTTCAAAAGCATAAAGCAGTGATTCATGTTGTTTTAAGACAAAAAGGCCAAGAGGCATCCAAAACCCTCATAAAGTAGTTTCAAAGGTAATTGGCCTTTTCGTTTTCAAAGGGAGTAAGAAACTGTTGCAAGCCCATTTGCAAGTTTCAAAAACATCAACAAGCGTTCACAATCGCTCTCCTAGTTATCCACTAAAGAAACGAGAGAAGTTCGAGAAGATTGCAGAGTTTTTTAAGGCTTAAGCCTACGCGGTGCGCCTGGAAAAGCGCGCGGCGCGTTCAAAGCAAAAAATACAAAGGGTTGTATCGGTAGTGCGACACGCCTGTAGTGGCACGCGGCGCGCCTGTGCGCACGGTCACCTTTGCCCGAAGGCCGACCCGACTCCTTTACGCAGCGTGGCGCTCTTCCATCTGAACGTGTCGCTCGATAAAAAATCCCTCGAAAAGCATCTGTGAAGCTGCCCAACTCATCAAGCAAGGACCATAAGCCATCTGCAAGGTTTTTTTTTTTATTGCCCCTTGGTGCATTCGAATTTCTAAAGGGTGATTGATGCCACGTTTTTCAAGACCAAAATAGTGATTGAAGAGTAAGGTGTTTAAGCAAAATCCAAGGTTGTTGTTGCTATGATTGCCCAAGATTAGTATAGTGAAAGGTGGTGTGTTTGTATCAGTTTCAAAAAGCCTAAAATTGCCTTCAAACAAAGTGATAAACCTTGTACTAATGACATAGACCATTTCAATGATAGAGGGGAGTTTTGAAACGGTTTTAAGAGCCCTTATTGATTTTCAAAAACAGTGATAGTGAAGGAGTATGGTTCTAAAAAATGAAGGCTGGGTATATGGATAAAATTTCCTTTTTATGATATGAGACAACAACTTTGTGCATCTACCATATTTCAAAGAAGAAAAAGTTGTGTTTGATGGTCCCAAAATCAGTCTAGAAAGATGTTCTTCTTCTTGTGTTGAGCAGAGAGCCTATAATTGTTGAAGGTGTCCTAGCAGTGGTGAAAAAAAAATTAACCCCTGTCTACAAAATCTAAGAAAAAACGTTGTTTATAAGGTGGAAGTTTGATCATGATAAAATTCCTTCTCTATGTTATGAAATAACAAACTAGTGCTGCCTCCGTTGTCCCATAAAACAGAGCGTGGTGAATGGTCTTTTAAATCAATTTGAGGGTGTTTTGTCTTATCTTTGTAAGGAAATAGTGAATAACAAGAGGAGTTTTGTTTGGGGAAGGGTGTCCTGTTTCTATCAAAACACAAGGAAATCTCTTTTCTAACAAAAAGCCACAGATACCTCTTTTCAAATACCTTGCCCAAGCACAGTAATCAAATTGACTGTTTGCTTTTCATTTGACAAAAACTTGTTGATTGGCATAAAAGAGGACAAAACAGTGATTTATAAGGAGCAGAAAGTTGGCATTGGAGGACTATTTCACAAAACATTTGAAGTAGCTTGTCTTGGTCAAATAGTGATTGATAAGGAGGACAGGGTGTGTGCTTGAGAAGCATTCCAAAAGCCATTTGAGACAGCTTGGTGTTGCAAAGAACATTCAAAACAAAATGCCTCCCAAGCAAGACAATAGGAGTGACCTTCACAAGAGGTTTGAGCCTGGTTCCACTGAAGAAGTAAATGTTCACCCATCAGTCTTGTTTAACTTCCATGAGGTTGGGTGTCTAGATTTTTGTCAAAGAGTGCAAGAGGTGAATAGATTTTCCCCTTTGAGACATCTCTGTGCCTTGAGGTTTCAAGAGAAGCACTTTCAGCTGGCGGGCCTAGATTTCAAATTCTCTCCAAGGTCCATTTCCAAGGCCACCAAAATCCCTTATGTCGGGGAGAAGTTGTTTAAACAAAGCCACCTGGACTCAGGACAAATAAGCCTTTTCTAAAGCCTGAGCATAGAGATTCATGTCCATCCATTTTTTCCTTCTCATATCTATTGACTAACTATGCCCCCCTCATGAAGATAATCATGAAATACTTCACTTGCGAGGGAAGATTCTCCCGAGTCTATGCCTATCATATCCAATTTCTCATGCATTTCATGAGGGCCAAATTGTTAAATCTCCCTTTCTTCCTACATAGAAGTATTGAAAAAATGGCCTCCACTGTTCAGAAAAAGCCTCCTTCTCAGCAGACAGCCTGCCTCTTCCATCACTCCCTCATTGAGGTTATCATTCTTCATCAGCTTGAGAAGAAGGAAGTCTCTTGGGATACTTTCATTACACATCCGGATTTCGTTACTGTCCCTTCATTTCATACATCTCCTTCACCTTCCACTCACCATCCTTCGCCTTCTTCAAGCAAGCCTATTCCCAAGAAGCTCAAATTTCCCATTGAACAAGAAAAAGAGCATGATGAGGAAGAAGAGCATGAGCAAGAGGAAGAAGATGATGATGAGCAACATCATGATGAAACAGGGAAGCAAAGGGAAAAAGAGCAGAGTGAGGGAGAGGAAGATGAGGAAGAAGGGCATGATGATGAACAGGTGCAACATGATAAACAGGTTCAGCATGATGAACAGAGGCATCCACATGATGATGAACAACAGCCTCATGAAAAAGAACAGCAGCATGATAATGATGAGCAGCATGATGATGAACAAGTGTAGCATGATGAACAGAGGCAACCACATGATGATGAATAGCAGCCTCATGAAAAGGTGCAACACAGTGAGGAGGACAACCCTAAAAAAGAAATGCAAAAGGACAGTCAAGGCATCCATGAAGAAATCCAAGACAGTGGTAAGAATGATGAGTAAAGTAGCAAATGTAAAGAGCCAATGGAGCATGTGCTAGCTGCCTCTCCTAGGCAAGGGGCCATGCTCTCTTCTCTGAAAGTGGCCAAGCCCCGGACATCAAGGAAAAGGGTACCTAGATTTGTAACTCCAAATGTTACTAGGGCCCTCCGAAGCAAGGGAAAATTACCCAAGAACCCCATTGTCAAATTTCCCAAGAGGAGGAATACTAAAAGAGCCACCCAAATCAAAGGAAAGGAGAAAGAAGAAAGCAGTCATGAAAAGGAAAGGGAATTCGAAATCATTCAAATCCAAAGTGATGATAGAAACAACGAAGCCCGGATCCTAGAAAATCTCTTGATCAATAGAGAAAACCAAATTGATGCTTTGAGGACTAATCTTAAGAGGGCTAGAAACTTCAATCATTTTTTGCAAGTTCAAAACAAACAGATGTGTGTCCATATGGTGGTATATGAGACACGGGCCATCAAATACAAAAAGGAGGCCTCCAAAGCACAAGTGAGATTGGAATAACTCATGGGTGAGTTCGATGAGAGCGAAGATGAAGATCAACCCAGGAGAAAGAGGCCAAAAACCATGGGGCTCAAAAAGGCCCTTGAGAAACAAAAGGAAGAAGAAGCTGCCCTTCTCCAATCTACCCCTCTCACTACATTGTTCGCACAAGAGATAGAGAACACTCAAGAAGCATGGCTTGAGAGGGTTAGTGATCACTTGGAGAAGAAGTTGGAGAAGGAAAATAGAGACTTGGACCTTCAACGGAGGATGACCGGGCATTATAAGAAACTCAATCAGTTTGCCCGGCGGAAATTGAAAGCCACTCAGGAAAAACTCAAGGAGGCTAAAAGGAAGCGATCGGAACCAAAATTGAGGAAAGACACCTCAAAGCTCAAAATTTTGGCCTCAGCTTCACAGCATGTTTCTGAAAACCCTTGAGGTTCATGCTCGCCAAAATTGGGAGAAATTCGACAAATTTTGGTTTTTTGTCTTTTTTGGGTTTTTTGGCTAAACCTCATGGGCATCGCCATTTTAGTTTGGGGCATCCTCAATGAATGTAAATGGTATAATTGGATGCCATATGTTTAGGGGCATATACTCATAAATTTTTAGATCAATTGAAGATCATTTTCTCCCCCAAAATGGCGAAAAACACTCGCTTTTTCTACACTCTTCCCCGTTTATCAGCAAGGCCTATTTTTTGGGTTTTTACACATAGGTCTATTTTTGGAGGTCTTTCAGTGGTCTGTTTGGAGAAAACTAAACATTTTCAGAAAATAGACATTTAGAGCTTTCCAACGGGCCATCATGGGCCTCGTTTTGACATCGGGAAGGCCTCCAAAAGTTCCCAGCAAGTCAAGGGACTTTTTGCTGATGTATTTCTTGAGTATTTTTGTAAAAAATGAACCTTTCAAAAGTGACTTTTCTTCATGTGCGTTTAGCTATTTTTGTACATGATTAGTTATGAAAAGTCAATATATTTCCCTTTTTTAGCATTTTTGAGATATTTTATTAGATATTTTGTGCCTTGGGCTTTGTAAAGCCTCAAGGAAAAAATCAGATATTTTGGATAGGCCAATGAGATTGCAAGTTGAACTAAGAGGTTTTCCTCACTTTGGCCTATATATTCCAAAGGATTTCATTGTAAACAAGGCTGAACTTGATTAATAGAAGCAATATATGGTCATACAAGCTTGGAAGAAACACTTGTCTCATACTTTTGGATAGTTTCTTGGATGTTTTTGGATGATGAAAGAGGATTGTTGTTGGATTCCATGACTTGGTAGAATGGTATAGTGTCTCTCTCTCTGTTTTGTTTCGTATTTTTCATTCATAATTCCATGTTCTTTCTTGCTATAATACAATAGAGAATAGATTTGAGACATGCCCTTGGAGGCACCTCAAATTTTCTGTTTCATTATAGCTTCCATGCTTTCTTCAATCCTAGTCACATTAGAGAATCCTTGATTGCTCTTTAATAACTTAAGAATATTGTTTGCTTGTTTCATTTATGGTTTTATGCATGCTAAGTATGATTCACGGTATGCCCTGCTTATTCATGGACAGTCATAGCTCCACCTCTAAAACCTCTCTTTGATTGATTAGATTATCATTTGTTGAACCAAGGAGGTCTTGTACTGATCTTGCCCTTTGCCTAAAACTATGAAATCTTGCTTCAAAGTGCCCAATAGCTTGGAATACTATGTTTAGGCATTCCTTCATAGTGATTTGAGTTGTTTGTTTGTCTTAAATGTATTTCCCCAAAGTTTGATAGCCATTTCCCAAAGTTAGAGAGTCATATATCTCTATGCATGGCTTGAATGTTTATTTCTATGCATTAATCAGTTTACAGTTACATTTCTCATGATTAATGGTTTTCCCTACCATGTTTATGTCAGCTATTAAACTTTTTATGTTTGAAATTATTTTTCCTTCACAAGTTTAATGTCCATCTCACTCCATTTTACCCAAAGATCCATTTTACCTCGCTCAAATCGGCCCTTCAACAACCTTGTATCACCACCTGAAAGCTTTCTTGACCTTTTCAACCCCATAGCCCAGTTGATCTGACATCTTTTTTAACTATCTTAATCTTTGATCAGTTCATCCCTCACAGCCTAAAAACCGAAAACATACTTCATAACTAGCCTAAAATCAAGAACACAATAAGAAAACACACAGATATCCCTTACACAAATAGAGAGAGCCCTCTCTAAGTCCAAGAAGGCTAGGTCCTTGGGCTCCAAAGACTGGTTTGATGTTACACTGTCATTTGGCTTGCCAATCAGCCAAATCACGGGACCCTAACAGGAAGAACCATGGATCAAGCTGCAAAGCATCATAGAGCAGGACATGATAGAGAGCAGAGCTCACTCTCAGTCCCAGGACTTTGCTCCTCAATTCGGGTGTGGCAAAGTAGTTCGGCCCTGCCATAAGTAATAATGGTAGTGGCTTTGGGATTGAAGCTCGCCACCCTCCACGTGTGTGGCAAGCTTGGTAGGTAGTACAGACGCATGCATCATGAGGTGAGGTGGCAAGACGGAGGCACGCGCATGGCGTTTAAATATGGGTGCAGGAAGGTGTGGGGGTTTTGTTACGATGACAAACTCTGGTGCAGGCACGACCGTGGGAAAACAAACCTCCAATGGCCTTCCACCTCGGGGAAACTTTGGTATGTGGTTTCCCACCACAACACCCCCCCCCATCTCATGCCATTTTTATGTTTTATCAGTTGGTTCAGTCTCTATGGGAGCCTAAGGGGATGAATTTGGTCTGGTATAGTATGTTGCTGGGTAGGGGAGAGATGAACCAATCAAACTCTGGATGGGGGAAGGTTTTGGTTATGTTGGGTCTCTGCCTCTATGTCGGTGTAGGAATATGACATGGCCTCAGCATGCATCCGAGTATAAGCCTGGCAGGGGAGGGACACCAACAGGAGGGATTGGCGAGGGGTTGGGAAATTCAGCTTAGGTATAGAGTTAAGGGATAGTCTTGGTTCATGCATAGTTCAGAGGCATTGCAAGCTAATTCCACCATGAGCTACTTGGGCTTTGTGTGCGTGGTGACTAGGAGAGGGAACTCCACCCAGGCCTGAGCAATGGGCATCGATGACTCTTCTGTAAATTGGGAGGCTCGGAGGTATGATGGGTGGGATGACACGAGACGAGAGGTCAGGAGATTGATGGAAGGCGAGCAGTCTATGGGGTATGGGGATAATTTTTGGGGTGAGTGCTATCAGCAGAGACAAGGGGGTGGCAGAGATTAAGCAAGGTGTGAGGCCTCTTGGCACGTAGAGGGATGGGCAGGGGAGAATTATTAGGAAGGGTCCCTCAGGTCACCAATTTTATGATATGTGATGCATGGACTTTTATCATTTAAAATACATGGAATTATGCCTCCGTTTTATTTTCTGGACAAGAAAACCACCTAGAAACCTTGCCATATATTGTGGTATGGCACGCTCCAAGAGCCCTGCAGCTCGAGGTCGTAGCCGAAAAGATATGGGGAAGGTGTTTGAAGCTCAACCCAGCTCACCCTTAAGAAATCCAAGAGGACGGAGGTCGACAATAGATGTAATCCAAGCAAAAGTAAATGCATACCACGAAAACACAACAGAGGAAATTGAAAACCTCATTGAAAAATGGGAAGCTGATATAAATAGACAGGTAGAAACATAGATGGATACCGAGGAATGGAAAGGTATAGTATCGGATCCGGGACAAACAAGAGGTAGACTGACACAATTCATGCAGACATTGTACCTCTACTCATCTATGAAGAGTATCCTTGGAAATTCCTTGGAGCATATATCTATGAGCCTGGTGACATTAGCCGAAGAATCCCCAGACTACAAGACCGGGTTCGATAAGATCAAATTCTAGCTGAGGAATCAGGATGGGCACCTTGAGCACATTGAGGACCACATCCTGTGTATTTCCAAGCCTTTTGAGCATGTTAGCACTTCGGTTCAAGATCCGGCACCGGTGGATTCGGCCTCGGCTCCCGAAGAGGCTGAGTAGTCTCAGAATGGTTTAGTCTATATTTCTTTCTAATTATCTATATGCAACTAGCATTTAAATTTCTAGTTTCTAGTAGATATGTTAGTAAATTTGTGAAAAACTGGATATGTGTGAGTATCCAGGCTTTGTTTGTTTGGTATGACATACTCAAAATCTTATTTTTTTGGAAGGCATACCACACCATCAGGTGGCCAAAAGACAATGTTTCCGCTCAGGGTGAGTTGAGGCCACCAAACTGGGAAATCTGGTTGTTTCTTGTTTATAAAATTAATGAAAAAGGAGTCCTACCAAGCTTTAGAAAAAAAAAAGACAAGGGGTTACCAATAACTATCCCATTTTGTACGACAAAGAGCCTCATATTGATATATCATAAAATAAATTTTAATTTATTCTATTGTGTTATCCAATGTTGTTGGAAATGTTACACCATTGATTAAATATTATAATGAAGAAATGTGAAATATAATAATATAAAAAATTAATCCAACCGTAATACATTTTCACTAATCAAATTTTGATTTATATGAATAATAATATAATATGTATTAGCCCCGGTGTTGTAGATATTACGCACCAGCATTATTGGCATTCGACGCCTTGGTGCTTTTAGTTATGTATGCAACCCAATGTGTTTATATATGTAGCGCATCGGTGCTAGTTGTTCCATCAAGCGCACTGCAAAACAAAACATCTGCTAAAACCTCAGTTGTGGTGACGTTTTGTTATAATATCTACCAAAACATCTGTTATCAAAAACAGATGTTGCAGCGGATGTTTTTTTGAGATTTTTTCCAATTTATAACACTATAAACCTTTGTTATAACCTCCGCTACAAGGTATTTACGTAGCCCGGTGTGTTTATATATGTAGCACACCGTTGCTAATTGTTCCATGAAGCGCACCACAAAACAAAACATCTGCTAAAACCTCAGTTTTGATGAAGTTTTGTTATAATCTCTGCTAAAATATATGCTATCACAAACATATGTTGTAGTGGATGTTTTTTGAGAAATTTTTCTAATTTTATAACACTAAAAACCTTTGTTATAACCTCTGCTAGAAGGTATTTTCCTTGTAGTGTAAGAACTTCTACATCACGTTGTGAGGTTCCTCATAATCATAAGTTTTTTGAATTGCATCTCATTTAGCAGCATATTTCTAATTTAATTTATTTCATAATGCATGTATAGGTAAAAATACTATAGAGGTATATTTGTTGGAAGATGAACTTCAATTCCATAATTACCTACCACTCCCACTAGATCACTTGGTGTAGTAAGAGCCAGATCACGAATTCCTACTATTGAAGTTAGAAGGAGGCTCCTTAAGGTTCAAAGATATGAAAATGGAGCCAAACTGAGGAAGTTGTAATCAAATCATCTTCAGTAAAAGTTGTTATCTTTCTTTATTCAATGGGAGAGAAAATTTTTGTATATGAACTTGTAGTACCTATTGAATAAGAAGAAGAAAATTTCTTTGGAGGACCACTGATTTAGTAACCAGAAGAATCAAATACAATTTAAGAACCTTATTACCCCAGTTTTGAGGAGTCAATGGAAGAAGTTGAAGGAGAAGTATTCCCTCCCCCCAATGGACATGAAACATTAATAGGAGTAGGAGGAGATGAAAAACCACAACTTGGAGGTGGGAAAGGGGGAAGAGTACCTATTGAATGTGGAAGAGGTGGTAGACAATGAATAGGAAGAGGTGAATATGGATATGGTGGTGGTGACAATGAAATAGATCCTTATGGATTTCCTATTCAGGACACTGATACAACTATTACATGAAGCATGTCTCTCCATCTACACTTTTTCATTGATGTCCAATGGGGGGAGAAAATGAAGTGCAACATGGAGACAAAGGAAGTGAATCATGGAGACAAGGGGATCATGAGCGTTGACATCAATGAAAAAGGGGGAGATTGTTGGAAACAATTGTCAATGATGTCAAAAGGTGAATGGGTCAACATTTGTTTCGTGATTTTCATGCCGAAATTAGTGAATTTGGATGCAAGGACCTTCTAGATTAATAGCCCTTATCATGCCCTTTCGTTAGATAGGAAACACATCTTATGGGTTCTCTTGCTTAAAGAGATATTCAAGTTTGAAGTTCATGCCCCAAATGGATGGGTGTAGCACCAAATCTTCATGGTCTCATTAATTCATTAAAGAGAGGCCAGAAATATAATTTAATTTAACTTATATGCATGTGTCCTAATTAGCCTTGAAATGGGATTTTAGGTAAGATAAAATAAATTATTTTTAGTGTTTTCTAAGTCTCCTCTAAATAGGTCAATTCTCCTACTTTATGTGGGCTCAAAATAAATGTGCCCTTTCAAATGAAAATACTTATTTTGCTCAGGTCGTCCCCTATTAGGGCTCCTCCAACTTATCTAGATTGGTTTTTTCCCGAGATTACCCAAAATTGCTTGTCATTTGATTATATATATATATATATATATATATTTCATAAAGGTGAAAGGAAGTATATAAATAAATTCATATATATATCCCATAAAGGTGAAAGGAAGTACATAAATAAATTCACATGAAGCATGAAGCCACCCTACATATACTTGCAACCAAGGAAGAGGGCCTCCCACAACACTCCAACATGGACAAATAATGCACTCATCCAACTCTGCGTTCCTTACAGGAAGTGATCAAATTCGAAGGGTTCATCTTAAGTTTATTTGGAAGGCATATGTTTATCTAACCCTTCAAAAATGAAATGTTATAAAAAAAAATTCACTTCTCTTAACAAGTATATATTAAATAAAAACCTTATTAAAAAAAATGCCAGAATTAAATAGAGTCCTTCTAAACCCTTAAAATTTAAAAAGTGGCTACATTAAAACACTATAAATCTCAATAGAACTTAGTAAATAAACAAACATTTTTCTCAAATTCATTAAAAAAAGGCAAGGACATGTTTCTTCTATTAATAGACTTTCATCTCTATTAAAAACTTCAGGTTCTATAGATTCAATTTTTTTTTGTAATTAATAAAAGAGTTTTCTATATCTAATATGGAAATATAGTTGTAATACACATCTATTGTGCCGCACTATGGCTTGGTTGGTATTTTTTTTTTTTCTTCTTTACAATGATTTTCAAATTGGTCGTTTTATTTCTTGAGGACAATTTTCACATTCAAGAATAACGACTTATACAATGAATTCAATCTTGGTTGATGTCTTTCTCTAATAATGCAGTTTCCTTTAGTTAAAAATGTTGTTTATTTTTTATACGATTATCTTGTTAAAGACCCTTCATAGTAGCATTTGCATTAATAGCCACATGCCCTCTTTATTTCTTGGATGTTGAATGGAGAGAATGAAGCGAGAGACACATTAGCAGTTGTATGGATAGCTATTGGCATTCTATAACTTACGGGAAGACCAATAGTAGGGGAAGCAAATTAAGTTGTAACCATGTAGGTTGACCTTAGCAATCTTTTGTTGTATGGTTGTTAATAACACTAGAGTTCTCTCCAATTCAAAGCTCTACATAATTTTATGCGAAGCAAACTTATTATTTCTCACCATTTCTTTCATGGAAAAGCATTGAGCTATATGCTTGCACTAGCTAGAAAGTTAAGGAGGAGGACTATATTGAATGAGAAAAAGGGAGGAATGGTTTTAAATAGGCTATAATCGTACTAATTTTTTTTTACAAACTTATTATTTCTCACCATTTCTTTCATGGAAAAGCATTGAGCTATATGCTTGCACTAGCTAGAAAGTTAAGAAAGAGGACTATATTGAATGAGAAAAAGGGAGGAATGGTTTTAAATAGGCTATAATCGTACTAATTTTTTTTTTACAGTATTAATTTGTATGTTTTAAAAAACTAGAGAGTTAATAAAGAGAAACCATTTCAAAATAAGAGAAGAAATACGAGGTTTTAAACAAAGCTTGATTTTAAAAATTTAATAGGGATGTATTAGAATCACATGATATGTGTTTTGAAATTTGAATGTTTTAAAATTTTATGGTGTTAAATTTATTTAAAAATAAATAAAAATTCAAACAACAAAAATCTAATTAACATTAGTGACTTTTTTATGATTTTTTTAGAAAGTTCAATTTATTATTTAAAAACAAAGCATAGTCCTAAAAATTGTTTTGCAAGAAGTCTAACTAAAACACTCTAAAATGTCTAATCTAGAATAATAGTTCTATATGGTATATATTAAACATTTAACAAGTAAACTGATTGATTTATTGTTTATTGTTAATTAGATGAGAATAAAAGTATATTCAATAAATAAAATGAAAAAATAATAGTGCATTTTAATGAAATTTGATGATTATGATGGTTACAATTTTGATATAGTGCTAATTAGTTGAGAATAAAATGTTATTCTATAATATGTAAATGAGAAAAATTGAAAAATAAAAAGAAGTGACGGATTGTTCTTCTCAATATTACCAATGAATTAAATAAAAATACATTGGAGACATCAACATTATATGACTTTAGTGAGACTGAACTAACATTGAACTAAGTGAAATTGAAGTAAACATTTGGATGGATGATTTCCATACCTAACAGATAGTTAAAATAAGATTCTCCAACAGTGAAATCAATAGCCATTTTTATTACTGTGTTATGTATTTTAGTGAAATAGGATGATATACTTGGCTGGAATTTCAAAACAAAAGCACCGATAACAATTTTGGTACTTACCGGTGATTTGGAATGATTCAGATGCAAATTTTAACAATTTTGGCACTTCCTGGTGAATTGGATGATTCAGATGCAAATTTTTTAACTATATTTGAGGCACACTTAACCGAATTGGCAATTTGCGAAATCTAATTCCATCCGTCGTTATTGGTACTGAAGCACTGTGACGTACTTGATGAGGTGCAATTTGGCCGTCAAATTCAGACCCTCATTGCGGAGGATCGATCCAAAATCGAGTAAACTGTGACCCGTACACATTAAAAGATTATAGTTACGTGGTGTGTGAGCCCATTTTAAGCAATTCGTACGCTTTGTCACGTGAACAAAGTAGAAATTTAAAGATAGTTGGTCCCCGTTTTGATTGCTTCTGTGATTCGTACTATTGGTTTTGTACATATTGATTTATTTTATCGAATGATAGATACGTTACGAGAGGCTTATCTGGTTTTCTTGTTCTAGTTAGGACAGTGAGGACCATTGTATGTGACACGTAAAGTCGTAAACTGTACTAGTAATTGACCAGCCACGCCTGCCGGCTCACATTTAGACGGAATCGATGTTTACACCGATGCCAATATTGTTTTCTTTCCAAGAAAAGAGATGATTAGGTTTCTTGATTTTCTTGTCAGAGTTAAGGTTAAGTCTGTAATAGCTGTTCTGACATGTTAGACCCGATCTGAGAACGTGACTTTTATTGTTTGGTGGAGAAAAGAAAGAAAGAAGATAGACAATAATGGTGAGAGGAAAAACCCAAATGAAGAGGATTGAGAACACCAGCAACAGGCAAGTTACGTTTACCAAGCGTATGAATGGTTTGCTGAAGAAAGCTCATGAACTCTCGGTTCTCTGCGATGCGGAAATTGGACTTATGGTTTTCTCTCCAAGAGGCAAGCTCCATGAATTCGCCAGTTCCAGGTATCTATGATTTTGTATTGGCTGAGTTGTTAACGGTCACAATAACATGTAAGAATTACTGAAGAGTTTGGTAGTAATTCGTACGCTTTGTCACGTGAACAAAGTGGAAATTTAAAGATAGTTGGTCCCCGTTTTGATTGCTTCTATGATTCGTACTGTTGGTTTTGTACATATTGATTTATTTTATTGAATGATAGATACGTTACGAGAGGCTTATCTGGTATTCTGGTTCTAGTCAGGACAGTGAGGACCATTGTATGTGACAGGTAAGGTCGAAAACTGTACTAGTAATTGACCAGCCACGCCTGCCGGCCGACATTTAGACGGAATAGATGTTTACACCGATGCCATTATTGTTTTCTTTCCAAGAAAAGAGTTGATTAGGTTTCTTGATTTTCTTGTCAGAATTTAGGTTAAGTCTGTAATAGCTGTTCTGTCATGTTAGCCCCGATCTATTGTTTGGTGGAGAAAAGAAAGAAAGAAGATAGACGATAATGGTGAGAGGAAAAACCGAAATGAAGATGATTGAGAACACCAGCAACAGGCAAGTTACGTTTACCAAGCGTAGGAATGGTTTGCTGAAGAAAGCTTATGAACTCTCGGTTCTCTGCGATGCGGAAATTGGACTTATGGTTTTCTCTCCAAGAGGCAAGCTCCACGAATTCGCCAGTTCCAGGTATCTATGATTTTGTATTGGCTGAGTTGTTAACGGTCACAATAACATGTAAGAATTACTGAAGAGTTTTGGGCATGAGTATTCTATCTGTGTGGACTGTGCAATCGTCTAGTTATTTTAGATTTTTGATTAATGCTGCTGTCCTCCCGAGAAACGTTTGGTAGTAATGTTTAGTTACAACAAGTTGTTTTATTATGTTGGTGATGGTTTTTATTTTTATTTGGTTCAGCTTATGAGGCAAACATGTCACAGCACTAGATTCTAACCCAGGTGGGAAGAAGTTTTGTTATGTTGGTGATGGTTTTTATTTTTATTTGGTTAAGCTTATTTAGATAAGCATGACATAGGTAAAAAACATGTCACAGCACTAGATTCTAACCCAGGTGGGAAGAAGACAACACTCACTTGATATGATGTGGCTGTAAATGGCTAGCATTTATCACAACTATTCCAAGTTCCATGAAATCTTATTTTGTATGGTTCAAACGTTAAGGGTCAATCAAGCTACCTGATCTCATGAAATAATTTCAATGCTGGGAAGAAAAATGTAATCTAGAAAATATCAAATCACAGTGTGTCCAAATCCGTTGAGAGGTGTACAAGTTGTCGTTATTCTGAGTGGGTAAACTTTTACATAAAAATCCTCCAAACACCGCACCACACTGCGTACACCGCGCGTACATGATTAGTTGAAATCATATGAGGGTGATCATGTTGATACCATATTGTGCCTCGTAGGGTAGGAATTTCGAATTTGAAACACTTATTAAATTCGATGATTTTTGTAATTTTATTATTTATTTTGATTATTTAATGAAAAATATTAATGGTTTTTTTTTGAAATTGTATTTGAGAGACCAATCAACTTGTGACCAGCCATTTGCCCATCAAATTCCATTCTAGTCCATCCTAATGCATGGTTAAACTTGTATATATAAAAAAAAAAAAAACTATCACAAAAATCAGATGTATATGTAGTTTAACAAAATAATACCTCAGTGCACAAGCATAAATTCAATCTGTTTATTTTTCAAATCCCACGAGAGGTTATCACGTTGATACTTTACATAGGTAAGCTTGTAGTTTAAAGGGAAAAAAATAACACCTTTTCAGTGCACAAGCATATAATCACTTCATCTTTCAAATCCCACGAGGGGTGATCGTATTGATACTGTACTTGAGGTCGATCATTTCATCGTTCGATTCCCATGAGGGGTGATCATGTTAATAATGTACTTCAGTAAAGTTGTACATAAAAGACCCACACAAGAATTGGATGCATATAAAAAATAATATAAAAAGAGAAGAAACCAACATCTCAATGCACAATCAATATAATACATTAGATGAGAGCTGAATTACTTCATTCAAATGGTAGGTAACCAGGATGAGTTTTAGCACTCACGATGCTGGCAATAACCACACAAGGCATACAATTACCGGTTCCTGCCCTCTGATGCAAGTCATCGGACTGAAGACATACCATTTCCAGATGAGTGTATGACACTGTGCAAAACATCATCAGATTGAGCTTACAAATATCATGTTTACAGTCTCGTATCAATGATGATAACCCCTATGATACCCACAAAATCTTTGTTTTCCTTTTTTCTTTTTCTTTTTTAGAATTCCTTAAAAAGAGGATGGGTTTTGGCCAGATCCAAGGTATTATGGAAAATGAAAAAAATGGTGATAATATAATAATAAATATCTAATGGAGATGCAGCATTGTTAAATACTCAGGTTCTCCATGGTAGGGCCAAATAAAGAAGGTGAAGATGATACCCAACCAGATGGGGTGAAATCAAGCCTCATCTATATAGATATTTGCAGTTACTCAACAAAAAGATTTATAAAATCTTTCTTTATTTCTCAAATACTGAGATGAAGCTTTTCCGAAGACAAATAAACTGATGAAAAGGGAAAAAAACTAAAAAGTTAATGATGATACACGAGACATGATGATTTTGACAATTTAATCTACCCAAGAGAGCTTAATCCTGTTCTCCGTGTTACGGAAAAGGAAAACCCCTAGCAATGCAAAAAAATAAAAATACTACAAAGAAGGTGAAGATGAATGATATCAACCTGTTGGAGATCGATCACGCCTGATCTACATAGATGTTAGAGGTCCTGTTACAAAAATAGGAAGCTCAATCGGGCCTCATCTACATATATGTTAGCAGTCCCGAAATAGACATAATCTGAGAAGGTTTACTAATCCTAAAAGAAAAATAATATTGGGTTTTTATCTATTAGAATAGTTTTTTGATGGAAGTTGTTTAGGAAGTCAATCAAATTTACTGGAAAATGAAGAGACATAGCCTACTTTTGCCAGCTTAATTCGAATAAAAATGCCCCAAGATGTTGTCAAGAAGACGGTATCAACATGATGAGGGCCAAGGTCAAGCTTCATTTAATAGATGTTTTTATTACCATGTGTTATATATATATATGTTTAATAAAGTTCACAATATTTTTGTTTTTGTTTTAATAAAGGTAGAGATAAGTTTCAGTAATAAAATTTTAATAAATGGATTTTTTTACTTCAGAAGAATAATATCAAGAGAGGAATGTTGCTCTAATTGACTGGTACGAAAGCCTGGATATAAAAATCTTCTTAAAAATAATTCAAAAAGTAATATCCAACCAAAAGAAAAGAAAGAAAAAATATGTAGAGTTTTAAAATTTTAAAAATATAAAATAAGAAGAATTAAAGTAGAAATGATTTAATAATAAATAAATTTCTTAAGGTGGGTTTAAATGGGAGTGGGGTTTGAAAATGTGAATTTATTTCATTTTCTTAATGAATTCACATGTTTATATCTGACTATATCTTTCACAAGGGACTCTCATAAGTTTGGAGTATTAAAATGTGCATTTTCTATTAGGGTTGAGTAAGAACATGTTCATTTCCTATTGGGCTTGAGAATGAACTTTTGTATCTCAGTAACAAATGCATTCTTCATGCCTACTTTTAATGAAGGTGTGGTGATTGAATATGTGTATTTGTTAGAAAACATGTGCTTTGGGGTGAATGAGGGGTGAGGAGGTTGATTAGGTGTATTTGTTAAAAACATGTGCTTTGGGGTGGAAGGTGAAGATGTGCATTTCACATCTTGTAAGGTACATAATAATATTGTCATTGTTATTAAAATTTAAAGTTTATATATGAATAAACATTCTAATTCAAAAAGTCTTTTATATAATTTGCGATAACAATATCTATCAAAATAGAGAGTATGTTTATAAAATTAGAAACACAACATTAAAGATAATAAGAGGAATGATAATTTGGGTTAGGAGTAGATTAATAATGAATAGAATGCTCTTAGAAATGTGTAATAACTTTTCAATTTGATGTTGTTCATAAACATTAATTTTATGGTCAATCTCTATGTAGACATGTTGCAAAGAAATTAGTGAATGATTAGAAAAACTTGTTGAGTAACAAAGAACAGGACCTTGTTATTGAACAAGTTACATAAGTAGGTGAAATTGTCAACAACCTAGTATGTTGCATAAAATAATTGGAGAAGTAGAGTGGCACAAAACTAAGATTGGTTGATTTTTTAAACATCGTTTTCATGTGATTTCCACTACTAAATATAAGTCTTACAACATTTTTTGGAATAATAATAGTGGAAGACAACAAGATTGATGTTAAATAGTTTTTTTGAATGGCATGGTGATAAATATGAATTTTAATTGTCATTTGAAAGAGAATATATATGGTTTGAAATAAGAAACTTCATTAGAATTGATTATATTTAGAATTATCTATGATAATTCTTTAAACATTGGTGTGGTTCATAAAATTCCAATACATTAGCTAAAGAATAATATTCAATGAAAAGAAATGAGAATTCATGTTTAGTGCTTCTTGACAAGGTTGAATGGTTGACCTTTGCATTCAGTAGGGATTCTCCTTGATGGAAGATTTCAATGAGACCTTCAACTCTTCGGAATAAGGAATTCATATGGTTTATGGCTCGATTATCTTCAAATGGTTTTGTTTGGGTTTTACAAGTTGTGGCCTAATCCGCCATATATGCATTTTAGATGCAATAAAGGAGATGTGGTTAATCTAATATGTAGAATGTAAAATGATGCATTAACTCATTAGAAACACAAATGAGGTAAACATAACACCAAATATCTTACTCCAAAACTTTAGTAAAAAAGTTAATTATGCAAATAAAAGCAATAATCTCATGACCAAAAGGTCTGGTAATAACCAATTTCTTAGAATATCATGCCAAAGGCAATATATAAGTAATTAATGAGATAAAATAAATAAATAAGTTACTTATAAGTGAAAAACATTTGCACTATAATATAATATGTTCATATTTGTCCAAAATTAAGTAAATCAATAGAAATGTTTCACAAACTACACATTTTATAACTTAGATCTTAGTCGATATTGGCTTCCCTTTCATCGATATTTCAAAAAAAAATTCTACAAGTTTCACAATCAAAATTCCCCTTCTTTATTGGGTATATTCTATTTATACAAAAGAAGGGGAGTGAGGTTCATCATTTTGATTTTCTCCATTTTGTTGTTTAGTAAACTATTAGGATTTTTAGTTTCTTCATTGAGTTATTGCTTTTACCACTTGTGTTATTTTTTCTTTTCAACACCAAATCCTTCTTTGGTCATTGGGTTCCCTCATTGATCAAGTCAATGTCTTTATTCATGTATCCCTTCTTTCCACTTGGAGGTTCATTTCTGTCTTTCATTTCACACTTCTTGGACTCTTGTGCTACATAATGGTTTTAATTTTCTTATCAGTTAGAACTTCATTTCCTTTAACTACTCGAGTCTGTTCTTGGTGATTTGATTCTCCTTACAATTGTTGTACATTTTCTAGATGTTAGTGTGTATAATACAAACCATATGTTCAACTTTAGCATCGAAAAAAACTCCGGTTTGATATTTTGAATCAAATTGAGCTATAACAAAGTTTGGACCATTTTATTAAGTTTGAGAACACGGTTTAAATCACATACTAGTTAGAAGTTGGGATTCCCTATTTCACGATTGGGTTTAAATTGAGACTTGGTTGCATACACGATTGGAAAATTGAGGTTGATTGTAAAGCTGGGGAAGGGGATCGCTTGGAGGAGGCTTGATTTGAAAATTGGGTTTAGTTGAGAAATTTGGGCCTAGTGTTGCTCACATTTATAAATGAATGCTATGATCAAAATTGAACATAAAAATGGTTTCACATATGTAAACAAGAAAAGTGGGAAAGGGCTCAATTTTGAACCACTAAATCAAGCTAAGGTGAGTCACTTTAGTGGTTTGGGATTTTGACTTGGAAGTAGTGGTTGATTTAGAAATGGAGACCTTGAAAGGGTTTTTATTAGTCAAATTCAAAAAATAAAATAAAATATTTCAAAAGAAAGAAAAAAATAAAAAAAGAAGAAATATGTGACAAAGATAAAAAAAACAAAAAGTTGAAACGCAAAAGGAGAGAAAGAGATGGAAAGGGGAGATGAGGGATATTGGTATATACTAACCTATTTCAAAATTTGTCCCCCTCACCACTAAATTTAGTAGAAGGCTTTCATTTGGTAATAGGGTCTAAATTGAGTGGATCAAGAAATCAAGGCTAAAGAAATATTTGAATGAAAATTTAGAGGGAAGTTGAAAGAGAAGAATAGGTGAAAGGAGCACTTGATTTCAAAATAAGAGTCGATTTCAAATTGGATCATTATTGAAGTATTTAAAATTAGTGTTGATGAGATTTCAAATTTTTTAGCGACGTGTTGAAAAATTATGACACAGTGCAAATTGATGCAGGAGCATTAGGCTCAGAAAATTCTTTGTATTTTAATAGACATAGAGGGTTTTGTATTTTCCAAGAGAGTTGGTTTCTTATGTAATTTTTTGAGTGATTTTAATGAGAATTAATTAAATATTGTGAGGAATTTTGTAAATGTTCTCGAATGTTGGAGAACCTGAGAGAATTAGGTTAGTTGAGAGCTCATAGGGATTGAGAGATTTAGGAATTAATTGTAAATCCTAAATTAGAATTGGGTTAATGATTTTGTGGATGAGAGAGGATCCTTAGGGATTAGTTGAGGCAAATGAGGACTTAGAAGATATTCTGGATTTTTTTCAGATGATGGAGGATTTGAACCTAAATTGGTTCAGAATCTTTTGTATAAAAATGATAAGCCTCCAGGCATTAGAGAGGTAGAGGTAGGTTTTAGACAGATAAAGTTTGGATTGAAATCCTATGGGCCAGATACTGTGTGAAAAGGCCACTGATTAGAATATCAGGCCAAAGAGAAGAGATGTTTTGTGAATTATTAAGTGTGCATTGATTTATTGAGTTTTGATTTACTTATGAACTGAGCATACAAGCTATATTTCATAAATCCACTCAAGTTACATATATACATGAGGTACAGTCTCAAGATAGGGAAGCTATCTTGGATGCACAATAAGTTGGTTGAGGGAATATCTCAACCTCACACTAAACTAGGAACTAACGTATAGAATAGGAACATACTCTATACATAGAGAGAATCACAACTGATGACAAGTAGGAATTATATATTCCAACACTCCCCTTTAATGACTACTTGTCTCAATATCCATCTACAAAATCTACAACTGATCCTGTTTGGTAAGTACATTGGTTCTGTTTGGTAATTACACTGGTTCTTTTTCGTAATTACACTTTGTATCTTGTTCATGCTATTGTTGATGTCCATATAAAGGAACAACCATCTACCGAAATGCATGGGTTCCCAACCGCTGCAACCACTAGTCTACTAGGAAGTCCTTAACATACATGGTTCATCCAACCACTCGATTAAGTCCCCCTTGATATAAAATTTCACCTTATGGAGTCTAAAACCAATACAGCCCACCCAAGTGTATCCATCCCGCATGACACACTCTTCCAGGGTGTTAAAACTCTCTGATAGAGGGAACATATAACAAAGGTGTTGTTGTGAGCCGATCCAAGATCATACACTGCACATTGTCTTCGATCTGATCCCTATCAGATCACTGACAACTGATTGCTCCACGTTGCTTCATGAACATGCACGAGCAACACCCTTTCACTTGCTTACTAGTTCACATTTCGACAAGCAGTAATTCACCTCCATTGCTCAGGCGCTCAGCCTTGAGGAGATACAATCTAGCCACCAAGGCTTATCACAGGCACGAAGGCTCACCGCAGCCACGAAGGCTCACCACACTTCCGCTGCGTGAATGAACATGAACCAACAAGCACACTTCCGCGGCTGCAAAGAAGGGATCGACCTCCCATCGACATAAATCGGAAGCCATCCCATTATCCAGATATAAACAAGCTCCAAAGAGGCACTCCAAAACAATTTGCAACCGACAATACTATGAAATTTCCATGCAATATCACAAGCAATAAAGTATAATACAGACTCGCGAATTGACAATATCCAGGAAAAATGTCTCAATTGCTTCTGCTCACAAAATCTACGCACCAGTGCCTCTTCAATACGATCTTCCGTCTTCTCTGCGGCATTATAATCTTATGGGACTTTGTAGTTTCTCTGATGGCTCTGTGCATCCATTTGAAGAAAAATGCACTGATAGAACACTTGCTAGCATCGTTGCTACCAGATTTATTAGTGCCTTCCAGTCTTCACGGCACTATCGGGTTCGATATTTCCGACTTCTGCTTAAGCCTGATAGAAACTGAGCATCTTAAAAATATTTGACACTTCTTGTTGACGGCTGACTTGCTCCTATGCAAGATGAGTTTGTTGCCAACAGAAATTTCAATACACATGGTTTTACATTTGCTTGTGTAAAACATTTTCACATCATTAATGGCGACATTGATTGCCTCACGTTGTGTATTATACTGCCAAACAACTGTGATCCAGTATGAGAAAATAAGTCAGTCATCCTCACAAATCCCCTTCAAATTCGATCATATCTCCTCCTTTGCAGTCTTCAGTTGTATGATGTCCGATTTATGGCACAGGTGTATGCACCAACACTTCCTTCTCCTCTCCGACGTAGGATCTCTGCAGCATCAAGGCATACATGACGGGGGGCCGAAGTACACAACAACACTTCTTTCACCTTCTTATGTCTCCTTGTTACAGTTACATTCCTTCTCACGTCTCCTTGTTTCACCAAGCATTTGTCTGTAGGCAATAATGCAAATACCATCAAACCTTTGAATAAATTACACATAGCAGCCAACATCGAACGCTGCAATCAAACGCAGCTTCTTGGACCTCCTCATGCAGGAAATCAAACTCTCACCTTCACCCTCTTCGAGATCAGGATGCTCCAATGATCAGAAGCATCAAATCGCAGTAGTGTGAGAACTATCAATGACGTAGCCTATAGACTATCGATCATCGTGTTGCAAATGTAGTAAAGATATGCTGCATATGCAACACTCATCCACCATGCTTCAGGTCGAAAAATGCAACAACCAATCCACGTCACATACAGATGTAGCACCAATTCACAGATTTGACACTTGGATTTTACTCTGATCTCAATTGATCAAGACCGCAGCTGCCATTTTTGCACTACGTCGGTAGGCATTGAATCGGATATTCTTGCCCTTAATCCTCTCATGCCACGACTTCCTCTCGACACTATGTTTGCACCGAGTTTCTGTTCAGAGTTTCAGCTCCAAGCTCAGAAGCCTAAATACTCTTCAAGATCCTATAAAAGTCTCGCAGACAATAGATCGCCACCTCTTCTTCATGACCACCTTCTGGTCATCTTCTTCCACATCCTCAAAAGCCACACTGATTTTTCATATTTCCTTCGCAAATCTGCTATTGAGGAACTGATCGGCAACATATGGGAACTCCCAAGCCCATTGCCTCCAAGGTAGAGTTCCATCTGCTGTGTGTGAGGAACAATCCCACTGATGCATGGGAAAGTACTTTCCACTGTGGCACCCACCTCACAAACAACGCCCGCTCCTTTGTTCGCTCTTCAAAGCCGTCAAGTAAAAATTGCAACCTCGCCTTCGGCGATATCCAACTGGAGAACCCACAAAAAAATAAGTTGTCCGCTCGCTTTTAGTCCTTGTGCCAACTGCTCTAGCTGTTGCTGAGATTTCACAGCGATGCCGCCAAAGGAAACGTATGTAACTGATCCCGGTCATTGCATATCAAGCCATGTTAGGGAGCTCTCTTCCTCCTCCCACAGGCTCCCACACAAGTCCCTTGCAGGCTGCAGACAATAGATTGCCACCTCTTCTTCACAGTGGGGCTTGCTGTGGAGTCTTGTCAAACCCTACACGCAGCAAAGTGCCCTCTCCTCACAACAGCGTTCCAGCACAAGATGCGTTGATTCGTTGGAGGATTCCGAGCAGATCACTGCTCCCCACGACCGAAGACTCGCTTTTGTAGATCCACGCAACCACACAGATCCACGCTCTTCTAAAACGCTCACGGCAATTGCATCATAGCGGAGTTTCTGTGGCATTCAAGTTGAATGGACAAACTTAAAAAACTTAAAAACTAAAAAACAATACAGATATACTCTTTTATTTCCCTCGGCCCAGGAGGGGCCAAGGCCAAGCCCAAACGGGTTCCGATACCAACTTAAGAACTGAGCATACAAGCTATATTTCATTAATCAACTCAAGTTACATACATACATGAGGTACAATCTCAAGATAGGGAAGCTATCTTGGACGCACAATAAGTTGCTTGAGGGAATATCTCAACCTCACACTAAACTAGGAACTAACCTATAGAATAGGAACAAACTCTATACATAGAGAGAATCACAATTGAAGACAAGTAGGAATTACATATTACAACAGATTTATGAATAAATCAGAGGGTTTGCATAATGAAAAAATCGAATGAACAGAATATTTGAATTTGAGTGGTGTGTAATGAATGATTGATTAGGCCCACGTGGTGTAGAGCAGTCGGTGATGGGGTGTACTCTTAAGGCACTCCGCTCTGCAAGGTCACCGGTTCGAAACCCGTGGGTGGGATAGGAGGAGAAAAAAATGGGAAGATTAGGATTAGTCTAAACTAGAAAAAAAAAATGAATGATTGATTAGTGTTACTGCACAATATATGTATGCAGATTGAATCTGGCAGAATCAAATTTGAAGATAGACAAGCAACCATCGATCACAGAATGGATCGATGGTGACAATAGAACAACGTGCAAAAAGGTATGGATATTGGGTTTAAAAAATCCAATTGAATAGTGAAATTATGGACAAAATGAAAGAAGATGAATTCTGAAAAATGCAGGCTCAAAATTCATGTTATAATTCTATATGAATACTGTATGCAAAGGTTAGTCATCAATTCACATTGGACATGGCTTGATTCCTCTTGGATTGATGCCATTACACAGAAATTGGCCCTTCAAATTGTAGTCATAAGTGGCAGCGCATGAAGTGGACAGATTCGATGGTAAAGCTTCTGATAACAGTGGTTTTGTGTGTGAGCGAGGATGGTGGATCAGAATGCGAAAAGGGGAACAAGAAGAAGTCTGGGATTTTGCAGAAAAAAGGGCACTTTGTTTTATAATAGGGTAATTAGGCCAGTCCAAGGATCGCCAAAGTGGGATTGCATTCAGTTGTGTCAAAACAGAAAGCGGTTCATTTTGTTCAAAATAAAGAATTGAATTTGGGTTTACCAACGTTTGAAGTGATTGGTTGGCTACGAATGGAGGTTTGTTTCTGTTCAAGGATAAAAGGGTTTGGAAACTGTTAATTGAGTGCAATTTGGGTGAAAAAGGAAGAAGGCTCTGCGTTGAACAAAGTAGAACCCGTGACTCAGTGCATAAGCAAGAACTGTGAATTGGTTATTACAATGAAATGTAATAGAGTGTAGGCGGACAGAAATGATGCTCTTAAAATAGTTTCTCAAACAAGAAAGTGGTTTTCGCATACATCCAAATCGAGTAGTCTTTATTGCAACTTTTTGAAAGCTTTTACGGTGACTTTTTACGGTGTAATTTCTCTAAGTTCCCGCAGGAATTTATTGAAAAGAGAAGTTTGATTGCTAACTTTGCACAATCGAAGTGCCCTAGAGGTTTTTGAGGGTGCTGAATCTATATATAGAGTCAAAAAACTAGTTTGAATAACAAAAATCAAGATTTCACCTCAAAATTTTTCACCGGATTCCGGCACCTGAAACTTCAAAAAGTCGCACTAAAAATAACTCCCATCCAAATTGGTAAGTGGTAATTAACTGAGTCGTGCGATACAGATCAGATGGTGAGACGTTGCAATTAAAAACCATCTATTTCGCATAGCTTCAAAGCATTAATCTTCACGCTAGTTGGAGTGCGATATAGTCTATGGCCGTTGGATGCGTTGATCAAGATCAACGGTGAACGATCATGTTGAAATTGGAGGGATTGATGGAGGAATATGACTGTCAATATAAAGGTAAAACTGTGGGCCCGAATATGTGTTGGCACTTTATTTTTTAATCCAAGAGAAATCATAGAAATCATAGGTACGAATACCATAATGGGGATGCTTTATTATGGTTTAATTAATAATTGATATGGAAAGTCAAATAGTTTCCTGCATAAGGGGATTTTGAATTTTAGCATCAAGATATGTGAACAGAGTTTAAACCTTGGTTTAAGAAAGGGCTTCATTAAATTTGGAAAAGAAACATTTGGTCAAGTCATTAAATGAGACACATTTTTATGTGTACTTGTGAGTAAAGGCAGCTTAGGCTGCGTCACAAACCATCATCAGAATAAGCTTTTTTTTAAAGAAGAATCATCGGATTAAGCTTGTGATTACTCCTTTAGGGTGCAGTTGAACTGAGGCTACATCCACATCATGTTTACAGTCTCGTATCAATGATAACACCTATTATACCCCCAAAATATTTGTTGTTGTTTTTTTTTTCATAAAAAGAGGATGTCTTTTGGCTAGATCCAAGGTATTATGGAAAATGAAAAAAATGCTGATAATATAATATTTAACGGAGATGCAGCATTTTTAAATGCTCAAGTTCTCCATGGTAAGGGCAAATAAAAAAGGTGAAGATGATACCCAACTTCAAACCACATATATATTGATAATATTTGCAGTTACTCAACAAAAATAATTTATAAATTCTTTATTTATTTTATCAAATACGAAGAAGGGAAAAAAAACTAAAAAGTTAATGATGATACACGAGACATGCTGCTTTTGACAATCTAATTCATCCAAGAAAGCTTAATCCTGTTCTCCATGATATGGAGATAGAAAATCCCTAGGAATGCAGAAAAAGAAAACACTACAAATAAGGTGAAGATGATATCAAAGAAAACACTAAAAATAAGGTTAAGATGATATCAACCTGATGGAGATCGATCAGGCCTGATCAACATAGATATTAGCGGTCCTGTCACAAAAATAGGAAGCTCAATCGGTCCTCATCGGATTTTTTACCTTAAGATTAATATCAAGAGGAATGTTGCTGTAATTGATTCATACAGAAGCTTGGATATGAAAATTTTACGAAACATAATTCAAAAAGTAATATTCAATGAAAAGAAAGAAAAAATTGTGAAGAGTCTTAAAATTAAAAAAATTAAAAATAAGAAGAATAAAAATAGAAGTGATTTAATAATAAATAAATTTATGAAGGTGGTGTTTAAATGGGAGTGGGGTTTCACCATTTGTATTTATTTCATTTTTTTTTAATGAATTCACATGTTTACGTCCAACTCTATCTTTCATAAGGGACTTTCATAGGTTTGTGTTATGAAAATGTGCATTTATTATTAGGGTTGAGTATGAACATGTTCATTTCCCAATAGGATTGAGAATGAACTTGTGCATCTTAGTAATAAATGCATTCTTCATGCCCACTTTTAATGAAGTGGTGGTGATTGAATAGGTGCATTTGTTAGAAAATATGTGCTTTGGGGTGAATACTTGGTGAGGTGGTTGATTAGGTGCATTTGTTAAAAACATGTGCTTTGGGGTGGAAGGTGAAGATGTGCATTTCACATCTTGTAAGGTACATAATAATATTGTCATTGTTATTAAACCTAAGAGTTTATATATGAATAACCATTCTAATTCGAAAAGTCTTTTATATGACTTGCAATATCAAAATAGCGAGTATGTTTATAAAATTAGAAACACAACATTAAAGATACTAAGAGGAATGATAATTTGGGTTAGGAGTAGATTAATAATGAATAGAACGCTCTTAGAAATGTGTAATAACTTTTCAAATTGATGCTTTTCATAAACATTAATTTTATGGTCAATCTCTATGTAGACATGGTGCAAAGAAATGAGTGAATGACTAGAAAAACTTGTTGAGTAACAAAGAACAGGACCTTGTTGTTTAACAAGTTACATAAGTAGGTGAAATTATCTATAATTTAGTATGTCGCATAAAATAATTGAAGAAGTAGAGTGGCACAAAACTAAGATTTGTTGATTTTTTAAACATGGTTTTCATGTGATTTCCAGTACCAAATATAAGTCTATTACAACATTTTTAGGAATAAGAATAGTGGAAGGTAACAAGATTGATGTTAAATAGTTTTTTTGAATGGGGCTGTGATGAATATGAATTTTAATTGTCGTTTCAAAGAGAATATATATGGTTTGAAATAAGAAACCTCATTAGAATTGATTATATTTAGAATTATCTATGATAATTCTTTAAACATGGTGTGGTTTATAAAATTCCAATACATTAGCTAAAGAGTAATATTCAATGAAAAGAAATGAGAATTATATGTTTAGTGCTTCTTGACAAGGTTGAATGGATGACCTGTGCAATCTGTAGGGATTCTCCTTAATGGAATATTTCAATCATACCTTCAACTCTTCGGAACAAGGAATTCATATGGTTTATGGTTCGATTATCTTCAAATGGTTTTGTTTAGGTTTTACCAGTTGTGGCCTAGTCCACCATATATACATTTTAGATGCAACAAAGGAGATGTAGTTAATCTAATATGTAGAATGTAAATTGAGACTCATTAGAAACACAAATGAGATAAACACATTAGTAAAAAGTAAAAAGTTAATGATGCAAATAAAAGCAATAATCTCATGACAAAAACATTTGGTAATGACCAATTCCTTGGAGTATCATACCGAAGGCAATATATAAGTAATTAATGAGATAAAATAAATAAACAAGTTACTTATAAGTGAAACATTTGCACTATAATAGAATATGTTCATATTTGTCCAAAATTAAGTAAATTTGATGTAGGAGCATCTGGACTTAGCCAGCAATGTGATTGGATGTTCACATGTTGTGGCTAAGCATGAGGTGGATAAATATTGGGCATTAATATTTTTATTTTAGTTTGAATGAGAGTAGTTAACTTGTTTTATATTTTTAAATAAATGAGAAGTTGCTTTTTCCCTGCGAGGAGATTATGCCAAATAAATAGAGTTTAGGATTAGGATAGGAAATTGTTGTTGGAGTGGTTCGAACAAAAATCCTATTTTAAGAATAATGAGAACCGCTCTCAGACATGTATATATAGGTAGTAGAACAATGCGAGAGAAAAAAAAGAAGAGTGTGGAGTGATATAGTGTGAAAGTGTGAAGAGTGTGTAAGAGGCGAGAGCAGAGAGGCAAATAATTGTAATAACGAGCCAATAAGGGCGCGACTCTGTAATTTCCTTGTTATTATTATATGCAAGTATTTGTTTTTTAATCGATTGGGCTCTTTGTTCAATTGTTATTTACACTTTGTTAAAAATGAAATTACATAGCACAGATCAACCGGATTGCAAGTGCGTTGTGGCGTATAGTTAAAAGGCTAAATTATATAAGGACCGTAGAACCCAGATCAGACCAACGGTGGAGATATGTTTGCTAGAGAAGCAATATCGCATTTCGTATCGAATAGAAAATAGTGCAACAAACATCGCAACAAAAACTATTTAAAGTGCAATGCGGACCAACGGGGAGGCGTGGTAGCTTGGCGCTTCATTGCATTTTGCAGGAGATAAGGCTTAGCGGGAAGTTAAGTCGTGAAAGTTGAAAAGTGCGCATGTGTTGTCGCAAAGTACTTAAGTCTTATATGCTGCGAACAATGATCTCCGAAGATAGGTTAATTCTATGGTGAGACCCTTCAATAAGGAAATGCGCGCAGAACCTTTGCATTTAGTTTATATGTTTATTCACATGTTGTTGTTGATTTGCGTATAAATGTATGTTAACCAAAGAAAAGGTCAAAAGTGATTATTTATGGTTTGAAATTGTGATATAGAGTGTAGACTCTATCCTTCCGTGCATACTTTGATATTTCTGCAGCCAGTCTGCATCATTTGGTATCAGAGCAGACTTGAGTCTGTTCTTGGAAATTGGAGCAAAGATGCCACCCAAGAGAGGAGCTGGTATAGGTCGTGGAACACCAGAGGCTAATGCAATTCTGTTGAATGAGATTCGACATCTTCGTACAAGAATGGAGATAGTAGAAGTTGCTCAGAGGAGAGCACCGAAAGAAGGAGATGTCAGTGTAGCAGAGGAAACTTCTAAGGAAGAAGAAGAAGCAAAAGATGACATAGCTAAAATGCTAAAATTTTTGATTAAAGCAACTGGAAGACCAAAGGTAGATGTACCTTTGTATGAGGGAAATCTCAATATGGAAGAGCTAATGGACTGGATCAGTTCATTAGACAAGTACTTTGAATTTGAAGAGGTTGAAGACAAAAGGAAAGTGAAGTTTGCAGCTACTAGACTAAAGGATCATGCAGCTATCTGGTGGGAGGAATTACAAGTATCCAGACATAGAAAAGGACAGTCCAAAATCAAGCGACGGGATAAAATGGTAAGCAAATTAAAAAATAAGTTCTTGCCCAAGGATTATCAATTAAATCTTTTTAAGAAATTACAGAATTTGAAACAAAAAGGAATGATAGTGAAAGAATATGCAGAGGAATTTTATAAACTAAATATTAGAGCTGGATATGTAGAGGATGATGTTAAGAAAGTAGCCAAGTATATAAATGGCTTGAGGTATGATATCCAGGATGAGATTAGTCCTTTAAATCTGAAGACAATTGAAGATATTTATCAGGGAGCCTTAAAAGCAAAAGAGAAGATATAGAGAAAGCAAAATCAGAGGAATTGAGGAAAGAGTTCAGAAAGAGGAAGAGGAACATTCAAACCCAGATTTCAACATTCTCAGAATGAAACAGGAGGATCAAGTAGTAGATCACCACAAAGAGGAGACTCTGGTCGAGGAAGGTTTGTACCCAGAGGTAGAGGCCGAGGAAGATATATTCGGTATTTTACATGTGGTGAGTGGGGACATGGGTCATGGGACTATCCTCATAATAAATCAACAACTCATAGAAATATAAATGTTGCTGAAACAAAGGAGACGACATTTCTCAGGTTGCAGGTAAAGAGGAACCACCCGAAGCTGGAGAATCCTTGTTATTGAAAAGGGTATTTAAAGCCGAAAAAGAAGCAGGAGAACCAGCTCAGAGGAAGAATGTATTCAGTGCTATATGCAAGTCCAAAGGTAAATGTTGCAAAGTGGTAATTGACAGTGGAAGCATTGATAATCTTGTTTCTACAGAGATGGTGGACAAGTTGGGATTGGTAAAAATAGTACACCCTACTCCTTATAAGGTATCATGGCTACAAAAAGGACATCAGATTATTGTGACAAAACAATGTAAGGTAGAGATCCAGATTGGTACTTACAGGGATATTATTATTATGTGATGTAATGTCGATGGATGTATGTAACATATTGTTGGGAACACCTGGAAATAGTGTTATGCTGATAAGTGGGAAAGAATTGTTGCAAGAAATCGAGAAGGATGAGGAGATGCATTTTGTTGTTATAGGAAGACCCAAGGTAATTCTAACTTCCACAAATTTAGAAGATTTATCTGAAGAAATCCGAAATGTGTTGAATGATTTTTCTGATATTATTGTGGATGAGTTGTTGAATGAATTACCACCAATCAGGAGTATTAGTCATCACATTGAGCTAATACTCGGAGCAAGTTTGCCAAATAAAGTAGCATACGGATTAACTCCTCGAGAAAATGCGAAAGTTGGAATACAAGTGCAAGATTTGATGGATAAGGGATTGATAAGAGAGAGCCTTAGTCCATGTGTTGTACCAACAATACTCACTCCAAAGAAAGGACGTGAATGGTGCATGTGCATAGATTCCAGAGCCATAAATAAAATCACCATCAGGTATCGTTTTCCTTTACCACGAATGGATGATTTAATGGATTGCTAGAGTGGATCAAAATATTTTACTAAGATAGATTTGAAAAGTGGTTATCACCAGATAAGGACTAGAGAAGGGGATGAGTGGAAGACTGCCTTTAAAACAAACAGTAGTTTGTATGAATGGTTAGTGATGTCTTTTGGGCTTATTAATGCACCCAGCAAATTCATGAGATTAATGAATGAAGTCTTGAAGGAATATGCAGACAAGTTTGTAATTGTTTATCGTGGTGATATTCTAATTTTCAGTCGAAGTAAAGAAGAGCATCTGGAGCACCTTAAATTGGTTCTATAAACTTTGCAGAAAGAAAAGCTGCTAATAAATTTGAAGAAATGCAGTTTTATGAAGGAAAAACTAGTCTATTTGGGATTTGTAGTTTCTAAAAAAGGCTTGAAAATGGATCCAGAAAAATTCTAAGCAATTTTGAATTGGGCAACTCCAAGAAACATATATGTTTAGGAGCTTTCACGGTCTTGCAAGTTTCTATAGAAAATTTATCAGAAGCTTTAGTCAGATTTGTGCACCCATTATTAAAACAATCAAGGAAACTAATCAACCTTTCAAGTGGATAGAAGCAGCAGACCGAAAATTTAAGTTGCTAAATAAGAAAATTGCAGAAAAACTAGTTTTAGCTTTGCCAGATTTTGAAAAAGTTTTCCGAGTTGAAACTGATGCTAGTGGAGTTGCAATTGGAGTAGTTTTAAGTCAAGAATAGAGACCAATAGCATACTTCAGTGAGAAACTGAATGAAGCTAAGAGGAAATACTCATCTTATGACAAAGAGTTTTATGTTGTTGTGCAAGCCTTGAAAATATGGAGACATTATCTGCTACCAAAAGAGTTTGCATTATATTTTGATAACCATGTGTTATAGTTTATAAACATTGGTCGACGTTTCGAATCCCAACGAGGATCCATCTTCAGGAAGAGAACCATAGTTTATAAACAATCAACCAAAATTGAACGAAACGTTGACCAACGTTTTATGATACTGTGGAAAATCAGGATTCTGCAATTAACGACAACCACAAAAGTTTGAGAACCATAGTTTAGAAATAGTCAACGAAAATTGAACCAGAAACATGCCAAATGGGTAGAATTTTTGCATAGTTTTACTTTTGTGATTAAGCATACAAGCGGTAAGTTGAATAAAGTTGTTGATGCTTTGAGCAGAGTGAACTTATTCATGCAAGAATTACAAGTTAGTGTTGTAGGATTTGAAGAAATGGTTGACATGTATAAAGAAGATGCATAATTTAAGGAAATTTATGCAGTTGTGAAAAACCCAATTGTTCATAATAGACGCCAGTGGTTGGATTATCTTATTCAAGGAGGTTTTCTATTCAAAAGCAATAAATTATGCACTTCCAAAAGTTTTGAGGGAAAACATAATTAAGGAGAAACATGGTGGAGGCTTATCTGGACGCTTTGGACAAGACAAAACATTTTCTCAGGTAAATGCTTTTTACTACTGCCCAAAGATGCAAACTGATGTTAAGATATTTGTTGAGAAATGCAGGATTTGTCAGCATGCTAATGGGAGAAGTCAGAATACAGGATTGTATCATCCATTGCCAATACCAAACCGACCATGGGATGCAGTTAGTATGGATTTTGTTTTGGTTTTGCAAAAAACTAAAAGAGGAAGTGACTCCATTTATGTTGTAGTAGATAGGTTTTCTAAAATGGCTCATTTCATTATATGCAAGAAAACTAGTGATGCAACACATATTGCTAATCTGTTTTTTTTCAGAAGTTGTAAGATTACATGGATTGCCTGTGAGTATTGTGTCTGACAGGGATACCAAGTTTTTTGGTCATTTTTGGAACAATCTATGGAAGAAACTAGGTACCAACCTTAGTTCCAGTTCAACTTATCACCCTCAAATGGATGGACAAACCGAGATAGTGAATAGAAGCTTTGGAAATATATTGAGAAGCTTAGTGTATAAAAATCCTAAGTAGTGGGATTTAGCACTTGCTTAGGCTGAGTTTGCTTATAATGATACTCCCAATCGAAGTACTGGGATGAGTCCATTCCAAATTATTTTTGGAATGAATCTAAGAGGTGCGTATGAGCTCAGAAACTTAGGAAAACAAGAAATAAGGAGTGCAAAGGCTTAAGAGTTTGCAGAACAGATGCAAAAACTACAGGAAGATGTCAAAAATAGATTGAAGGAAAGCAGTGTCAAATACAAACAGAGAGTTGATATGAAGAGGAAAGAAAAGGAATTCCAAGTAGGTGACCTAGTTATGGTGTACATGAGAAAAGAAAGGTTTCCTGTTAGGACTTACAACAAATTAAAGATGAAAAAGATAGGACCATGTAGAATTTTGAGGAAATTTTCTTCAAATGCATGAGATTGAATTACCAAAAGGAATTGGAATATCGCCCATCTTTAATGTTGCAGATTTATACCCATACAAAGGAACATAGGAAGAGCTACCAGAAGACTCTACAGAAAAAGAAGACCAAACTTTGAACTGGAAGGAACATATGCCAAAGACCGAAAAATAAAGAAGTGGAAGTTGTTTTAGAGAAACAAGCAACAAAGAATACTAGAGGACAAACTTACTATCAATATCTAGTCAAGTCGAAAGGACACTCAATGGAAGATGCCAGTTGGATGACAGCAGCAGAGTTACAGAAGTTTAGTATGGATCTTGGAGCATTGATGGATCAATCCTTTCTTTCCCGAGAGTTTGATGTAGGAGCATCTGGACTTAGCCAGGAATGTGATTGGATGTTCACATGTTGTGGCTAAACATGAGGTGGATAAATATTGGGCATTAATATTTTAATTTTAATTTGAATGAGTAGTTAATTTATTATATTTTTATTTTATATTTTTAAATAAATGAGAAGTTGTTTTCTCCTTGCGAGGAGGTTATGCCAAATAAATAGAGTGTAGGATTAGGATAGGAAATTGTTGTTGGAGTGGTTCGAACAAAAATCATATTTCAAGAATAATGAGAATCGCTCTTAGGCATGTATATATAGGTAGTAGAACAGTGCAAGATAAAAAAAGAAGAGTGTGTAGTGATATAGCGTGAAAGTGTGAAGAGTGTGTAAGAGGCGAGAGCAGAGGCAAATAATTGTAATAATCAGCCAATAAGGGCGTGACTTTGTAATTTCCTTGTTATTATTATATGCGAGTATTTTTTTTTTAATTGATTCAGCTCTCTGTGCAATTTTTATTTACACTGTTAAAAACAAAATTACATAGTACAGATCAATCGGGATGCAAGTGCGTCGTGGCGTATAGTTAAAAGGCTAAATTATATCAGGAACGTAGATCCCAGATCATACCAACGGTGGAGATCTTTTCGCTGGAGAAGAAATATCGCATTTCACATCGAATAGAAAATAGCGCAACAGACTTCGTAGTGAAAACTATTTGAAGTGCGATGCGGACCAACGGGGAGGCATGGTAGCTTGGCTTTTCATCGCATTTCGCAGGAGATAAGGCTTAGCGGGAAGTTAAGTCGTGAAAGTTGTGAAGTGAGCATGCGATGTCGCAAAGGAGTTAAGTTGTATATGCTGCAAAAAACGATCTTCGGTGATAGGTTAAGTCTATGGTGAGACTCTTCAGTAAGGGAATGCACGCAGAACCTTTGCATTTGAGTTATACGCTTATTCAAGGCTTATTGTTGATTTGCGTATAAATGTATGTTAACCAAAGAAAAGGTCAAAAGTGATTATTTATGGTTTCAAATTGTCATATAGAGTGTAGACTCTATCCTTCATTGCATACTTTGATATTTCTGCAGCCAGTCTGTATCAAAATCAATAGAAAATGTTTCACAAACTACACATTTTATAACTTAAATCTTAATTGGTATTGGCTTCACTTTCATTAATATTTCAAAAAACAAAATCTACAAGATTTACAATCAAAATTCCTCTTATCTATTGGGTATATTCTATTTATACAAGAGAAGGGGAGTGAGGTTCATCATTTTGATTTTCTCCATTTCGTTGTTTAGTAACCTATTAGGATTTTTAGTTTCTTCATTGAGTTATTGCTTCTACCACTTGTGTTTTTCTTTTTCTTTTCAACACTAAATCCTTCTTTATTCATTCGGTTCCCTCATTGATCAAGTCAATGTATTTATTCATGTATCCCTTCTTTCCACTTGGAGGTTCATTTCCGTCTTTCATTTCAAACTTCTTGGACTCTTGTGCTACATAATGATTTTAATTTTCTTGTCAGTTAGAACTTCATTTCCTTTAACTACTCGATTCTCTTCTTTGTGATTTGATTCTCCTTACAATCGTTGTACATTTCCTGGATTTTAGTGTGTATAATACAAACCATATGTGCAACTTTAGCATCGAAAAAACTCCTATTTGATATTTTTAATTAAATTGAGCTACAACAAATATTTGACCATTTTACTAGGTTTGAGAACATGGTTTAAATCACATACTAGTTAGAAGTTGGGAGTCCCTATTTGACGATTGGGTTTAAATTGAGACTTGCTTGCATACAAATTTAAACAAGGAAGGTTAAGTGGACAATTGAGGTTGATTGTAAAGTTGGGGAATGGGATCGCTTGGAGGAGGCTTGATTTGAAAATTGGGTTCAGTTGAGAAATTGGGACCTAGTGTTGCTGACATTAATAAATGAATGCTATGATCACAATTGAAGATAAAAATGGTTTCACATATGTAAACAAGCAATGTGGGAAAGGAAAGGCTCAATTTTGAACCACTAAATCAAGCCAAGGTGAGTCACTTTAGTGGTTTGGGATTTTGACTTGGAAGTAGTGATTGATTCAGAAATGGAGACCTTGAAAGGGTTTTTATTGGTTGAAAAAAAAAAGAAAAAAAGAAAAAAAAGAGAGAAAAGAAGAAAAAAAGATAGAAGAAATACGTGACAAAGATAAAAAAGAAAAAGTTGAAACACAAAAGGAGAGAGAGATGGAAAGGGGGGATGAGGGAGATTGGGATATACAAACCTATTTCAAAATCCCCCCCCCTAACACTAAATTTAGTAGAAGGCCTTCATTTGGTAATAGGGGCTTATTGCTAAATTGAGTGGATCAAGAAAACAAGGCTAAAGAAATATTTGAATGAAAATTTAGATGGAAGTTGAAAGAGAAGAATAGGTGAAAGGAGCACTTGATTTCAAAATACGAGTCGATTTCCAAATTGGATCATTAATGAAGTACTTAAAATTAGTGTTGATTAAATCTTTAGATTTTTTAGCGATGTGGTGAAAAATTACGACACAGTGCAAACCATCATCAGAATAACCTTTATTTATTTTTAAGAAGAATCATCATATTAAGGTTATGATTACTCCTTTAGGGTGCAGTTGAAATCATGCTTCATCCACATCATGTTTATAGTCTTGTATCAATGATAACACCTATTATACCCACAAACTCTTTGTTTTCCTCCTTTTTTTCTTTTTTTTTTTCTCCTTAAAAAGAGGATGGCTTTTGACCCCCTATGAATCCATCGAGTAGAGGGGGTTTGACTCCCTCGTGACCCGCTTGCTCAGTGTAGTGCAATGTACAATTCATGGAAATATTCATGTGACGAATATAACACATACTCAAAATTCTCCCACTTTTTTCTTTATACGTAGGGGGTTACAAGAGTACATAATCAATAATCCATGGAAATAATGTCAATGGTTTCTTTATATGAGGAGAATTTATAAGTTCTCGTAGATTTTGTTAATGAATCTGCAACATTATTCAAAAATGTCTAGTTTCACCACCAATCCCTTCTTTTCTTTAACCATATCTTTGATAAAGCGATATTGAACATCAATATGCTTTGTCTTAGAATTATACATTGACTTCTTCGCTGGGAAGTTTTTACTCTGACTATGACAATCTATCCTCACAACTCCTTTTACTAACCCAATACTTAACAGAATCTTTGTAACCAATACCACTTTCGTACTTTCATGAGTGGCTACCATTTATTCAGTTGATGTAGTTTATAATGCCACTATAGATTATCTCTTTCTTATCCAAATGATGGCTCCTCCAAATAGGTGAAACACTTACCCGCTTGTAGATATTCTATGATCTAGATCTTCAGCCCCTTCCACATCAATAAAGCCAGGTATGTTCAACACTTCGTCTAACCCTAGTCTTCGTTGGAAACACAATACATAACTCGTAGTGCTGTGTAAATACTTGGAAACCCTCTTTACTGTTGTATAATTCTACCTCCTCAGTTTTTACATATACATGCTCAACACTCCCACTATATGAAAAAATTTCAGCCTTAAGATTATACATTGGGTTCTTTGCTAGGAATATTGCACTTTGATTGCCACAATTTGACCTCACATCTCATTGTTCCAACCCAATACTTGAATATGATCTTTGCAACAATATTGCTTCCTTACTTGCATGAGCGATTACCATATATTTAGTTGATGTAGTTGAGAGTGCCACTACTAGTTATCTATTTCTCATCCAATTGATTGCTCCTCCAAATAGGTTACTTATAGATATTCTATACCTAGATCTCCATCCCGTTCGACATCAATAAAGCCAAGTATGTCCAACACTTTGTTCAACCCTAGTCTTCCTTAGCGGCATAATCCATAACTTGTAGTTCCACATAAATACCTGAAAACCTTATTTATTGTTGTCTAATGTTACTTCCTCAATTTTAACATACACGTGCTCTACACTCCCACTACATATGTAATGTTCATTCTAGTACAAACTATTGCATACATCGAACTTATAACCACATTGGCATATGGAACACAAAACATGTCCTCTTCCTCTTCTTGTGCCTTGGGAGGCTCTTCTATAGATAAATTTACACCTATGAGAATATGGACTTTTATCAATTTACATTCTTATATATTAAACCTTCCCAAAATTGTCTCAACATATTTCCTTTGATTTAATAAAAGTTAGATAACCATTATAGGTGTCCCACCCAATTAAAATCATGGTATGACTTGGGGTAGAACAATGGTATTTAGAGGCGTATAGGGGCAGTCTCTTTAAAGAGATGGTGAAAAGAATTGGTTGACCATTTTAGGGTCCCCACTGAGTTAAAATAGGTGGCATGACTTATAGTAGATGTGCCAGGATTAGATGTATGGAGAAGTCTCTGTGATTTGCTGTGGCTTGGGTTGGTTAGCTTATTGGATTTTCATAAAGATAACATCAACCCATTTGACTAGGTAGAACAATAAGATGGCATGAATTAGGGTAGATGAATTGGGCTTAGGTGTATAGGAGCAACCTATCTGACTTGGCATAGCTTGGGTTTGCTAGCCCATTAGGTAATGCATAATGATAAAGTCCATGTCCAATTGACCATTATAGAGAACCTAATTTGGAAGGAGTTAGCTCATTATCACCTTCTCGGTTAGCCAACCATTATATGAGCCCCACATAGGTAAACTAGGCAGCATGACTTTGGTACAATGTTGCGAACATCGCGATCGGGATTAAATCGGCAAGGGGAAAAATTGGAAAAAATCAGCACATACAAAAATATTCATGTTTTTTGATTTTTTTTAATAACTAAAGCATCCAAAACATAAAATAAATGCATTGACACATAAATATGAAAAAAAAAACTAATATATAAGATGTGTAATATCATGTCTAGTGCTACATCATACATAATACTGAATCATGTCCTGAATACCAAGTCCTGAGTCTCAACTCAGTCTCAAAATATCAACAAAAAATATAATAATGTATCTCATATCATGAGTCATAATGTCATATACAAAGGAATGCACCAAATAACCTATACTAATGATTTCTTTTGCCTCTCTTGCGAGAAAATGTAACAACTTTTCCTCTAAATGAAGAAGCTGGCGGGGTTGGCAATGGACTCTGTTGTACTCTAGAACCTGAAGCATTAGGAGCTAAAGGAGGCAGACCACGTCCTCTACTGGTGCCATGGGTAGGTGGTGTAACCTCCTCCTCCTGCTTCTCCTGTTGTTGCTCCTCCTCCCCCTCCACTACCTCCTACTCTATCCAATCAGGGGCCTGACTCCATGATAGGCCTCTCAACCTCAACACTCCAGGCAACAGTGGTGTCAATCGCATATAAAGAGATGGCCTCCATATCAGGTGTCCTCTCAAGTTGTCTCACCCACTCTGTGTCCTCTCAAGATGACTTCTCCTCCTCCTTGGCGCTATTTCTTAACCTTTGACTACAAAAATGAAAAAAAAAAAAACGAAATTGCATGTTATTGGGTCGTTGTTTGATGGGCCCACGATTTTTTCGGGTCTAATCACAATTTTTAAATAAAAATGGTGATATTTTCACGATTTTTCAAATTAAAAAATTCACCGAAAAAATCGGTGATTAAATTTTTTCGGTGAAAAATCGTGATTTTATCGAAATGTTCGAAGCAGAGCTTTGGGAAAATGAGCTGGGATTAGTTGTAAAGGTGTAGTATCTCCAAGATGGTGAGGCTTGGTGTAATATTCCTAATTAGCGATAGCTAATTGGAATATTTTATTTTGTTTAGTTTGTCGTCTATAGTTTGTAAATAAATAAAAAGTGAGTGAAGAGGGTCTAACTCACGTAAGTGAAATAAGACATCCACCTAGTAGCACAACGTTGTGACTTAAGTGGGAGTCAAGGGGGGGCCTAACACCACGTAGAGGAGGGGGCCTATGTACACTCTAGAAGCACGCTCCTGTATGGATGGAATGAGGATGTGGACAAGTTAGGATGTGAAGAGGATAAGTTTGGTTTTGGAGAAACCAACGTTATATGGCGAACCTCCTCTGTTCATTCATGCTTGAAGTTGTTCGGTGTTAGTCCAGGACACAAGTCTTCTTTGTGCCAGCACAATATTTGCTTTGTCTTACAGCATTGTTTTAGTGTGCCAAGGTGTCTCCGTGTGGAACCTCACCCTTGTGGGGACTTGGTAACCTCACTGGGCAGGTTAGTTTTTAACATCATCCTCGAGGAACAACGTTATTCTTTGCGGCGACATAATACTGTGTTGTAGGGTGTTGTCGTGGTGACTTCACGACACCTCTTCCTTCTCTTATTTTTCAGGGGGAAAGTCTTTCTTCTCTTTAGAGGATCAGATTGGAAGACTTGGAGTTGATTTGTAGATCTTGGCACTTGGCCAAAGGGTTCTATTCCTCTCACTGCGCAGTTCCTCTTAGTTACTGTGTTATTTTCATGGTGTAGTTGTAGTGAGGGTTTGCGGATTGATCGGAGGGTAAGATCTCAAGTGTAAGGATTAGCCTTCCACTTTGGAGATCTATTGGAGGAGGTCTACTTCAGATTGCTCATCATCTTCAGCCTTCTCTATTGAGTTCCAGATTTGAGTTGCATTAGCTGCCCAACAACTCCAACATTTTTGCCATTTTGTGTATTTCAGCCAATCCCTTGGAGGATTGAGGTATTTTTGGTTATAAGGGTTAGAGCTTTGCTCCCCTATTGTGTTTGGGCCATATATTGTCATATCCATGTATTGACATCATTTTGGAGTAGCATTCTATCATAGACTGCGTTTTTCATAGCCTGGGTTTATGCAGAAATAGCAGTGTCTTTTCATTTTCATGTACATGTATTATTGAGGCTTGCATTGCTTTCCTTGAGAGGTTATTTCGTCAAGACTTGTACATCTGTTGCTGCTATACATCATTCTTGGCTATATATATTCATCTTCTTGTCTCACAACTCATTGTAAAACGCTGTCTCTTCATGGTGTGCTCATATATGCGTTTGCTTATTCTTGTATGTAACTTTTGAGCGGGATTCTTCAAGCAGCTCTATAGACAGAGTCTGGAAAGGGCCAGATAGCCTCCAGATCTCGTTCTCCTTAGAGACGGCATATCCGGTAAATGCCCTCCCAATCAATATCTGGTTGAAGTTTGCCGTGTTTTAGAGCTATCCCCGAAACGAGATATTACAGTGGTATCAGAGCATAGTTCTGGCTCAGCCTGTGGACATTATCGCAATGCCTACATTCTTACCTCCATTGCCGAGTGAGAAAGAGAGGAAGCATGATCATATACCCTTTGGAGATTATTTCCGAGAATGGCAGTCCAAGGGGGAAGACTTTAGAGCAGCTTTGCCTTTCAAAGATTATTGTCAGCTCAGGCAGGATGAAAGTGAATGGAACAATGGAGGATCTAGAACGCAGAGTTTAAAGTTGCAGCATACCACTGGGAGGTCACCTTTTCCCATGCACGAGGGATCCACTGATTCATGTGAGTCTAAGCCCAAGAAGACTGAAACGGTGAAAAACATGAGTTTATTTTCATCTATTTTCAGATCCATAGGAAATGCATCCACTGTTGCGGAGGTCAAGAAGATTGAAGAAAAAGAAGAGGAAGGACCATGCACTTCTATTCTCATCAAGAAGGAGATATTGAGCATGGAAGATACTTGGATCATAAGACTCTCAGTAAATACCTTGTTGAGTATAGATCTCAACATAGGGCCTTCAGAGAGACTCTAGATTTTCCTCATTTCATCCAATTGAAGGAAGAGAAGAGGCCATGCAGCAGAAAATAAATCAAAGGCAATAGATTTCTGTTGTCTACCTTTGATGGGTCATCTAATGCAAGAACTTGGGTGAGAAAGTTGGAGGCATTTTTCCTACTACATCCTGTAGCTGGAAAAAAAGCTGTTGAAATCTCAACGCTGCACTTGGAGGGTGAAGCCTATGATTGGTGGAGCAGCGACTTGAGCCATGCAAGGGTGGAGACTTTTGTAGAGTTCACTCAAGGGTTGATCCAAACCTTTGATGGAGAAAGAGCAAAGAAAGAAGAGATCACATCACCTCTTGAGGAGGCTTGTGATAACGCTGTCACTCTCATGGAAGAGCAACCACATGCATCAATAGTTGGGGCAGCCAACACTTCTGAGGAAGGGACTCTTGTAGCCCTACAAGAAGTTCCAAATGCACATCAAGGTATGAAAAGATTTCCACATTCCATTGTTGCAGCAAATTCTTTTGATCAATGTGGAGATTTACTTTTGCATCACCAAGGGTCGAATCTCATTGCTACTATGGAGCAGCTTGGTTGCACTGCGCTGTGCAACATGGAAACGCTCTCAAACCATCATTCTCATGAGCCATTGTTGGATTGTACATCACATTGGAGATTGGGGTTTGAAGCTTTGAAGATTGATGGTGGACATCTTGGAGTAAGAAACTTTTTCTCCCTTCAAGATGACACTTTCTCAATGAGCTCTTCTCAGCTCAAAGAGGAACTTCTACTTTCAGATCCAAGACCTCATTGGTTTTGGAAGACTATGGATGAAAGGGAAGTCTCAAGGAGAGATCTCATTGGAGATGTACTTCGACACACCATGGGATGCAATGCTTTTCTTCCCTTCTCACAAGAGCCGATAGAAGATGGAGGACATCTTAGGATGGATAACACCTCTCATGCTTCTGTTGGACATTCCTTGAGCCATACACATCATGATGGGAGGTTTTTGCCTACCACCTATTTGATTCTTGATAGGGTCTCATTGATCCTTGAGAAGCTTTCATTTCACAATCCCATGAAGTGCAAAGATAGGAATTTGATTTGGGAGGATGGTAGCCCGCATGGAAAAAGTAGGAGGCATCCACAAGTGATTGAGTGGATGTGGATGATGAGCAAGGAGCTAGGGAGCTACCTGCAGATCTATGTTACCGGGCAGTAGGAGGCTTGGCTGCGCTGGTTACTCTTGAAGGAGTTTGGCCATCACTTGGCAAACACTCTTCCTAAGAGTAGGAGGATGGGGAAAAGATGGCTGGATACTTGCATCATTGAGCAGCATAGAGTATGAATGCATGGTGTTGATATGATACTCATATCATTCATTGTGTCTTCATCACATGATTGGTATGATGGAGGTATGGGGAGGCAACACAATGTCTTGTTGCTTTGTCTGTTTTTGGGAGAGCATGGGCAGATTTGCTCTCACACTTTGTATGATGTTGCAGGAAGAGGGGATGCCACTATTTCCTTGGTCTTTGATGATGCTTGGGAAGCACTTCCATCTTGGGAAGTATTCCACATTTGTTGCAGCATTATTGGAGGAGTCTTTGACAAGGGGCATGTTAGAGAACAGAGCTCTGCATTGATAGGAGCTTATTTGCATGAGCTCACAACGTTGTCACTTTCGAGCAGAACCTTATGGATGAAGTGTGCCTCGCAGAGATATGATGGATCCATAACCCACAGGTCCCAGGAGCACTTCATATTTGTTGCACTTGATGAACAAAGAGGAGGTAATGATGATAGAGACATCTATGGCATATTCTTCTTGACTTGGATTTCCAAGCATTAGGAGGATTATCTTTTTGCAGCACATGGTTCAGTCTTCTTCATAGCATGCCAACACACTATGGAGGACTCATTCATGGATCCATGTACCATCTTACTTCCAGCATTTGGTGGGAAGTTGGTATATACATTCATTGATTTGCACACTTTCACCATTTTCATGCAGTGCATTGCTTCACAAGAAGGCAAGCTTGTCACATTGCTCCATGAGTTTTATTGGGCCCATCTACATGATGGAGGCAACCATCTCTTTTGTGGCCTTGGGAAAATGTCTTATCATATCACTTCATGTATGTTCATTTGCTGCACTATATCATGTATCATATGAAGACATGCATGATTAACAGAAACATTTTACCATTTATCAAGCAGCAACTTGTAAAACTGCGATGTACTTGCTAGAGAAGCTGTTGGTGCCTCTTTGCATCACTTGTAACCTTCAGCGTTTTCTTCATTTTGTTGCTGATCATGTTTCCATTTGCTGATATAGATGAGATTTGTATGGGAGGCTTGATTATGAGGGAGACACATGAGTTGGATGTGTCCTTGAGTGGGAAGAATTCTCACAATTTCTACACTACATGATGGAGGCAACCATCTCTTTTGTGGCCTTGGGAAAATGTCTTATCATATCACTTCATGTATGTTCATTTGCTGCACTATATCATGTATCATATGAAGACATGCATGATTAACAGAAACATTTTACCATTTATCAAGCAGCAACTTGTAAAACTGCGATGTACTTGCTAGAGAAGCTGTTGGTGCCTCTTTGCATCACTTGTAACCTTCAGCGTTTTCTTCATTTTGTTGCTGATCATGTTTCCATTTGCTGATATAGATGAGATTTGTATGGGAGGCTTGATTATGAGGGAGACACATGAGTTGGATGTGTCCTTGAGTGGGAAGAATTCTCACAATTTCTACACTACATGTTCTAATGGGAGCATGAGAGGAGATATGGCCACCACAGTCAAATGTTTGTTCTCTTTTGAGGTGGGCCATAAGATTGATATTCATCCATTATACAGCCATGAGCAAGTGCCTGATCATGTATTATTATTGTTACATTCAGCCATTTACTATCCTTTAGTAGATGTGATGAATCATGGACATTGCTTGCCATGTAACTTTCTGATGTCATAGTGGATGAGACTGCACTGTATCCTTGTGAAATTGTTTGCATCATGTAAAACCTGCAGCAAACCTCTCATTAGGATGTTCCATGATGACCATGTCCTATTCTTCATGGATAGATTGCTTTGGGCCAGCTTGTTCTTCATCGTTGGAGGAACCTTCTCTGGAGGATTGTTCTTCAATTTGCCATTGGAGGGCAATAATTTTGCAGCCTCGGATCAACATACACTCTACACTTGTTATGAGTGGAGAGGAGGACAGCATGGGGTAAGCTATGATGCTTGCCAAGTTTAGATTTTCAGCCCACCTTCATTACCGGAGCTTGAGGTGGAAGGAGATTTTCAGGAGTTGCCTTGTTGGGAGGTGGCTCATTTTGTTTGGATGATTGCTTGGGGATGGAGGATCCACATGAGGGAAATGTTCCTCATTATATTCCAGACTCCATGCCTTGAGTGGAGATTCTTCAGTTCTATCCTTGTAGTTGATTGGAGAGAGTTGGTACACAGTCGATGGGACAACTTACACCGTGACAAATGCAGCACAGCAGGGGTCATGGTCTTCGCCTCCTAGAGCATCAGTCATAGCCAGAGGTAGTGCGCAGTTCGAGCCGTGGGACTTGGGCTATTATTGGCCATGGTGGCAATGGGATCCGGGAGGATTGTTGGTTGGCTGGTACCATGAGAGATCCGTTTGGGATCCTGGCATTGAGAGATCCCTTCATATTAGGGTGATGCAGAGGATAGGGAAGATTCAGTGGCGCATCTGGGACCCAGGCACATTTTGCAGTATCGGTGGAGAGCATCAACTAGGAAGGAGACTTGTTCAGGCAGTTGCTTGGGGGCAAGCAACATTTTGCCGGGGGGGACTGTAATATTCCTAATTAGCGACAGGTAATTGGAATATTCTATTTTGTTTAGTTTGTCGTCTATAGTTTGTAAATAAATAAAAAGTGAGTGTAGAGGGTCTAACTCACTTAAGTGAAATAAGACATCCACCTAGTAGCACAACGTTGTGACTTAAGTGCGAGTCAAGAGGGGGCCTAACACCACGTAGAGGAGGGGGGCTATGTATACTCTAGAAGCTTCTGCAAGCTTTTGCGTAGATAAGGATGAGGATGTGGAGGAGAGAGAGAGGATAAGATGGGTTTTGGAGGGTAACCAACGTTATAAAAGACGGAGGAGCCTCCTCATTTCATTAATGCTTGAGTTGTTGATTATTGAGTGAGGCATTTGTCTTTTTTAGCACGCTGGCTGTTTAGCCTGTCTACAACATTGTTTAGTGCACCGAGTGTCTCCGTGCGGAGATCTCACCCTTAGCCTCGGGAGACTTCGAGTGCCTGCTCGGGCAAGGTTAGTTTTCAGCATCATCCTCCAAGACAGTGTTATTGTTGCAACAACATAATACTGTGTTGTAGGGTGTTGCTGTGGTGACTTCACGACACCTCTTCCTTCTCTTATTTTTCAGTGGGAAAGTCTTTCTTCTCTTTGGAGGATCAGATTGGAAGACTTGGAGCTGATTTGTAGATCTTGGCACTTGGCCAAAGGGTTCTATTCCTCTCACTGCGCAGTTCCTCTTAGTTACTGCGTTATTTTCATGGTGTAGCTGCAGTGAGGGTTTGCAGATTGATCAGAGGGTAAGATTTCAAGTGTAAGGATCAGCCTTCCACTTTGGAGATCTATTTGAGGAGGTCTACTTCAGATTGCTCATCATCTTCAGCCTTCTCTGTTGAGTTCCAAATTTGAGTTGCAGTCGCTGCCCAACAACTCCGACATTTTTGCCATTTTGTGTATTTTAGCCAATCCCTTGGAGGATTGAGGTATTTTTGCTTATAAGGGTTAGAGCTTTGCTCCCCTATTGTGTTTGGGCCATATATTGTCATATCCATGTATTGACATCATTTTGGAGCAGCATTCTATCATAGACTGCGTTTTTCATAGCTTGGGTTTGTGTAGAAGTAGCAGTGTCTTTTCATTTTCATGTACATGTATTATTGAGGCTTGCATTGCTTTTCTTGAGAGGTTGTTTCCTCAAGACTTGTACATTTGTTGTTGCTATACATCATTCTTGGCTATATATATTCATCTTCTTGTCTCACAGCTCATTGTAAAACGCTGTCTCTTCATGGTGTGCTCATATATGCGTTTGCTTATTGTTGTATGTCACTTTTGAGTGGGATTATTCAAACAGCTCTATAGACAGAGTCTGGAAAGGGCCAGATAGCCTCCGGATCTCGTTCTCCTTAGAGACGGCATATCTGCTAAATGCCCTCCCAGTCAATCTCTGGTTGGAGTTTGCTGTGTTTTAGAGCTATCCCCGAAACAGGATATTACACTTGGGATTGTTAGCCCATTGGGTTATGCATAAAGATAAAGCGAATGTCCAATTAATCATTATAGGGGTTTTTTTTTTAAATGGTTTAGTTGTCAAATATAGGGATCCTTTAGCAAAATGTTAGTTGTCAAATATAGGGATCCTTTAGGAAAATGTTAGCTGAGCATTATAGGGGCCCCACCCAATTAAATTGGTTGATGTGACTTGAAGAAAATGCATTGGGATTAGTTGTAGAGGCACATTATAGGGGTTGGGGTAGATGTGCTAGGATTAGGTGTATACAGGCATTATCGAGTCTGCCACCTAAGATTTATAGGTGTATATTAGGTAATGTGACTTGGGGTGGATGGGCTAAGATTTAGAGGTGTATGAGGGAATTATAGGGGATGGGTTGAAATTTGATAGTCTTCTTATAGAGAAATGTGTATATAAACATTATACGAGTCTTCCAACAGGATTATCTAAACATTATAAGAACAAACTTGTCTTTAATGTGACTTTTTGGAGATTCTGGTGAATTTTTTGGCCGGAATCTGGCGAAACAATTTGAGGTGAAATCTTGATTTGGATTTATTTAAACTGGTTTTTTAATAGCATATATGGATTCAGCATCCTGAAAAACGCCTATGGCACTTAGATCGTGCAGAATTTATCCATCAAACTTGTGCTTTCAATAAATTTCTGCCATATTTTAGACAAGTTAGATCGAAAAATAAGTCGGAAAAATTTTCACAAAGTCTCATTAAAAAGACAATTAGATTAAAAAAAAATTCGAAATTTTTTCAAAAGTCCCCATAAATACAAAAGTGATCTATTTTGGGGCACAACTGGGATGTAAAGGTGTATAAAGGCTCTCAAACTATATGACATTGGGGCAGTTGCATTGGGATTGAGAGGTATATGGACGCACTATCCGAGAGAGAGACCGCAGTTAACAATTTCCTGTGAATTAAAAAATAAAAAACTATATAAAATGTCGTAGGTGGCGTTCGCTTCTCCTTCATACACCATCTTTTTTGGCCCTCAATGTGTAGGTTATCCTTGTATTTATGTTCTTCGAGAAAACAATTCAAGGAAAATATATATTTTTCCTTTTTTCAAGTTCATTCAGTTATTCTCATGGCGTTTGATAATTGGCAGTGAGCTGTTACTTCATTTAAGTATAGAATAAAAAAATATATAAATTAGTTTTGGAAAATAATGGAAAATTTGATAAGTTTATGATAAAATTTGGAAGAAATTTTTGAAAATCTAGATTAAAATTGTGAAAATTTAAGATTTTAGGTGTCATAATGGTGCTAAATCTATTTTCACCATTAAAAGAAACTATTCAACCTTTTGACTTTTTTGAAATTTGTTTTACAAATTCCCACCAGAATTTTGTTGCCCAGGAAAATTTGTGGCATCACAGGGCCATTTATTTATGCTGAGTTATTCTCATGGCATTTGAGAATTCGTAGTCAAGATCTCTGCGTAACTGTGGGTTGATTTTCGTTCGCGTTCTATCCCCTCGCACATTTTTTCATTATTAAAGTCTCCAGGGAATTTTCACTGCCCACGCATTTGTTCATTATTAGAGTCACTTTTCACTGCCAATCAGTTCTTTAGACATACGCTTTTTGAAAAAATTGCAATGACAACTTTGATTCTCTTCGCACTACTCTGAAATGCTAATCTTTGTGTTGTGCCGGATTTACATGAAATTTTTCTTTCTCTAAAGAACAGGGGAGTTTCTTCCTCTAAAGAACTTTCATCGAGTTACTTGCATGGCTAAACAAATAAATACACTTGTATTATATTTAACATGCCTTCGCGGGGGCATTTCTCCGTCTTTTGGGGAAGCATAAAAAATCTGCGGATGCCTTAATTTTTTTTGTCTTGGGTCTTCCAGGTCTGGTTTTTTACATGCTAGGAATTCTTTTTCGGACTTTGTAGCGCAATAATGCAATTGTCTATCGGGAGGTCCCATGTCGATAATGCCTGCAATTTTGCGTTTTTCTCTCTAGTTATATTTGCATAACCTTAAGGGGATCCTTGCATTTAAATGGCATTCAAATGAACATTAACGCTCTGATTTGCAAATGATCCAGTGGCTGGCCATTATGCCTTATGTGATACCCAGCATACCATTTCACACGCAGTTCAAAACGCGGAAACGATATACGAAGGTTTTTTTAAGTTGCTCGTTAGATGTTTATTCCACTTCATTGGGATGAACACTTCCAATGCAAAAACTCTTGCAATCTATTACTTCTTAGCATTTTTGTTCAAATTCTAACGACGTGTTCATATAGGGGTGGGTTATTGATGGCAACTTTAAAGATTGTTGGCAAAAGCAACGCAAAGGAAAATTCAAAGGATGGAAGTTTAGAAATCTGGGTGAATATTACTAGTCCCTAATATGCAAATTGTAAACTTTTTGGCAATATTTTTTAGGAATATTTATATTTCCAATGATTTTATATTAGTTAATGATTTAATGGTGTTTTAATTATTGGTAAAGACAACAATTGGCAAAGAATGACAAAAGGTGATTGCGAGAGGAGTAGAAGATTGGAGAGACATTTAGAAAGGGTGCAAACACTTTGGAGCCATTTCTAATGCAGCAGACCACTTCAAAAATAGATGAAACCCACCAAGATGGATAGAGCTCTAGAATAGATTTCCAATGGTACGTGAAAGTTTGAAAATGGCCTCTTCGATTGAAAGATAAAGCGAGCCAAAGTTACAGGTTCCCCAAGTCAAAGTGGCAAAGCTAGAGGTGAATAGAGACCCTTTTGGTGTGTGGTTAAGTTTGACACACAACCAACTATAGAGGAGAAGGCATAGTGGAGCCCCCATAAAGAGGATTTTGCATACATGGAAGGAACAACAAGGTAGTGGGAAAGCTTTCAATTTGTCAATGGTAGATCCCACAACCTAGGCTAGCCCAGTAGAGGCACTCCGACAATGTTATCCCAGTGGATTTGATTTAGCTCTCATCATCCTGGTTGATTTATTTGAGAGTTAAACCAGGATCCTGGTTTAAACCAGGATCTTGGGGTTGAATCCTGTAATAAAAAGAAGATTGTTGTTTATGACGTAATGTTTTACATGATTGAGTTGTGTTGATGATATATGAACGATTTCCAAAAGTGACTGAAAAGTATTATTTGTGAAAAAATATATAATTTGGCCACACTATTGATTCACCCCACCACTCAATAGTGTATTTTTTTCCAACGTTTCTATCAGGGCGCTGCTATCCCACATGAGGCTAGTATAACCAGTCATATATAAACCCAAATGGTTTTACAAAAATATGTTTGCAAACCCACAATATGATATGTTGTTGAAAACAACCCAAAAATATATTCTTTCGTTGTGCATTAAGCACCCATCATAATGTAAGTATAGACTAATCTAATAAAGAAAAAAGGAAAAAATAACAAATTTCATCAACATATAATAATAGGTACAATGTGAAATGAAGTTGATTAATTATTCAACCATGTTCATATGCAACAGGTTCCTCCAATAAAGGACTATTGGATCCCATTCCACTACCCATGCTCACATGAAAGTAATGTTGTTATGCGAGGAAGAGTACAAATCCCCTTCCATAGGAAGCTCCCTCTGCTTAAGACGCCCCATAAAAAATTTCCTGGGGAGAACTAAGATCAGGTGTATCAACTATGACCATTGGACCTTATGCTATAGACCGAGACTGTGGATAGTGTACCAAATAGATAAGCTTTGAGCAGCCATCCGAACCAATAATATAGCATGTACCAAAATATTGCATTGTTACGGGCTAACCATATGGCCCAACAAATTATAAGTGGAAAAGCATGAAATGTGTTGGTAGCTTTGTTATCATCCTAAGCCTTCCAAGTGTCCACGAAAGAAGCCCCATCCCAGCTACAGGAAACACCTAATTCACCTCAACATGAGGACCAAACTTGTTTGACAAAGGGATAGTGTACAAATAAATGTTCAATCAATTCATTGTTGTCCCTACAGATCATGCACCTACTAAATGCGATTTTGTGGCGCTTTGGATCACATCCCAAGTTGGAACAGTGCCCACATTAATGTACCAAACAAATAACTAAGGTTTGGAAGGGCATTTTATTTTCCAACATACACGCCACCACCATATCAGGGCAACTTCCTGTACGATAATATTTAGTTGTATGTAACCAATTTTTGGGGTATAGACTCCATGTGGATTTATATACCATATAAGCTCGTCCTTAGAGGTTGAGAGATTGATTTGGTGGAATACAGATCATTCATGTATTCCTCCCGCTCCCTGCCAAATAAATTTAACATGTCTGTTGACTGCCAACTCTGACGCCAAAGGGTAGTGTGCGTAGGGTTGTTTATATGGGTGGTGTGGGAGACACCCTGGTACTCGAGCCAATTGATCAATTCGGGATAATAAATCACTATTACCACTTTATAGCCATGGGTTCATGCCCAGTCGAACCTTGGCCCCATTCATAATCTTCCATATCAAGCGAGAAGAAATCACATGAAAGATGTTTAAAACCGCTCGCCACACAACTAAAATGTTATTTCTTGGTTTGTTCGAGAGACAATCTAATCATCTAGTGAGTGTGGGGTAATATATTTATGGAGGATGATCCAAGTCCACATACAATCTATAGTAAAAATATGCCAACCACATTTTGCAGCTAGGGCCTTTTAGAACAAAAATGTGTTTTTAAGACCCCAGATACCAAGCAACTTGGGCATTGCAATGAGAGACCGTTTTACCTAGGGGAGAACATAATTTTCTTGAGAACTTTCCCATAAAAAATGAAACATATCCTTGCTTATTCTAGAAAACCCTTGGGGATCCAAGCTAGAGAAATCCAATAAACCAGGATGGCCTTAAGGATCGATTTTACTAAGACCAAACGTCTCATCCTTGAAAGCTAGCGAAAGCTCCAACTTGTGTAATCTTTTCACTAATTTTGAAATCAACCATTTACAATCTTCTTTCTTATAATATTTTGGATCGAGGTGAAAAACCAACTATTTTAGGTCACCTCATGTGTCGAGATCTCATATGCGAATTTTGAGATGATATTCTGTATTCCTAATCATTTAGGTTGAACATGTAAATCGAGGACTTCTGATCATTAATTACCATACCCATGGCTTTGCATTAAAGGAGGAGGACTTCCTAAAGTTGTATCAAGTCCTAATTATCGCCACTACCTAAAATAAGGATGTTCTCTACAAATACAAGGTGTCTAATAAAGAGGAGTTGTGCAAAAGTCACACCCTTAAAACCTCCCCTCCCTTTAGCCTTTGTAATCATATGACTCGGGGCTTCTACAACCAATATTAATATGAGCGGAGAGAGTGGGAATCCTTGTATAAGTCCCCATTGAGCTGAAAAGAATGGGGAAGTAGAGTAGTTGATAAGGACCGCAAATGAGACAAACATCACACAACTCAAGATCCAATTTATAAACAAGACTTGAAACCCCGCATGATTCAAATAGTGACGTAAATAGATTCAATTATTCCTATCATATGCCTTCAATAAATAAATATTTATGACTACCCTTTTTAACTTATGAATTTTGAGGTTGTGTAGCATTCTTGTGCAACAACTATGGATTCATAAATCTACCTGCCCTCTATAATCCCAAATCGTTCATGTGAGATGCATCTTCATAGTGCCCCAACAACATATGTTTGTCTACCCGCGACCATTTATTCATAGGCCTAGGCTTTTTCTTTTGAGACATGTGATTTCTATCTGCGCCCCTTAGCGTGGATGATAGAGCTCGAATGTGTCCCAAACAACTGGAGAAACCCGCAGTCACAAATAATATGATCTTTGACATGTGGTTATGTAGTATATCACCACCATATAAAATGCCAAAAACTTGGAGAATGTCATCGCCCTCGGAGAGGAATATCCCAAGGATCCATAAGGGATTGAGCAAATGGCCTTATTAGGGGAAAAATAGGGAACAACTTCTTTGACCTAGTCTCACACAAAACCAAATTAGAACCAATTCGATCCATACCAAGCGCAAAAAAGAACTAGCAAGTAAATATACAAGAGGTAGCGTTTTAGAAATACTGAGAGTAGGGGATTTGGTCGTCTCATACATTGTCGATTTTGAAACCACAAGATCAGTGTACATATTTTTGGGAGCTTCAAAACCCAAATATATTAAGGGGTCCCCCACCAACCCATATTTAGAAAATCCACCATCAACTTAGACCACCCTTTCTGTTGTACGTTGGTTTTTGGATGTTGAGGTCGATCCCTCACCATGTTTGAAAGGGAGTCTACAACTTTGGACCAAATTTCCATATTTGTGGAACCTTTGTCAACGAAAGGGGAGCCCTTCATAATCAAGGATTTGTAGTTGATTCCCTCTGAAACCAATGTTCATCGTGTCATGTAACTTCTTACGGACGTCTAAACTCCATACTGGCCAATATCCGAGCCAGAACTAGTTCACTCGTCTCTTTGAAGTAGTAATCTTCCTCCAGAAAGCAACCCAAATTATTCCCCAAATTTGCAAAACTTTGGGGATTCCACATATGGGTTGGTAACCTCGGAAGTCGAACCCACTTAGGGATCACATCTAATCTCTCTCTACTAGCATCGAAAGTGGGACTCCAAAATTCAAAAATTTTGGGTGAAACATTAATAGAACAAAGAGTATTTGCAATCATAGTAGCCACCTCATGTGTTTTGAAGATAAGTTGTATCCACCCCTTTGCCAACAAATAAATTTTCAGAGTCTTTGAAACCCTCACATAGAGCATCTGGTCTTGCCAGGCGAAGATGGTATCTTTCCAAAATTTATGGTCCCAAGCAAGGCGAACTAGAGATTTCTCAGCAAGGTCCACAACCTATGACACTTCAACATCATTCCCCATGCATAAATTCTAAGGGGAGAGGATGGTGTCACACTTCAAAGCTCACAATTTATTTTTCTTGTCGTTAATATCCCCTATATCGCCATAATCTGGTGGCCTGGGGCTTTCTATATCCACTTTCGGAGCTGCTAGGCATGACCAATTTTCTCCTTGAACAAAACCATCCCTTGAGCTCGGGTTTTGTGTTGAAATATCTCTGGTTGTCTATCGATGGACAATATTGACAAGAGCATTCGAACAAGCCTTCAATGCACTTGGGATACCTTTTCCAGAAGAGCTTACTAGAAAGGATGCAAAAGGCCCATTTAAGAGGTAGTAAGGCCCTAGAGAGTTTGTCACAGGTTCTTAATTGCTTCACCCAGTTCACGAAAGACTACACTTCCCTCATGTTTGTGCTAGATAGTCTGTCCTAGGTTCTTCTCCATTGAGCGCTTTGCTTCACCCAGTTCCTGAACGACTACACTTCTGATAATCTGTCCCAGGTTCTTCTCCCTTGAGCTCTTTGCACGTTCTTTTCCCAATTTCAAGGTTCGTGTGCTTATCAATTGCGACGACCTCAACATGGATGGGCTCGCTGCCATTGTGACGCACTACAGGTACTTAATTTTCCTTGCCTCGTTTTTTCTCGGGAGACAACTTGAATAATCCATCGCATTCCTTCTCACCTCTCTCCACCACATTGCAAGAAGCCACAAGGTTTATCACCTGAAGTCACCCGAACTTTGCAATAGAGTTGGTGATCCTACACACCAAATCATCCCTTGTTCGAGACAAATCAATAACAGGAAGATCGCACTCCATTATAGTTGTCATCACAGAGGAGTCAACCAAAACTGGACATGAAAAGCCAATATATTTCCGAAGAAACATTGGGAAAGTGTCATTACTATCTATAATGAGTAGAGGGAAGGATTTGTTGCTTCAATTGCTCGACGTTTGACATAGAATTCAAGAGCCAGATAAAGTATTTCCTTCTGGGTGAACAACCACAGTTGGACTTCGTTCTACATTCTGAGCATTATACCTTGCCATCCATTCTTGACTTTTATTGCCTTTGGCTAAGGGGACGGGGAAAATATTTCTACTTCTTTCACAGTTCATGTCATTTTCGTGCAGTGTTATTCATGGTTGTATGTGCGGGTGTAGGGAGTTGTTGTGTGTTATAATTGAGTTCCTTTAGCTTAAACGTAGCCTACTCCAATCTTGACTTTACCTCACTACCCTTGCTCTGGAATGTAGAATGTGAAAATAAAGAGCGCGATGTCGTGAGGTTAACACAAAATTTTCAAATTACTGCATTTTCTACCACATATAAATAACTTGCCAGAAGACCTCTGCCCCTTCTACAAGCTGGAGATAATAATTTTCTTGATTTGATTTGTTGATTGAGAAGTCGTTGAAAATGAAGTTGGACTTGAACTTCGCCTTGCTGCAATTCTTTTTTGTCTCTGTATCTTAATTTCTTCAAACCTTTTTATTTCCTCGTCTTCCTGCAATCATATGTTTCCAAACGGTTAATATCACAGAGTACAAAGATCACACAACTTCCCTACTACAAAACATTTTGTGAATATTTGGGCCAACATCAAGTATGGTCAATGTTATTAAAGCAAGGGCTAATTTGGTAATGTTATCCAGAAAGAGAATATCAAAACTAGAACCTTAAGTTCTTGAGTATTCTGTCATGTTTTATATATGTTCCTTTAACTTCAACGAAGGTGTTGTTTGCAGGCATTTAAATCACTAATATTTCTATTCTATTTTCAGATATATTAAACTACAAGAACATATTGCACTAGGTTAATTTCTCCCTGGGTGCTCCAGAAAATAATAAAGCACATACTTTAGGGCAAATTATCTTTTGGTCTAATGTGATGGAAATCATTTGGGTTTCTCCGGTGCAAAGTTCCATTCACCACCCTTTAATACCTTTTCGATGGATTATTTTACAAGATTGTCCCATACACATTCAACAATGAAGAAGATCGTTCCTGAGAAAAATCTCAGGTTTAAGATAATTATCTCTGTGGCAATCCATTTTTCTTTACCCATTCTCTTAATTAAACTTTATTTTGAGCCCATAGATATAAAATAGTCCCAGAGGTTTGGCTAAACAATAGATTCTCCTGTCAACGACTTAAATAACCAATGATAAATCATTAGAGTGGCTAAGCTTAGTTTTCTTCAAATTTGAATAGCAATTTGCAAGAGGAAGGTTTTTTTATTGACTTAAATGAAGTTTTTTTAATTATTGTATTCAATATTTATTTTTATTTTTGTAGTCTTTATATTTTTCTTTCATTAAAAATATTGGAAATCTTGATATTAGCTCAAAAGTGATTATTTTGGGAAATCACTATTTTGGAATACACTAGATTTTCAAGTCAGTAATTTCATGAAAATATAAACATGATCTTAATAATTTCAAGAAAATATACACATCAGGTTAATAATTGTTTTATTTATATATATCTTTTATTTCTTCTAATTATCATTTATTTTGAAAATTATTAAGGCATGTGTCCTCTTAAATATACAAAATTTGTGCACATTGTAATTTCTTGGAGTACAAGTCTCACCTTTTTTTTGTGGGCATTATGATTTATTTAACTTTGTTGTCATTATTGTGGTTTTACACCAAAGATTTTTAAGTTGCCATTGAATTGATGTGGTTAAATATAAATATAGAAACCTTCCTCCTAGATATAAAAAGTATATATAGGTTTTTGTCTGTTAAAATTATTGTATTAATTAATATAGATTATTCTTAATACCAATTATTTTTAATATATATATATATATATATATATATATATATATATATATAGTGTTAAGCTAATTAATTAATTAAAAGGTATTATTTACCTTAGTATTTAATTTAGTTAAATTAGTGTAATAAAAAAAATAGTTAAATTAATTAACTTTAATATTGCTTTACCAATTTCTTCCCATTCCCTCATTCTTGGCCTCGTAATTCCCCATACCTTTTATGTTCATATCCTTATTTCTTGCTGCACTACCTCTATCTCACTCTACATTCGTCTACACTCTATCGACATGTCTTTACGCTCTTCCGGTGCAAATGCTAGTTTATATGATTGCACTCATTTATACATTTTAACAATTTGAACTAGCTGAAAAAAAGAGAGTTGAAGTTCCCAACTTGAGCCACATGGTGGCACTACATTAGGTAGAAATCAAACCCTTTTGTCTCAAGTCCTAATAGAAAGGCCTTTTGTGACCTAGGAGTTAAACACACGTTGTTACAAGTCCATCATAGGGCCCTTGCGATTCAAGAAGCTTTTGTGTTGGGTGAAAGCCCACAATAAATCTCGTGCATAGAAGTTGATCTATTTTCCATCACTTACGGTTTACAAAACAGTAAACAGCTTACATGAAGACATCCACAATAATGGAAACCAGTACAAAACAGTAAACATTCTTGTTCATTAGTTGTATTTATATGTACACCTACACTTGGTGAGGTAACTTCACCTACTTTTGTAATAGACAAGCTTGCTAGGTTGGACGAGGCTTTTTGAGTGCTACGAGATTGTAATCCAGAGCAACCAATCTCGAAGACCTTGAGTTAGAATCACATCAAAACTGTAGAATTTGACAAAGAATGAGAGCAAAAAACTGGAGCAGAGATTGCCCTTCTCAATATTCAAAGATAGATAAATAGATTACATTGTAAACATCAGTGATAAATGACTGTAGTAGAACTGAAGTAAAACTGAACTAAACTGAACTGTCTATGACACCTAGCAGACAATAGAATTAAATGTAATGACACCTAACTGAAAATGAGATTAATATCTCAACATCCCCTCCTAATCTCAATTGTTACAAGTGGAGGCACTAACAATGACTAATTTCTCTCTTTGAAATTCAAATACATTCTTTCCCAATGGCTTTGTGAAAATAGCTGTAAGCTGATCTTTGGAACCACAAAAAGAAAGTGACATGTCGCCATCATTGACAAGTTCACGAATGAAATGAAAACATGTGTCAATGTGCTTGCTCTTTTTATGAAAAACATGATTTTTTGATAAATAAATTGCTGAACTGTTATCACAGTAAATTGGAGTTGGCTCCTGCTACAATAAAATGTGGAATCAACTGATGGTGCTACAACTTCTTTGCTGAGTTTGGTACCTTGAGCAATTGGTGTATTAGTTGATTTGCAATTGGTCATTCTGAACTTTTGAATGATATCAGTGGCATACTTTTGTTGACCAACAAAAATTCCATTAGCAGATTGGTGAATTTCAATTCCTAAAAAATATCTTTCAATAATCTTCCTATAATGCTTGACAAGCTGCTGTATTTGTTGCTACATATTTGGCCTCTCCAGAAGATATTGAAACAATTGACTGTTTCTTGGATGCCCATGAAATCAGATTGGTTCCAAGATGAAAAACATACCCTGAGGTACTTTTGCGATCATCTAAACTCCCTGCATAATCGCTGTCTGTATAATCTGAAAGTGAACAATTTTTAGAATGTGTATAAAACAAAGCATAGTCTATGGTCCTTGCAATATACCTTAAGATCCTTTTTGCAACCTTCCAATGAGTAATATTTGGTGACTGCACAAACTTGTAGACAAAACTTGCTGCAAACATAATATCTGGTCTAGTTGCAGTTAGATACAACAAACCACCAACTAGACTTTTATACAATGTGGAATCAACAGATGGTGCTACATATTCTTTGTTGAGTTTGGTACCTTGAGCAATTGGTGTATAAGCTGATTTGCAATTGGTCATTCTGAACTTTTGAATGATATCAGTGGCAGACTTTTGTTGACCAACAAAAATTCCATTAGCAGATTGGTGAATTTCAATGCCTAAGAAATATCTTTCAATAATCTTATCAACCATAATGCTTGACAAGCTACTGTATTTGCTGCTATGTATTTGGCCTCTCCAGAAGATATTGAAACGATTGACTGTTTCTTGGATGCCCATGAAATCAGATTGGTTCCAAGATGAAAAACATACCCTGAGGTACTTTTGCAATCATTTAAACTCCCTGCATAATCACTGTTTGTATACCCTGAAAGTGAACAATTTTTAGAATGTGTATAAAACAAAGCATAGTCTATGGTCCATGCAATATACCTTAAGATCCTTTTTGCAACCTTCCAATGAGTAATCTTTGGTGACTGCATAAACCTGGAGACAAAACTTGCTGCAAACATAATATCTGGTCTAGTTGCAGTTAGATACAACCAACCACCAACTAGGCTTTTATACAATGTGGAACCGACAGATGGTGCTACATATTCTTTGCTGAGTTTGGTACCTTGAGTAATTGGTGTATTAGTTGATTTATAATTGGTCATTTTGAACTTTTGAATGATATCAATGGCATACTTTTGTTGACCAACAAAAATTCCATTAGCAGATTGGTGAATTTCAATGCCTAGGAAATATTTCATGACTCCTAGATCTGTCATATCAAACTCTGCTTGCATTGCTGTTCTCATTTGTTCCTAGAGTTTAGGAGTTTGTTTGTAACTTCTTGATTTCTTGTGATGTACTTAAAGATGTAATTTCTCATTCATGAATGTAGAGTGCACTGAGAGTGATCTCTCAGTTTGAGTGTAGTCTCCAGGTGGAGTACTCACCTGAGAGCTACAACTCCTCCTTTTCAATTCTGTGCATATTTTTTCTAGTGATTGAACTCTGATTCCGCATGTAGCTTAACGCATATGATTGCAGTCCGGTCCCGCGTTACTTCTACACCAAGGCTACTCTTGGCTCCTGCGTTAGTAATGTTGAGACTCTTCTAAGACAGAGCGTTATAACGCTCAGACTCTTTTAAAATAGAGTGATAAAACACAGAGTAAAGACAGAGCGTTAGTACAGTAGCAAAATTTTAAATAATATTAATAATAATAATTTGTTTTAAAAAATAATAAATTCTTATATAATGTCTAGGTTTAAGTTTTTGCTTAACTGAAGTAAAACTGAACTAATAAATGACTGGAGTAAAACTGAACTAAAACTAAAGTAAAACCGAAGTAAACTGAACTATGCAAACAATAGAATTAAATATAATAACACCTAGCTGACAATGAAATTAATATCTCAACAGAATTGTTTCAAAATGTAAATCAGCTCCAGACATATTTCCTTAATGTTTCTGAGATGCAAACCAAGGATGATGACATTAGACACTAAGGAATGGTAGATTACAGAAAAGAAACAAGCCGTTGGTGAGCTTACAATGCACCAGGAGACTATGACTGAGCTAAGTGTTGTCACAAAGTAGGTTGCCGCATCGTGCTTTGAGCAACGTAATTCTAGGAGAGTATATAAAAGAATTTTATATATAATTAGAATATGAACAAACAAAAACTATGTATATATTCAGATTTGTGAGAAAATAAAGTCAGAAAAGTAGAAGGTATTTCTAGATTCAATTTCCATATGTAAGCCAGAGAGGGAAACAATTTGAACTTCCTACGACAAGTCGACCTAGACAGTCGACCTAGACATTCAATGAGTTCGTTGATCAGGTTCGATTGCCAAGGGTTTTTATTTATTTATTTAAGGGTTTAGTTGTCAACCAATATTTCTGAATTTATCTATCCAGTAATGCATGGGTAGGATATGCTACCCGTTGGTATACTATTCCGTGTATCCAGTAATGCATGGGTAGGATATGCTATCTGTTGGTATACTACCCGTGTATTAATGGATGAATAGCTCTAAACATATATAGTTCCAAAAATAAAAATATTAATAGCCTAAACTCCATTGTTGTCGCTTGAGAAGAAGCTTATGATAAAGTTGAAATTGATGTGTGCACTGTAGCTGACGTGGAAGTTATCTAAGGGGTTTGATCTAGTTTTGCAATTTCCTGTCATTTGCGTCCTCTTGGAATTATGTATTCCAGCATCCTTCTTATAATAATGTTTGATTCTGTGTACAGATCATATAATGGATGTACTAAAGTACTCTAAGTGACAGTGCTATTCATGTATAGTTTTTTTTATAAATAAGTAGTTTTTTTAATAGAATGTATTCCAGCATCTTTCTTATAATAATGTTTAATTCTGTGTACAGCTCATATGATGGATGTACTAAAGTACTCTAAACATGAGTGACAGTGCTATTTATGTATGGTTTTTTTATAAATAATTTTTTTTTAATAGAAACATTATCACCATTTAATTATTATGTATGTTTTTTTTTTTAAACTATATTTTTATTTTTATTTTTTTATACTATTGAGAGGGAGTTGAACCTCTTAAGCTTTAATATATAAGTTGCTAAAACCCTAACCAAATTTTAGCACTGCTTTGTATTTGTTTTGAGTAATTCACATTAATTTTGTGTTTGATATAAACTTTGCTTATCCACGTAAATTTCTAACCATGTTTCTTAGGATTTCTATAACAACTTTATTTCTATTATTTATAAAGTTATTGGCAATTTTACTTTGGACTTCAATATTTTTTCAATTGAAGTTTGATATTTTTATGTAGATATTCTATATCTTGGGAAACATTAACATGTTTGAGTTGTGCTTCATGATTACTTTAATTTGATCTCATATGCAATGCTTGGCTCCAAATAAATTTTGTTCTACATATCTTTAAACTTTGTAATTCTTTGATTAGTTTCAACTATTATTTGATTTCTTTTAATCATGTTGATATAATTGCTATTTATATAACATTCATTTTGCAAACATGTTTTTTTAACTCTACAATTTCAGAAGATTTTCATTGAATATCAGTTTCAACTAACTTCAATTTACTCAAAAATATTAATAGCTTTCTTTTTAAATTTTTTCAATTTAATATTAAAATAATTCTTTTCTCTTCATTGATACTATCAATCATTTCTCCCAACAGAAATTTTTGCTATTGAAGAGTTTTATTTTCTTTTTTTTCTCCAAAATATCTTTCTCTTTCTCTAACTGAAATTAATAAAATATAAATAATTTACTTTTTAATTCTTATCACAAAAAATAAATAATGTATGAAAAAAAAACTAACTATAACCATGGCATTTGTTAAAAATAAATAATGTATGAAAAAAAAATAACTATAACCACGGTCTAAAAAATGCAAGACAAATGCAAATTAAATGATGCCTTCCCAAAAGTATTCACAATGGCTCGTTTGAATAATACCTGAAACTAGAATAGGTTTTCTTTAAAATAAACTCCTCATAAAATACAATTATGGTTAAAAATATATACATATGCAAATCAGAGAAAAAGGCCATTGATAGGTCTCAAGCTTAGATTAATGAAATAGGAGACTACATGTTAAATTAAGTGCAACTCTAAGACCCTTTGATGAGCACCATTTCGCTGTTACTTTTGAGATAGACTATAAATTTAGCAAAAGGAATGTTTAATATGTAGAAGTACTTGGGATATAGGTGATCAATTTCTTTGTTGAGTATGAAAAAGAAGAGAAAGAGTTAAGAAGTTGATGTGAGAATAATGTAGAAATAGAATTAGTTGTGAGTGGTTGAACGAGAGGTTTTAATTAGGAATTGGTTGCATATATTCAGGTTTGTTTCCTCTTCTTCAAGAAGATTAGGTGAGTGAGTTTCCTATATAAGTGTGATGTAATTGAGCAATTGAATTCATTGTTTTGTGTGAGCTTTGTCTCACATTTCTGTGCGTTTCTGGCTGTGTATTTTTGTTAATTTGATATCAGAGCAGAGGTTTGTTTGGGTATTGGATAGAGCTTTGGCTCATCCGCTTTCATAACCCATCGAGAGGTGCTGTGTGCCTCCCTCCAGCGCGTAGAGTGTGTGCCATCTGTGCTGTATGTAAAATTTGCATTTGTGCAATTCGTTAATTCAGCATCCAGCAATTCGTTAATTCAGCACGTATCCAGCAATTCCGTTGTTTAAATTTGGCATCGGCGTGCAGCAAATGATTGCTGCTCCCTCAACGGATACAGTTTGCTGCTTCATTTGTTTTGTGCGTTGCTGGAGTGGTTGCTGAGCTGACAACGACCAGGAGGTTCCTGCCAAATCGTGCCAAGCGCGTTAATCAGTGAACGCTGCATATATTAACATTGGTTAACAATATTGCGTGAGGTATTCATTTAAGTTTTTTTTGGATTACCTGCACGCGCAAATCCGTCAGTCTATATTTTTTCTCCACCGCCGAAAGCTTGAAGTTAAGGTGAAATCATGTTTTTAATTCAAACATGAATAATATCATTGTTATGAAAACGTGAAAGCCATATGATATAACGTGAAAGGCATTTTTATGAAAACGTGAAAGCCATATGAAAACGTGAATGGTGAAAAAGTGAAAGCCATATGGTATTTTTTTTATAAGGTGAAAACTTTGGTTACCTCAGTTACATTGAAGTTAAAGTGAAAAACTTTGATTACATAACTTTTGTTGAAGTTAAGGTGGAAAATTTTGGTTGAAGTTTTAATTAAAAACATATTTTTTTTTAAAGGATATTTTTTTTTGAAGCTCGGTTGGCAGTTTATTTGAAAATTGAGTTGTCTTCGTGGGCTTGAAGACCGAGGTGTGCATGGTTGAATGCAATAAAAACTGCAACTTAGATCTTTGAATATTTAGATCTTTGAATTTCGTCATTTCTGCTCACAACAATGGCTAATCCACTTGCTGACTCCTATTTAAACGAGTCTTCAAAACTTGATGGAGAAAATTATGTAAACTGGAAATTTAAGCTCATAACAGTACTGGAGGCATACAATCTCTGGACGATTGTCAAAGGTGACGAGCCCAAGCCTCAACCTCCTGCTGCCACTCAAGATTGGGAGAAGCGTGAAATGAAAGCAAGGGTGCTGCTACGCATGTCAGTGAAGGACAATATTATTTCTCACATTCGGGACTGTGAAACTTCAAAGGCGACATGGGACATTCTCAAAGGTTTGTATGAAACTACTAATGCAAACCGTATTTTATTTTTAAAAACAAAGCTGCTATCTATTAAAATGGAAGCCAATGAGAGCATTAGCAACTTTGTTTCCCGAATTAAAGACTTGAGTGATAAACTAGGTGATATTGGTGAAAAGGTGTCTAGTACAGACTTGGTAACTGTTGCTTTAAAGGGGTTAGTCCGAGACTATAAAGTCTTTATTTCAGCTCTCTCAGCTAGACCGACACCTCCTACATTTGAAGAATTGGCTGGAATTCTTCTTCAAGAAGAAGAGCGCATGAAAATTTTTGAACTGGAGTCAAATGGTTCTGATTTGGCTTTGACTGCTAGAGGTAAAAGACCGTTCCGAGGGAGACCATGGGACAGGAATAGAGGCCGTTTTCAAGCAAAGCAGAAAGGTATGGCACCTCCTCATTCTTATGTTAAGAAGAACATTGAATGTGATTATTGTGGAAAACCTGGACATCTGGCTAAAGATTGCTATAGGAGAAAGAATAATGAATCAAATCAAAGACATAGAAGGCATAATGGAAATTATATAAACAGAGACACCTCAGTGAATGATGGATTTAAAAATCTTAAGTTATTTCTTTCTGATGCTGCATTGTCTGCTGAAACTGATGATGAGAATGCATGGTTCATCGATTCTCGTGCATCGGCACACATGACTTGTAATAAAGAATGGTATGATAAATATTATGAGAAATCTGATGGTACACACATTTACCTAGGAGATGACAGGTCACTTAAAGTTCAAGGCTATGGCATAATAAATGTGTACTTACCTAATGGACAAATGCGACATATTCATAATGTGATGTATGTCCCTGCTCTCAAAAAGAATTTGATATCTGTTTCCACTATCACTGATAATCATTTAAAAGTTGAATTTGGTAAATTGGGGTGTATAGTGAAAGATGTTCAGGACCACTACAGGGTTGTTTCTACAGGTACCAGGGTTGGAGGATTATACATATTGGATGTGACAGTGAAGCGCCATGTTGCATTGACATCCAAAGAGACATCGACAGCAGAATTATGGCATCACGGGTATGGGCACCTAAATTACAATGATTTATCGTTGTTGCAAAGGAAATCAATGGTTGAAGGTCTTCCTGTTATGAAGTGTGAACATTTACCATGTGAAGCTTGTGCACTTGGTAAGCAGCATAGAGAAGAGTTTCTTGTTCATACTGAGAAACGAAAGTATGATATACTTGAATTAATTCACACTGATGTATGTGGACCTATGCAAACTAGGTCTCTTGGTGGTGCTTCATACTTTGTTATTTTTATTGATGATAGATCTAGGTATACCTGGGTCTATTTCATTAGAAGGAAAAGTGACATATTTGAGTATTTTAAAGAGTTTCGAACTATGGTTGAAAAACAAACAGGAAAGTGCATTAAAATACTCAGATCTGATCAAGGTGGTGAATATAAGTCAAAAGCATTTAACACCTATTGTAAATCTAATGGAATTCAACAACAGTTCACAGTGCCACATACCCCTCAGCAAAATGGTGTTGCTGAGCGATGGAATAGAACCTTGGTGGAATCTGCTCGTAGTATGCTGCAAGGTAAGAACATCTCTAATGGTTTATGGGCAGAAGCCATTAACACTGCTGTTTATCTGAAGAATCGATGTCCCACTAAGCAATTAGTTTTTCAAACTCCTTTTGAGGTTCTTCATGGTTATAAACCTGATGTGAGTCATTTCAGAGTCTTTGGATGTACTGCTTTTGCTCATATTCCTAAGGCTAACGGAAGAAAACTTGATGCCAAGTCAATCAAGTGTGTTTTCATTGGGTATTGTACGGATCAGAAAGCCTATAAATTGTTTGATCCAAGTTCCCATAAACTATTTGCAAGTCGTGATGTGTTGTTTCATGAGCAGGCTGATAAAAGTAATACAAAGAATGATGCATGGCATATATCTAATGATGCACATATCAAACTTGATACTTTGATTAAGTAGGAACAGGAACAGGTACAGGTACAGGTACAGGATCAGGATGAGAGCAGTATGAGCACATCTAGCAGCAGTGAGTCATCACAAGGGGGTGATTCACCTCAAAGCCGACGAATCATGGATGGGACACCCACAGGCATTGAAGCGCCAAGAAGGTCGTCCCGACAGACTCAGCGTCCTGCAAGGTATAGAGACTATGCCTTAATGACTAATATAATGAATGTTGTTGAACCAATTGATTATGAGCAAGCCAAACAACATGAACAATGGTTAAATGCTATGAATGATGAGTATGCTTTTCTTATGAGAAATCAAACATGGGAATTAGTGGAACTTCTTGAAAATAAAGTTCCAATTGGAAGCAAATGGTTGTACAAATAAAATTTAAAGCAGATGGTACAATTGATAAATTTAAGGCAAGATTAGTAGCAAAAGGATATGCTCAAAAGGAGGGAATTGATTATGAAGACACTTTTGCACCAGTAGCTAAGTTGAATACAATTAGATTACTGATTGCCTTAGCCACAAAACATAATTGGAATATACATCAATTAGATGTCAAATCTGCTTTTCTAAATGGTGATTTAAAGGAAGAAGTTTATTTGGTGCAACCTGAAGGGTTTGTCAAACAGGGACAGGAAAATCTAGTCTGCAAGTTAAGAAAGGCATTATATGGTTTGAAACAGGCGTCGAGATCATGGTATGTAAAGATTGATACCTTCTTTCTTCAGAATGGATTTGTGAAAAGCAAAAATGATCCCAACTTGTATGTTAAGAAAGATGAAAAAGGAAATGTTGCTTTAATATCTTTGTATGTGGATGATCTCATTATAACAGGCAGTGCTCACAAGTTAATTGAAGAAATTAAAGATCAGTTGTCACAGGAATTTGAAATGAAAGATTTGGGTGAATTGCATTACTGTTTAGGAATTGAGGTATGGAGAGAGCCTGGTAAAACTTTGATCACTCAAAGCAAATATACAAAGGAGATTCTTAAAAAGTTCAATATGACTGATTGCAAAGCTATGTCAACTCCCTTAGAACAGAATGCAAAGTTGTACAAAGAAGATGGAACTAAAGAGGCAGATGGAACATTATATCGTCATCTAGTGGGAAGTTTGAACTATCTCACCACTACCAGACCAGACATTGCATACTCAGTCAGTATTCTTAGTCAATTCATGGCTAAGCCTTCAGGAAATCACTGGAATGTTGCAAAGAAAGTTCTCCGATACTTAAAGGGAACAGTGAATTTAGGTATTATGTATACTGATGAATCTGATGTTGCACTGACAGGTTTTTCTGATTCAGATTGGGCAGGAAATCCAGATGAAAGACGATCTACCTCTGGCTATGCATTTCATATTGGATCAGGGGTCGTATCTTGGAGTAGTAAGAAACAGCCAACTGTTTCTTTATCATCAACAGAATCTGAGTACAAAGCTTTGACCAATGCCACCTGTGAAGCTATTTGGTTGCGGAGAATTCTTGCAGATCTTGAAGAAGCGCAAAGTGGTTCAAAATGTATCAATTGTGATAATCAGAGTGCTATCAAATTAGCACATAATCCAGTTTACCATGCTAGAACAAAACACGTTGAGTTACAGTACCACTTTGTACGTGAGAAAATTGAGTCGAATGAAATTGAATTGATATTTTGTAATACCAAGGATAATGTGGCTGATATATTTACTAAGCCCCTTGGTAAAATTAAATTTGAAGTTTTTAGAAGTCAGTTAGGCATTGTAGAAAATCCATTTCTCCATTAAGGGAGGATGTGAGAATAATGCAGAAATAGAATTAGTTGTGAGTGGTTGAACGAGAGGTTTTAATTAGGAATTGGTTGCACATATTCAGGTTTGTTTCCTCTTCTTCAGGAAGATTAGGTGAGTGAGTTTCCTATATAAGTGTGATGTAATTGAGCAATTGAATTCATTGTTTTGTGTGATCTTTGTCTCACATTTCTGTGCGTTTCTGGCTGTGTATTTTTGTTAATTGTTGAAGTATTTTAATTTATTAATTTGGGTAAAATATATATATATATATATATTTTTTGGAGGAGTTAATTTTGTCAAACAAGTTATTTTGCAATTAAGATTTTGATAATATTTAATAATTTGATTGAATAAAACTGAAATTTATCTTAATAATGTGATTTATGGTTGTTTTGTGAATGATATTTTTAGTTTACTAAAGTTGTATGTTTGAACTAATTTTTGGATTTTTCAAATAATATCTATATTCATTATTAATAAGATAAAAGTAGATTGTATTTAGCTACCTTGCATATAATTTTTTGAATGTTTTATTTAGCTATTCTACATGTCTTATTTATACTTAGTTTATTTAATACCATGTTTATGTTAGTATTGTACATATCTCGATAATATCAGAATTATTGTGATACTATTATCTAAACCTAGGTTGTAGAAAATATTGTGATAATTTCCTCATTTGAAATCATTGCAATAGTTTAAATTATCATGATAATTTGAAACTTATCTAGAGTCTTAGCGAAATTATTGCTATGTTCTTTGAAATGATGTGATGAAGTTGTCATTTTCATTTTTTCTTGTATTGAGATTGAGCTCTTAGGATAGTGCGAGTCTTGTGACCATTTATCATCAAACAAAAAAGGGAAAATCTGTAGTTTTCTTTTCCATTAGTTGAGGAATTGTGGAGTGGAGTTCTACTCCAATATTCCATTTCCATATTTCCATGTATGCAATGGTTTATTTTTTTTTTTTTAAACCTTCCTTCGTTTTATTTTTCAAGGTCTAGTATAAGGTACACAATATTCATTAGATATACCTTATTTTTCCCTCTATGAATGGTTGATTTAACACTTATGTAGCTATGGTATTGTATTTGGAGCACTATTGATGTATTTTGTGGCTTTGTATTCTAATTCCCCCACTTTTTTCATCCCATATGTTTACAAACTTAATTAGTGATCTAGAGTCTACACATTTTAGGGATCAAAATGCCAAATCCGTTGCAACTAATGTGGGAGTATGGCTTATGCTATGAGGTTTAGAATAGAACGAATTTGAATTGCAAGTTATGCAGTATGGAAATTTTTGGTGGAATCAACTGTTTCAAATGCCACCTTACGAAATTACCTCGGAATGAAGTAGAGATTTGGTCACATCCACCCCAAAAATTATCCTCATTGTAAACAAATCCATTATTCAAATGCATAAGAAGAGAGATCAAAAGGAAGAAATGAGGTTTGGGATCATAAATGGACATGCAAGCTTCTTAGGAGTGGGGGAAAGCTAATACTTGGGCTCTTTTTCCACAATTCCCAACCCCTAAACATCCTCACCTTTCTTTGTTTCAAGATGCATATTTAGGGGACAAACTTCTACTTGGTCAATGGTGAAATTGGAGGAGGGAGACAAAATTGTGGCAAAATGTTTTCTATGGAGTGATGCCATTCATTATTGCTAAGCACGACCCATTCTACGATTCCATGTTTGAAGTTGTTGCCATTTTTGTTATGTTGTACAAGGGCCCTTCTTATAATGACTTTAGACGGTCTCTCCTTCAAGGGGAAAGGGCTAATTGCACAAGGATACTGACTGAGTTGATGGAATCATGTGAGATCATAGGATGCACTATTATGTCAAACAGTTGAATATATGGGAAGGGTTGATCCATTATGAATTTATTGGTTAGTTGTCCTACGAGGACAATGTTTATCAAATCTATTGATGCATATGTATATGTTAAAGATGCATAATTATTATGTGAATTATTGGATAGCTTCATCCAGAAGGTAGGTATGAAATATGTTGTCTAAGTCATCATGGACAATGCTACTAACTATGTTTCCACTATCAAGTTTCTCATGGAGAGGTATTGGAGCTTATAGTGGACTCATTTTGCCTCCCATTACATTAATTTAATGCTATAGGACATGCGAAAAATTCTTTGGATCAAGGAAGTTGTTTAGTTAACTAAGAGTGTTATAATATATACATATAATCAATACATTTTTTTTTAACACTCGTGAGACAATTTGCGGAGGGCAAGGATTTGATCCACCTGCTATGAAGCATTTCACAAATAGATTCATTCCCCTTTGATCTACCCACAATTCTAAGTTGGAGTTGCAGAGGATGTTTCTCTTAGATGAGTGGAATGCTCGTGTTTATAGTATTAAAGTGGATTTGCAATCCACAGGCAACTTGTTAGACACAATCAGAGTCTTCGATAAGAGTGGAAAAGTTGTGTGTTATCAATGAACATTTGGTAAAGGTTCTCTGCCTAGTTGATGGTGAGAAGCTTGCAATGGGCCACTTGTATGAGGCGATGGATAATGCCAAGCAAGTTATCCAATGTAGACATGGGGTGTGATTGATGTACAATGGAACAATAATCTCCATCATTCGATTGATATGGTTGGGCTCTACCTTGACCCCACATACTCTTATGCACGGGGATTTATGTTTGATGTAAAGATAATGGATGTATTTTCCCAATTTGTTTAGAGGATGGTGTTGACTTTTGTTGAATGCTTGGACATCTCCAAACAAATTGAGATATATAAGCCAAGTGCTAGGACATTTGGGTATGATATGGATATACAATATACGGTTTCTAGTATGCCAAGTAAGCTACAAGGAAAATTTGTTTCAATTTTAAAACTTTCAAATTTCAATGTATATCATTTCTACCTATTTCTTACTCAGTGGAAAATTGAAATAACTCATTGTCTTTCCTTTGAAATATGAACCCTCTCCATTTTTGTTTTGTATATGTTTTGTGGAAAAACTATAGTAGAAGAGTTCCTAGAGTTGCAAAAACTTGCAATTCGTGGGTTGAGTCAAACTTGTAGATCTTTGCGAAGTGAGCGCAATTGGACCGACTTTCAAAAGATACACTCCAAGAAGGGCAACACGTTATAAAGTTTCAAATTAAAATTTAAATCCCTTATAAATTCATTAATTTAATTTATTTAATTTATGGCATATATGTCCATGGGAGTCGGGACATTATCCTCTTATTACAAAATACCCCTCAATGGCATGGTATATGTCTATTACAATCTCAAGTAATCGGTGAGAAAAATAAGAAAAGTACCAAATATGGGTGTCATTTCATTGGATCCACCTGAAACCATGAGCTCATCGACGGTTGAGAAAAAAATACTTGTCATGGAGGAGGCACCTTAGTTGAGAGAATGAGGAGTTTTAGGAGGAGGTGCATGCTCTACTCTCAGGAGAGACAACTTTGGAGTAGGGTGGGGGGGTGAATCATAGCCAATTCCACCACCTCCATAGAGATTTTCAACTAAGGGAAGAGGCAAAAGACATCCCACTTCATCTTTCACATTTTCTCGAAGAGTTTCATATTCTAGCTGAGGCTGATTCTTAATACATCCACATACTACTTCTAGATGAAGAATGACATCTGTGACCTTTTCTCATAAAATGGATAGAGGGAATCGTTGATATCTTAATGCATCATAATAAGTCGTGTAGTATCTAGATGCCCCGTGATGATCTTCTCATGAGATACATTTATTTTTGTTTTGATGTGATTTTCTTTTATCTTATTAAGGCTTTTGGTTGGGGGGGCACAAATATCATATTTTAGTATCAATTTATGATGAACCACTTGAAATATTACACATTTTATATAGGAGTTTTATCTTCAGATTTATTTGACAATGTGTTTGTTTGATGTTGATTTTGCTTCACAAGATTAAAAATTTGAAATTTTTTTATTATTTTTGTATTTTTTAAGTTTAGAAATTTGTTTCAATAATTTCTTAGATTTGTTGATAGTTTAAATTTTGGACCCTTAATGATATTTTTCCAATAACAATAAATGTAACATTGGCTTAAGTTTTGTTACATTTTGATATCCCCTTTGTACTAGGATTTTGATTTGATTAATGCATTTTATTTATTTAAATATGAATTGAAACAAAGACAAAACCCTTGAAATGCACTGGATAGCTTTTGTTGCAAATCGGAGTGTTTATCAATAAAGGGTGGGAGCCATGCTTAGATATTTTTATTCTAGTGGACATGTGTGTGTTGACTAGAGTCAAAGGTCCATGCTAGCATGTCAAAAAACTCAAAAAAGTCATTCTTGATACTTTTTAGCATTTTACAATATCCTTGGTGTGCATCTCTAGTAGGCTCCTCTCCAAGATGTCTTGTGATTTGATGCCACAAAATTAACATTGATAACTTAACTTCTCCCACTTCTTTGATATTTTATATCAATGTTTAGATTGGCACTATTCATAATAAGGTTAGTCACATCCAACTTGTACAATCTTCAAATAATTATCCCATTTTGTTTAATATTTGCATAGACCAATTCATGACCTTATTTGATGAAGATTGTTTTGATGTCAACATCAAGAGAAATTCTCTTCAACTTCATAAAGTAGATCCATGGATTGCTAAAGAAGTTATGATTTCTATTCAACATCCTAAAATTGTGAATTTAAAGGGAGGCTTGTATTGAGGAACAATATCAAATAAGGTTGCGAAGTAGTGAGAAAATTCTATGAAATTGGATTGTACAACCAAGGAGGGAACTTTGTATCAAGTGAGAAAGTTGGAAGTTTGGATATGTTTCACTAGAGCTGATGACTTGAGGCCACTAAGGTCAATAAGAGAGCAAAGGAAATTCTAAAGAAGGTGGTGTGCAAGAGTCATATAAAATTATGGAAAGAAATTGGGATTGAAAATTTAGAACATAATGACGGTGTGGATTTGGTTGCTAGGTAGAAGATAAAGATTATTCTTCGACTTTAGGATCAATATGATGTGTTAGTTCAAGTGTATTGTGAATATCATGACCAAATCTCATCGAGAAAGTCGATAAATCTGATGTGTTAGTTTATTTTTATTGTGAATATAATGACCAAATCTCATCTTGAACTTGAAGGGAAGCTACTTCAAGCAATGAAAAATGTTGAAATATGTTATGAAAATAAGAAGAGGCCACCAAGTTAGAACTTCCAACCAAGGATGGAAATTTGTTAAACGTGAGAAATTTGGAAGTTTATAGATGGTTTTCTTGAGGTGGTGTCTCGAATGAAAATACTAAAAGAGATGGTGTATAAGAGTTCTCCAAAACCATGGAATGAACCTAAGACTAAAGATTTAGAACATAATGATGGTGTGGATTGGGCTGGTAGATAAAAGTTAAAGATTTCTTTAAGACTTTAGTATCACCTTGATGTGTTAGTTCAAGTCTACTATGAATAGGATATTTGGTGCTATCTTTATGCAATAGCTAAGTGTTGTTTAATGTATCATATTGGGCATTTGATCGTATTGATAAGGTTGACCAAGTAAGACACAACAACGATCCATAAATTCTGGACCCAAAACAAACGAGATGGTGTAAGTGTGCAGGATCCAGCAAGAGGAGTCGTAATCCTTCTAGCAAATTTCACACAGGTTTTGTGGGGTCCATTGGAAATTGTGGTTTGTTGATGATTTAATTGACATTCAAATTCTCTTGCGAGCCACTACCAACTATACCAACAAAGGTTGACCAAGTAAAACACAACAACAATCCATACATTCATTACCAAAAACAAACGATATGGTGTAAGTGTGCAGGATCCAGAAAGAGGAGTTATAATCCTTCTAGCAAAGTTAACACGGATTTTGATGGGGTCCATTGGAAATTGTGGTTTGTTGATGATGGACTCAACATTCAAATTCTCTTACGAGCCACTATCAACTATAGCAGCGATGAAGAAATCAAGGGAGAGATGTGCATGTGTGATGAACATGATATCTCAGGATTTTGATGGGAGTGGAGTGTATCAACGTCACATTATTTACTCCCCTTAACTCTTCATAATTAGTGACTTCACCAAAGAGCTCAATGCGAGCACCATCATCTTCTTCTTAAGAGATAATACAATTAAATTTTGTTTCTTCCGTTTGAGATATTGAAACTTATCATGTGACTATATAATTAAAGTTTGTTTCTTCCATCTGAAATATTCAAACCTACCATGTCCTTGTTTCTTATGATATTGACAAAACTTAGTAGAAGAAAAAGAATAGTCTTGAAAATATGATCTCTCTGGTAATGTGGGGTGCAAGCATCAAAGGTATTGATTTAGAAACTTTGGTAAGAGGATGAATGTTGTTGAAATTATGTTTATCCAAAAAAAATATTTGGCCAATCGGGCTTTGATTGTATGTAACTTCAAGAGTGGTGCTTTCCATGTGCTTCACCTCAAAATAAAAAAAAATTTATTGCAGTCCATTCCAACTTGAGGACAAGTTTGTTAATTGGACCAGTGATGTTTTGGAGAATTTTAGAACATTTGAATTGGTGAATGTACTCTTACATTGGATGTTGAGTCCTTGATGTAAGTGAAGCAACATGATATATATATACACACACACACACACACTTTCGCTTAGTTGGAAGGATAGAACGTGAGTCTAAGGACTTTTGTAAGCACATTCTAAGTGGTGATTGGATTTTGATTTGCCAGAGGTTCTACAATTAATAGCTTGGCAATCATTGTAAGCTACAACTTGGAAAATAAAAACTTCTCATCTTTTTTAAGAATCAGATTGTAGTTACCAAGTGTTCATGTCAAGATTTTGATTGACGAGCTCACAAGACCCATTATAAATAGATATCTTGCAATTTGTTTATTCAGGAGATAGAACGTTGAGAAATTTCATTAACCTTCTCAATTAATGAGCTAATTATATGTGCCAAGTTTCATCACCCTTTAAGTGAATGTCAATGATGCCATGGCTTTTGTTGCTTTGTTAATGCAAATGAAAAGAATAGACTACACCAATCAAATTGTGTTTCTTGCAAAGGTTTTAAATTTACGAAAGCAACTTTTTATCCCCAAAACTAGAAATATATATTTTCCTCACATTGTAGAGTAGCATATTTTTATGAGAAAATTAACACTCTTTTGAAAAAATTATGATAGATGAATAACCCTCTCCTATTACACAATAGAGAATTAATACCCTTTCTTAATACTGATTATATATGAATAACTCTCTCATACAACACAAGAACTAAGACGCAAGAATCTCCTTGCAAATATAATGATTTTTAAAGCGAGATAGAGTTGAGGCATATTCCCAGATGCCATTCATGAATAACTCAAAGGGAGTTCAAGCGTTGGGTCGAGAACCACAAGATGAATGAAATGTAACATGATTGGAGAAAACATAAGAGGAAATTTATCAAATAAATTTGGTCTGACTCAGTGACTAATAGTAGAGAACAATAAATTTATCAAACGTAATGTATTGAATCCTCCGTTGCAAGATCCAAAGTTGTAGAAGGCTTAAATACATAAACCATGAAATCTCAGTGAAGGCGTGGGCAACCGACAATAGGCACAAAATATGAAACATTCAAGGAGAATAAGGAAAAAAGAACAAGAAGAGGCTTCCTCATCACGGGTAAGATGATTAAGTTGCAACACTCTAAAGACGATTGAACCATCAAGCCATGATTTATGAAAATATGAGGTGACACAATCCCAATATTTACAAAAGAGTTGAGTGATGCATGGTGGGCTCAAAATCTAGATCTATAAAATGGTGTAATTTGAATGGGAGTTGTCTTTAGTGCGACTTTTTGGAGTTTTAGGTGCCGAAATTAGGTGAAACAATTTACAGTGAAATCTTGATTTCTATTATTTAAACTGGTTTTTTAATTGTATATATGGATTCTGCACCCTAAAAAATCCTTATGGCACTTCGATTGTGCAAGGTTACCCATCAAAATTTTGTTTTTAATGAATTCCTGCCGGATTTTAAAGAAATTAGACCGGAAATATCCAGTGGAAAAACCTTCAAAAGTCCCACTAAAGACAACTCTATTTGAATTTGGATCTAATGATGGGTGATGGGCGAGGTGCAAGATTGATGTGACAAGGTGGGACAAGCTATAGAAGGTTCACAATGTTATGAAACCAGCTCCAAAAATAGAAGAAAAGAGAGACAACGCCTTAGAAATCAACCACTTCGAGGGTGCAACCTCCAATACATTACATAAATGAACAATTCTTAGATGATACAAATGACCAAAACCTCCTTATATATATAGGAGTTCATGGGCCCACAATATAATCCTAACCGACCTAACAATAACAATGTAAGGGCACAATAATAACAATATTGGGGTTACAGGGGTGCAACGAAAAAAATAAGGGGGCTACACTAATAACAATAAGGGACTAAACTAGTAATATAGGGACCTAGCATGCCACTCTCCTTGAAAAAAGTGTTGTCCTCAACGCTTGAGTAGCTCTGGGTGCTTCGGTGTAAAATTCTCATCCTCCCATGTAGAATCTTCAGTGGGTAAGTTCTTCCACTTGATGAGATACTCTGAAATTGATCGATTTCGTAGCTGTCGAGTTATTGTTTTTGTGACCGCTTCAGGTTACAATATGATTTTTCCTTCCTCATCAAGTTCTGGCAATATTGTTTGAACTGGAATATTTTCACCTATGACCTTCTTTAAGCACGAAACATAGAAAACTGGATGCACTCACAAAGAAGCAAAAAGCTCCAATTTGTATGCCATAGTACCAATCTTTTGCAACACCTTGTAAGGACCATAGTACTTTGGCGATAATTTATTATCCTTCTTAGCTTGCTTGAGGGACAATTGTTTGTATGGTTGTAGTCGTTAAAATGCCCAGTGTCTTTCATCAAAACTTTTTTTGCTGCGATGTTGATTTTCCTGTTGTTTCATTCGATTTTGTGCCAAATTTAGGTTATCTTTTAAGAGTTGGAGAACTTCTTATTGATGCTCGATGTGATCTTCCACTGCTTGAACTTTAGAATTTTCTCTTAATGATGATGTGATGGACGGTGGATGATATCCATAAAGTGCCATAAATGGGGTCATTTTTGCTGCAGTATGGAAGGAAGAGTTATACCACCATTCAGTGAGAGGTAACCACTTGACCCATTGTGTTTGTTTATCAGATACAAAACAACGAAGATATCCTTCCAAACATTTATTCACTATCTCAGTTTGACCATCGGATTGAGGATTATAAGATGAGTTATGAGCTAATTGAGTACCCAAACAAGAGAATAACTCTGTCTAAATATTTCTAGTAAAAATGGGATTTATGTTGCTCATAATAACCTTTGGGTTTCCATGTACCTTTTGAATTGTGTCCATAAATGTAGTAGCAACTGTACTTGCTTTAAATGGATGAGATAATGCATAAAAGTGTTCATACTTGATAAGTCTACCAACTACCACCATGATGACACTCTTTCCTTTGGACATAGGTAAACCTGTGATAAAATCCATTGAAATATCCTCTTAATTCTCTCAACTTTTTTTTTGTTGGCAAACCAAACATTCTGCCACAAACTTTTGAATATAAGATTTAAGGCCATCCCAAAAAAAATTCTTTCTTCACCCTATGGTAAGTTTTAAAAAATCCCGAGTGTCCTCCTAAAGGAGAAGTGTGCAATTTCAAGAGAATCTTTTGTTTTATTTGGGAATTCTTACAAAGATATAAGTGATCTTTGTACCATAAGGAATCATTTTTCTAAATAAATGTATCAGATGTACTATGATCTTGCTGCAACTTTTGAATGAGTGTCCACACTTCTTCGTCCCTCTTCCATTCATCCCTTGCTTTGGTTATCCAATATGGTTGGATAATGGAAATGGCACAGAGCAATGCTTCCACCTCTTCATTCTTTCTTGAGAGTGCATCTGCAACAAAATTTAGCTTCCCTTTTTTGTAGATTATTTCAAAGTCATAACCCAACATCTTTGTGACCCATTTCTGCTGCTCTTTTGAAGATAGTCTTTGTTCGAAAAAGTGTTTAAGACTATCATGATCCGTTTTTACCTCGAAGTGTCTTCCCATTAGGTAAGGTCGCCATTTCTTTAGTGCATGTAGTATTGCTAACATTTCCTTCTCATAAATAACTTCCTGGAAATACTTTCCTTTGATTGGACGACTTTCAAAAGAAATAGGTCTTCCTACTTGCATTAAAACAACACCAATTCCATTCCCTAAGGCATCACATTCCACAATAAAGGTTTTTGTGAAGTCTGGCGTAGGTAAGACTGGTGCTAGGCACATTGCCTCTTTAAGATGTTCAAAGGCCTTAGTTGCTTCAGGAGTCCATGAAAATGCATCTTTCTTCAATAATGTTGTTAGAGGTGTTGCGATTTTCCCATAGTTTTTAACAAACTTGCGATAATACCTTGTTAAACTGAGAAATCCTCGCAACTGCTTTATGGTTGTGGGGACTTTACATTCCTTAATGGCTTTAATTTTGTTAGGGTCTACCTTAACATCCTCGTGAGATACAATATGACCCAGATATTCTACCTCTTGTACTCCAAAGAAAAATTTGGATGATTTTGCATATAATTGTTTCTCCTGCAATAGTTTGAGCACCTTGTCAACATGTTGAACATGATCCTTCCAAGACCTGCTGTAGATTAGTATATCATGAAAAAATACCAGCACAAATTTTCAAAGGAAGGGTTTGAAAATGGAATTCATCAACCCTTGAAATGTAGAAGGTGCATTGGTAAGGCCAAAAGGCATGACCAAAAATTCATAATGACCCTCATGAGTTTGAAATGTTGTTTTCAGAGTATCTTCAGCCTTCATTCTAATTTGATGATATCCTGAACGAAGATCCAACTTGGTAAAATAAATTTCTCCATGTAATTCATCCAACAATTCATCAATCACAGGAACATGAAATTTATCTTTAATGGTGAACTTATTGAGCTCCCTATAGTCAGGACACATGCATCATGATCCATCCTTCTTGTGTACCAATACTACTGGAGCAGAGAAAGAACTTTGACTAGGTTGAATTATACTAGCCTCTAATGTTTCTGCAATCATACGTTCAATTTCGCTCTTTTGGACATAAAGATATCTATAAGGCCTGATGTTTGGAGGAACACGTTCTGGAATCAAATGAATATCATGATCATGATCACAAATATGTGGGAGTCCTTTGGGAGTTTTAAACACCTTCGAATGATTGTCCAAGACTTTCTGGAGATCTGTAGAAATAGATGATTTTGATGTTGGAACTTCTAGTGAGCATAATTGTGCAATTACGCCTCATTGTTCTTTCTTTAGAAGATTTGTCATGACATTAAATATTATTATTTTTTTCGGCTTCCCTGTGATACCCCGTAATTCGACTTCCTTTCCTTCTGAAAAAAGACTCAAGAAAAGTTTTTGAAAATTAAAGCTATCGTCCCCAAAGATTGTAACCACTGTACTCCTAGTACAACATCAGCACCTCCCATAGGAATGGAAAGAATTGGACTATTCAATACATATTCCCCCATGGTTAGCTTGATATTATTGCATTTTCCAGAGCAATTTATAGTTCTTGCATTTGCAACCATCACTTGACATTCTGGTGCTGGGTATAGGAAATAATTCAATTCCTTGGCTACCTTACAATGAATAAAAGTATGGGTACTACTCGAATCAATCAACACTATTACCTTTTTCTTCTTGATATGTCCTTCAATCTTGAGATTTTGAGGAGTGGTAATTCTTGCCAATGCATTACACGATATGGTCTCACTCATTTCTTCCTGGTGTATATCCTCTTCTTTTGAAGATTCTTGTTCATTTTCTTTTTCCTCTTCACAATCTATGTAAAATAATTTCTTCTCAGCACACTTATGACCTTAAATGTATTTTCTATCACAATTGTAGCAAAGCCCGTTTGCTCTTTTTGCTTCCAATTTTTGTGGTGTCAACCTTGTAGGTTGTGGAAGTCTAGGAGTAGCAACACTTACATCTTTATATATGTGAGTGGTAGGCTTCCTTGTTGCCATAATTTTGATATTCAATTTTTTTTACCAACCTGAATGCCTTTTCCAAAGAATCAGGTTCTCAAATGCGAACTTCATGTTAGATGTTTTCCTTTAAAGTCCCTATGAAGACATCAATCCTGGGTTCCTTTGGAATAACAGTTACTCTTATATTCAATTTTTGGAAGTCCTCAATGTGCTCCACCTCTAAACCCTTTTGTTTGAGATTTATCAATTGGCTAATGAAGGTGTTGCTCTTTGTATTCTCATAATGTACTATCATTTCCTTCGTAAAAATTGACCAAGTGACAAATTTTTTACGGGAGCAAAGCCATTGATACCATACTAATGTATTTTGTTCTAAATGTATAGTTGCAATGCGTACCTTTTATGTGTTTTGCACATTATTGAGATCAAAATATTGCTCCATTTGTAGTATCCATGTTACGAGATCCTTGCCATCAAATTTCCTCATATCCATCTTTGGAATATGGTGGTTCTTCCATCCAACATTAGAGTTTATGAAATCACGATTAACTTTTATTTTGATTTTGTCATGAGTTTCCTCAACTATCTTTTTGCCATTAGGAAACATTTCTTGTATCAGCTTTGCCAAACCTTCGATGTTTACTTTTATATCATTCTTCATGTTTTCCATTTTTTCATCGATCTTAGCTTCCATGCCCACTTCCATGCCTTCCATTTAAGCTTCCAAACCATTCATCTTAGCTTCCACGCCTTTCGTCAAACCATCCATCTTAGTTTCCACGCCTTTCTTCAAAACTTCCATTTCATTTTTTGTTGCTCTTTGCGATAATGAAATTTGGTGCACTTGCTCTTGTAATTTTGATATCTCATGTTGTGTTTCTTCGTCTTCATGAGTCATAGTAGAGCCTTATGAAGGCTTAATGGGTGTTGAATTATTTTTAGGGGGCATTTTAGAACCCAATACTAATATCTATTCTTCAATATGACCTTAGAATAAATTCAAACTAATTTGTTTTTCAAACGAGACTTATGTAATTCGAAAAAATACACACCTTTTTCTTTCTTTTGAGGAGATCGATATTGAAACTGAATTATCTCTGTGATGTTGGATCTTCAATATCTGAAATTCGGCCTTGAAGTAGTCCTTTGAATCATCTTTCGAATGCCACAGGTCTGACCTGATTTGAATTCTTCAAGACAAAGTTATGCCCAATCTCACACGATGACCTAATTATGGACTGGTTCAGTAGAGCGAACTTGTACGACTTTCCACGTGTCACTGTTTCCTCCTTCCACTCTGAAATTGATATACTGAAAACTAAAATTTGTGTACTTGCAGCTACTTTTTACAGAATCTCAATCCAACACTCAGAGAGAGAGTTATGACATTTTTCACACGGTCACCTCTTTGAGATGAAATTCGGGAGCCTGAAACAATCCTAACTTTCACAGATCATATCTCAAAAAATATTGCGAACCAAGATCTGAAATTTTTATAGGCGGTTCTTTAGGATTTTATAGTGAAAATTCCGTGATGACCTGTTTAGGTTAAATTCAAGAGCCTGCAAAAGGCCCTAACTTCCATAGATCATATCTCCAAAAATATTGCGAACCAAGCTTCGAAATGTTGCTCCGAAGTTCCTTAGGATTTCGGCTTCACACTCCAAAACTTTCAGCTTTTGAACCTTCGTAGAAAAAAAGGTTATCGCGAACATTCCACGATGACTTGTTTGGAGCAGTGAAACCCTAGAATCCAAAGCTCTGATACCAAATGTTATGAAACTAGCTCCAAAAATAGAAGAAAAGAGAGATCAATGCCTTAGAAATCAGCCACTTCGAGGGGGAAACTTCCAATACATTACGTAAATGAAAAATTCTTGGATGATAAAAATGACCAAAACCTCATTCTATATATCAGAGTCCATGGGCCCACAATATAATCCTAGCCGACCTAACAATAACAATATAAAGGCACAATAATAGCAATATTGGGGTTACAGGGGTACAACAATTACAATAATGAGGATACATTAATAACAATAAGGGACTAAACTAGTAATATAAGGACCTAACACACAAGCCACAATTTTTTACGCCACAAATGCTTCTCAATTACATGAAAAATCTTAGAGAAACAAGATGAGTATGAAGTCAGTTTTAGGTCCACCACATGCAAGATCCGATGCAAAACAAATCACATGATACAAGTGAGAACTCGAAATGAATTTGATGTTGTAGCAATCGAAAGCCAATCTAAATGATTGGAGGCCAAACCATTCTAAATTGGTTAGCAATGCATTTAGGATAATCATGGAAGAAAAACAACAAATATCTTTCATCAAATCCACTTGGAATAATTTCTGTTAGTTTCAACTTGTAAAATCAAATCAAAACTTAAATTTAATCACGAAGATAAATAAAGAGTGACTACCTATGTTGCACGGGGATCAGCCCCCACTCCTCCAAATAAAAAACCCAGGTACCTTGTGTCCTCGCATTTTGAGGACTTTTGGACCCTTAGAAAATGTCCCAAAATTGATAGGCACTTTACCAAATACTTAATGGTCTTCCCCAGGGTGTTCCACACAAATTTCAAGGACATTTTGGGCATATTTCAAGGGTTTTTTGGGCATATTTAAGGGATGTTTTGAGTAGAAATTGCAGGGATAATCCATGCATTTCTCTTTATTTTTGACAATCATGGACATTGATAATTGAATAATATGATAATTTTTCCCATCCGTGATTATTTACAATGCATTGAATCTAAATTTTTTGTTCAAGTTGAAACTTAAAACTTGGTTTTAATTTTAATTTATGATGATTTAGATATTGTGTTTTCAATGGTAAAATTATAAGGACCATCAATGTGAAGAAAATAGAAAATGCAAGATTTTAAAAGGACAATCCTTGTGGTTATTTCTCTTTTTATTTCTCATTTTCCAGGTCATCTCATCTTTTAAATATTCTATGTGGGTTTCGAGGAGTCATTCAAGTTTAGCGCTTCCAACATCCCAAACTTAAGAATTCTAAAAAAAATTAGATATTAGTGACTTCGATTGGGTAATAAATGTTTAAATAAATTTGTATTCAATCCCCTTCTTAATATGAAATATAAATTCAATCTCTTTAGAAAACCAAAGTATTTTATAGTGTCTTTCTATAAAATCCAAACTTATCAATTTGATGAGCCTTTGTTCCATTATCAGTTTTGTCTTATTTAGGCATTGTCTCATATGGAATTTGTCTTATGTAATAAATTGTATGTAATGAAGTCGAAGGGACATATGTAGAATGTGAATAGCCACATATCGAATGTAATAAGTCATGTATAGAATGTGAACAATAATAGGAGTTGAAGAGTCATGAAGAAGCTCAAAATTCATTGTTATTTGTTATAAATAGCTCCTCATAACTTATGCAAAGGCTTGGATTCTTGGAGTCTTTCCTTGGCTTCTCTTCTAGTACATAGGAGATAGATAATTCCTTGGAGAAGCAAGTTATGGCTTCATGTTCCACTATTGGATGTAGTGTTTCATTTGTGCAATATTGTACTTGGGATTTTTCATTCTTAATCAAAAGCTCTATGAGCTGACACTTCTTCATACATGTATCATAGATATAGTAGGATTATTCTTGTTATCTTTATCATATATGTTGCTTTAATCACATACTAACTTAATGAACTAACTCTTTGCTTATCTATTGTTGATATTTAATTAGTTCTTTTATACTTTAATGGTTGTTATTTATTATGTGGACTAATCTGCAAGTAATAAACAAGCCTTTCTCTTCCTTCGAGGGTACCCCTTTAGGATAATACTATTACTTTTCTCGCGTGGGTTGTTTTCCTTACCAGTTGTGCCCTCATACACCTTACATTGGGTGACTCATAAATCAGACATACTTGCTCCCCTAAATAGATGTTGTGTTCTCTTGTGTGTAATCACAACCAAGAAATATCTTTGAAACCTTTCCAAATGGTGGTCGAACTGTATGAATGGATGGGACTCCTACAACAAATGATGTGAGGTTTAATTAGGACTTCACATTAGGGAGATTCCCTTACAATGTTGGCGACATCCAACACTGTCAACATTTTGATGGTGTTGGATATTGCCAATATATAGGGGGTCTCCTCAATGTGAAGCCCCAATTAGACCTCACACTGTTTGGAGTAGGAATCGGCCTGACCACCATAACACAAGGGTTCGTCTTGGTTTCAACAGATAACATAAGAGCTAATATACACAAACCTTGAACAAGCAAGTAAATCGACATTGTGAAACACCGACTGCAATGTATAAAAGGATATCTTCATGAGGGGGGAGACAAAAAGTGAGCCTTTATAAGGAAGTAATCATACTAACCTAAGAGAGGTACACAAGCAAAGACATATTCATTAGTTATCTAGCGAAATAGTTCATATAGACAGAAGGATCATTAAATCACAAACAACACACCTTCAACAAGATAAGTACCAAGACCACCGAAATAGTTCAATTTCCGTAGTACATATGAACGACACATATATAGCAAACATGTAAAGAACAGTACTACGACATTCACAATACATGCATGGAAATGTGTTGGCACATTGAGGTTCAATAATAAGGTGAAGGATCCAAGTACACAATTACAATGGTGAGGCACTAGTTCTAGTAGTGGAACATGAAGTCACTTCTTGTTTCTCGAAAGAATAGATTTCTCTCCTATGCCAAGTAGAGTAGCTGGGATTTTGGGCACGAATAAATTTGTAAGTCAAACATACGAATTAGATTTTGAGCACAAATAATATTAGATGATGCATTCACCTATTTCCATAGTTGGAGTGGTTCTCTCTGGAAAAGAGAACTATCATGAGTGGTCCAGGAAGATAAAACACACATTGATTTTTAATGAGTTGTGGAAAGGAATTTGTGAAGGAAGAGGAAATCCTCCTGAAAAATCCCACTTCATACAAGGAGCTTTTCATTTGGGAAAACAAGAACAACAAAGCCTATGTCTTGATTGCAGCGTTGGTAAATTAGCAAGGGAGTAGCCATATTTCACCATTTTCAAATGCCTTTGAAGTCTTAAAAAAGTTGAATGAATTATATGACATACACTCTGAACTTGAAGTTGTTCAATTGGTGACCAAGTTGTTCAATATTTAGTTGAAAAATGATGACCCTCTTGTTTTAGCATTAAATATAATATCCATTATAAGATCCATTATGCATGACATAAAATCCACTGGTGTTGAAAGAGATGTTCATCTCACAACTTATGTCAAGGCACTATATCCCACTTATTCACATTATCTTGAGTCATTGCAAGGTAACACCCTCCTAGGGGTGGCAAGCCAACTGGGGTAAATATGCGATGAGAGGCCACTATAATGGGATTCAATCTCCTAGGTGACCTTAAGGAAGTGGAATCGATGGAAACACATCACACAGACCTTCCACATCAGCAACAAAACTCCCTGGCGCCATCCTAACCACTCAGGTAACCATCCCTTGGGTCCCACTAAGTTTTTAGACCATTAAACCTTCAAATGCTCCCTTGATATAGACAAAGGTACGTTTGGGAGGCTCTGGACGCTCCCACATTATGGGCATGTATGCGTCCAAGGACGTTTTCCTTAGATTTGTGCCTGTGTCCCGGAGATTTATGCCACTGTTTGAGGACCAAAGCCTAAGTCACTTCTGACAACTCAATGAAATGTTCAAAAATGAATTTACACAACATAGCAATGATACGTTTGCAAAAACATTGACAAGGTCTAAACTGGACCCCTACTAGCCATGACAGGCATTTCATGAAACATGTCAGAAATATGTAATCTATAGGTTTAAACAACAAATCTGAGCATAAAGGTCTCCTAATTACCTAAGAATCACTAAGAAGCAGTGTTCCCTTACATAATTAGTTTCATTATCATTTATTAAGTCATAGATACATTTTTCATTCATATACAAATCAAAACATGAGGAGTCATTACTGTCATAATACGTGCTTATAACCAACATAATAATAACAAAAATATCAAGGGTACATCAAACATATAATCCACATATAAACCAGTACATTTACACATAAGATGTCAAGGAAAGAACCTCTTATTAATGAATGTAAAAGCCAACCTGGGATGGGACTACCACGTTCCACCCGACCATAGATTTGTTGAGCCAAATCTCTTTTCATCCAATCACTCCTGTGCCACGACATCCCAAACCAAAAGAAACAACCACGACAGCTCGAGGCTAAACAACCTCACCCTAATCGATAGAAACTAGGCTTTATTGCAATCCATCCTAGATCACCAGGCCATAAAAAAGTCATGAATGCCATTGGATTTCTCTACCTACACCGTGAGGAATTTTCATCTCTCCTAGTCTCTCAGGCTTTATTGCAATCCACATTAGATCACTCGGCCCTGAACTGAGACTCCATCCTCTAGGATTCATCGTTTATCCTGCCATTCATCGGCAAGGATTCCTAGGCCTAATCAAGGGAAACCACCTCATATCATTAAAGTAAGCAGCGTGAGGCATCTCAGAAAGGTCCTCCAAAATGGCTCTCAAAGACACTTGGAAGTGTTCATCCTGTTGATATTGGAGAGACATGAAGAAGAATCTCAACTAGACATAATGGAGGTGATGTAGATCTTGATTCCCCTGATGATATGGATGTTTCTTATGATTGCGAATTCAATTTCTCTACAGATTTTGTACCAACTTCCTTCAGAGAAGCGACTTCTCATGATGAATGGAAAGAAGGGATGCAAAAATAATATGATGCTTTGATAGAGAATGACACCTAGAAGCTAGTTCATTCTCCATTGGGAACCAAACCAATTGGCTTCAAGTGGGTCTTTAAGAAAAGGTATAAATCATATAGCTCACTTGACAAGCATAAAGCCAGGCTTGTGGGAAATTGTTTTGCATAGATGAAAGGGGTCAATTATGAAGATTCTTTTTCCGCCAAAGGAAAAATGCGCTACAATTCTGACACTCGTTTCCTTGGAAGCTCAAAACGGTAGGAAAGTCGATGAAATGGATGTAAAATCTGCCCTCTTGAATGTATATATGAAATATAATGTTTTTATGCCCCAACCAGAAGGATTTTTTGTGAAGGGTTAGGAACACAAAGTAGGCAAACTTGTAAAATTCTTGTCTGGCCTCAAGAAAAAACCGTGAGCCTGGTACAAAAAATTGACTGAGCATCTCTAGAAACTCAATTTCAAACATTATTATCTTGATGATGCAATTTTGTTTGTCAAGAAAGTTGGCAAAACAGTTGTATACCTTTTGGTGTATGTAGGTGATCTTTTGATGACACAGAATAATGAAAACTACGTTGCATCCATAAAGAAAGAACTGTGGAAAGGTTTTGAAATAACAGAGTTGGGCTATGTTCACTACTATCTTGGTATTGAAGTAACCCAACATTCGAAGTTTATATTCCTTTCTCAGAAGTACTTTGGAAATTTGATGAACATGTTTGGCATGCTTGAGTGGAATCCTCTGACTACTCCAAAGGAACAAATTTTAAAGCTCACATCCACAAAAGGCAAATAATTCGAGGATGCAACAAATAAAGATAACTTTGTAGGAAGTCTCAACTACCTAACTAATACGAGACCAAACATTTCATTTTTGTAAGAATCCTATGTAGGTTTATTCAAAATCCTTGTGAGGGTCATTGGTGTGGTGAAAAAAGAGTTATGAAGTACTTAAAGGGAACTCAAGACTTTGAACCTAAGTATACATATGTGGGTGATTTCAGCTTGATTGGATACTCTAATTTATATTTTGATGGAGATACAGAAAATGGAGTACCTACTTCAGGTTATGTTATGAGTCTTGGATCTGGCGCTGTCTCCTGGAGGTCACACAAACAATTAGTTCCAACATATTCTACAACACAGGAAGAATAAGTGGCAACAACTGAAGCAACAAAGGAAATCGTGTGGTTCAAGAAAATTTGGAATATTTGCAAGGGAAACAGGTGCATTCAAATCCTCTTTTGATTGATAATAATTCTGCAATAAAGTTGGCCAAGAATCCAAAATTCCATGATTGAACGAAGCACATGAATTCAAAATACCATATGATTTGACATCATTTTGAGGCCAATACAATCCACCTACGGCATTGTTCCATAAATGAGAATATTGCAGACATCTTCACCAAAGTGGTTGGGAGAGAAGTTTGAAAGATTCATAATGATTCTTGGACTAGTCACTAACATCCATTCAGAGTAAGCGGGGGAATGTTGACACCTAATCTTTGGGATTAGGAAAATCTATGTAAATATTGTAAATAGCAAAATTAAAGAAGTTGGAAGACGAAGAGACATTGGGAGATGAGATCCAATAGTCTCCCTCTCGTTGTATATATTCATATTCTCTCTTACTGCAAAAATACAATTCATTCATGGAGTTTCTCCCCTAGCCTGGCAGTTTTCAAAACTTATTGAGAAGGGAATGCCTTTAATGTTTAAAATAGTCACATCATTAACAAGAAAATTGAGGGAAAAACTACTATAAAGAGGGTCCTATATTTTATAGATCCTTCATGGACCTTATTAGAAAATTAGAAGTACTTATAGTTAAGTTTCCTAAAGCTAAAGCTCATGCCTAGTGGCCACATTTGGAATGTCACTAGTGAATTTCTATATTTTAATTGGCGAGTGTAAGGGGTGTGCATAATATTATGAAGTATAGCTTTTTATGATTACAAGCTTCAAACAAGTAAAAATGGTAGTAGAGAATTTTGAATATGTATGTATGTATGTTGTCCCCTGAAATTTTTTAGGGTGTGCTCTCACAGTGTTGTCGTTCCCCAGTCTCGAAAACTTGTGAAACATAAGTGAATACTCAAACCTAATGTTTGATAGTAAAAACTTTATATCATTTAATTAGTGTTAACCACTCATGACTACACTTTGAAATCAAAGTGTGAAATAAGATCTTAAGCTAAATATTATTGTACAAAACACTTGTTGTTATCACTTTCTATCAAGACACCTATCTTAACAAATTAGGAGAAAAAATGTTGAACAACATCTTAAGATTTAGCAACTATGTACATTAATATAGATAGTAAAAGATGTGATCACAATTAGTGTACAAGAATAAGAAACCGGAAAGGGATTGTGATCCAGATTGTATCATTATATTGTCTATCATCCATCTCAAAGCTTTAGGGTGGAAAAATTATAAAAGTCACCTTGTAGGAGTAGTTTTAGTGTGGGAATCAATTTGGAGAATTAGTATTAGAAACATTTCAGGGATAATTTGAGGCCTTAAATAATATTCTTTTGTTATATAAATTACCACTAAAGTGTGGCACCTCGTGATGCCATTCTACCCTTGAAGACCTTTAGGGTGGAAAAATTAGAAAATCACCTTTTAGGTTAGTGTGGGATTCAATTTGGAGAATTAGTATTAGAAACATTTCAGGGATAATTTTAGGCCTTAAATAACATTCTTTTGTTATATAAATTTAACACTAAAGTGTATCACCTAACTATGCCATTCTACACTTGAAGACCTTTTCAATGCTTAAAAGAATCACATCAATTAGAGTTTAGATGCAAAAGTTATGCTTCATGGAAGTTGACCTATCTTGTTTGATGACCACAATTGAAGATGAAGTCACATCAACCCCCATTACTAGTGGAAATGGGTTCAACCATGTGGGGACTATAAGGAAGACTCTAGAAGGGTCGAATTTTAACTCATGTTGAGGGCTGAGTGGGTCAAATTTAACCCTTAGCTGGCTATGAGGTTGTGTTATGGTTGGGACACTATGAGGAAAATGGGTTCCATTTTATTTGTTGGCATTTTATTCCATAATAGAGTAAAGTGGCAATGTGTGGAGAGGTAAATCATAATATATAGGGTTTGTGTTTTGTAGCATCTCATTGGTCATATGTCTCATGCAACTCCATAGAGAGTGCCATCTCATCTGTATCTACATCATTTCCATTCCAAGCAAAAAATAATATACCAACCTCACCTTTCAACTAGGTTTTCTCCCAAAGGGGTTTCCAAGATCATAACTTGGTGCTCATGATTTTTGACGTGTGTTTCTATTTCACTATTCCTTTTTTCTCCATTTTATCTATTACATGCATAAAAAGAATTAGGAAATACAAAAATCTAAGAAAAATTAATCTTCATAGCATAATTTTCATATTACACTCTATTTTTATTAGATCTATTATAACAAATTGTCCAATAGTATATCCACCAGAGTTTATGGATCATATTGACACAATAATCCTTAATAATAATTTTCACACACATAATACAAATAAGAATATGATACTATATACTAAAACCCATCATATTTGATGTACTAACTAATACCTATCATTCTATGCCACAACATCAAGCTTGACATGTATGTCTATCTGACTTTTATATTTTTCCATAAATATTGAATTAACACCACATCTGATAGGGTTAGTAAGACCCAAGATGTACAATGTTCCGATTCTTACTCTCATGTTCAAAGCAATGGCTTTGGAACCATTCATGCATTTTATTATACAACCATGTCGCTAAAAGATAGATGCCTCTCTATGTTTGAAATTATAGTATAAGAGTTATCAATTGCTTGGAAATGCCATTAATACATTGTCTTTTCTTATTCCCTTTTTATTGTTCTTTCAACATATCAATGCTTCTTGTGGCTCCCATGCTTAAATATCTCCCTCATATCTCCATCATATGCTTAAATATCTCCCTATGCTTAATTATCTCTTCTTCCACCGAAACTTTTGTTGATTGGATGCTAGATAATTCCTCTTGATCCATGTCATTAATGCGTATGTATTCAATATTCTTTCACATCTCCTCTCGTGACTTCTATTTCAAGATTTCCACCTTACTCATTATAGTAAACAAAATAAATATAGAAGCAATAGGAGTAGGTTAGAATTTGGGGAGATTGCAAAGTAAGAAAATATATTGAACATCCTTCGAAACATCTCTAATTGCACTAAAACTTATGTAAGAGTGTGGAGGGCATTTATGAGCAGGGTCAATCAATTAGTAGTGCTGAGGTCAAGTACTTATAACTTTGATTCATATAGCTTCTCTGTCATCTTTCATAACCCCTTTGTGGTCCCTACTGCTAACTGCTAACGCATTTGTCAAGCTGTGGTCCTTACTGCTAACGCGTTCGTCAAGCTCGAGTAAAAAAAGTTAATGCCAATCAAGATAACAATCCATCCAATTTATCTTGTCCTATTCCCTTTTTATTAGGTTTCTTGCGATTCATAAAGCATGGTTTAGGTCTTGTTTCAATAGAAAAATGTTCAAAATTCCAATTCAAAATGTTTGAACTTGTAGAGAAATGTCTTAATCCTTAACTTCCTAAAATTCATTTTCTAGCACAAAAATCTTAACAACCTATAATTGGAATTGGCTTAACTACTAACACGTCAAAATATATTTCTTCAATTACAAACAACAACAAATCCTTGACAAAAATGAAACAACATAATGTCAACAACACCCTGCCCTCAACATATTGATATGAGACCCTGAAGTTCCTCAACCCAAAGACTTTATAATGGGTAACCTAAGTGGTCGTTGAAATATTGATGAACGATAAATAATCGGTATTATGTTAACAACAAATGCCGCAAAAATTATATATAAAAATCTAAAGAAAATGACGATTAACGCGCTAACTACAAAGAAGATAGAGACTAGCACAACCACATTATATTTACTAATGTGGTTGATATAGGCTGATAGGCGTAAAAAAAATAGATTTACAACCACATTTACCAATGTGGTTGATATACGCCGATAGGCCTATATCCACTACCCATCACATTAATTTATATATCAATAAATAAATATTATATATAATAAATTTATTATATTAACTAGAAAAATATATATTATATATTAATAAGAATATTAATATATTAAATATATTAATTATGATTAAAATCACAAAAATATTTTATATATATTAATAATATTATAAAAATATTAATAATATATATTAAAAATATTTATTAATATATTAAAAATATTAACTATATACATACTATAAATTAAGTTGAAATATATATAATATATATTAATATAAAAAAAAATATTAATAATATATAATAAATTAATATATCATAGATGGTTATATTATTAATAAAGCAAAAGAACTAATAATATATTAATAATATATATTCTATCATAGTTGGTTATATTATTATTATTAGAATATTTATTTATAATGATTATTAGTAATATTATAATCTAATATTTATTAATAAATATTATTAGTAATATTATAATATTATTTAAATTACTAATGATTTATTAAAATATTATAATATTACTAACAATCATTATTAATAAATATTTGAATATTTATTTATAATGATTTTTAGTAATATTATAATATTATTAATATTACTAAATAAATATTATAATATTATTAATATATATTATTAATAAACCAAAGGAATTATAAACCAAAGGAATTGGTGAACCCAAGCGAATTGATTTAAACATTGAGACAATTGTTGTTGTAATGCGACGTTGGGCCAAGTATGACCATGGTTGGCCATGGGTGATTTTCATATTGAGATAATGTTTGTCAGAATGTGACATTTGATCATGGATGACATTGATCGATTATTCATATTATAAACCAAAAAAACTAATAAACCCAAGGGTTTAATATTATAAACCAAAGGAAGTGGTGAACCCAAGGGAAAATCCCTACCCAAAAAATTATAAACCAAAGGAATTGGTGAACCCAAGGGAATTGATTTAAACATTGAGAAAATTGTTGTCACAATGCGACGTTGGGCCAAGTATGACCATGGTTGGCCATGGGTGATTTTCATATTGATACAATGTTTGTTAGAATGCGACATTTGATCATGGATGACATTGATCGATTATTCATATTATAAACCAAAAAAACTAATAAACCCAAGGGTTTAATATTATAAATCAAAGGAATTGGTGAACCCAAGGGACAACCATTACCCAACAAATTATAAACCAAAAGGAAGACAATGTTTCTCATAATGTGTCATTTGATCATGGATGACATTGATCGATTATTCATATTATAAACCAAAAAAACTAAAAAACTTAAGGGTTTAATATTATAAACCAAAGGAATTGGTGAACCCAAGGGAATTGATTTAAACATTGAGACAATTGTTGGCGTAATGCGACGTTGGGCCAAGTATGACCATGGTTGGCCATGGGTGATTTTGATATTGATACAATGTTTGTCAGAATGTGACATTTGATCATGGATGACATTGATCGATTATTCATATTATAATCCAAAAAAACTAATAAACCCAAGGGTTTAATATTATAAACCAAAGCAAGTGGTGAACCCAAGGGAAAATCATTACCCAAAAAATTATAAACCAAAAGGAATTGGTGAACCGAAGGGAATAGATTTAAACATTGAGACAATGGTTGCCACAATGCAACGTTGGACCAACTATGACCATGGTTGGCGATGGATGATTTTCATATTGAGACAATGCTTCTCATAATGTGTCATTTGATCATGGATGACATTGATCGATTATTCATATTATAAACCAAAAAAACTAATAAACCCAAGGGTTTAATATTATAAACCAAAGCAAGTGGTGAACCCAAGGGAAAATCCTTACCCAAAAAATTATAAACCAAAGGAATTGGTGAACCCAAGGGAATTGATTTAAACATCGAGACAATTGTTGGCGCAATGCGACGTTGGGCCAAGTATGACCATGGTTTGCCATGGGTGATTTTGATATTGATACAATGTTTGTCAGAATGTGACATTTGATGATTGATGACATTGATCGATTATTCATATTATAAACCAAAAAAACTAATAAACCCAGGGGTTTAATATTATAAACCAAAGCAAGTGGTGAACCCAAGGGAAAATCATTACCCAAAGAAATATAAACCAAAGGAATTGGTGAACCTAAGGGAATTGATTTAAACATTGAGACAATTGTTGTCGCAATGCGACGTTGGGCCAAGTATGACCATGGTTGGCCATGGGTGATTTTCATATTGAGATAATGTTTGTCAGAATGTGACATTTGATCATGGATGACATTGATCGATTATTCATATTATAAACCAAAAAAACTAATAAACCCAAGGGTTTAATATTATAAACCAAAGCAAGTGGTGAACGCAAGGGAAAATCCTTACCCAAAAAATTATAAACCAAAGGAATTGGTGAACACAAGGGAATTGATTTAAACATTGAGACAATTGTCGCAATGCGACATTGGGCCAAGTATGACCATATTTGGCCATGGGTGATTTTCATATTGATACAATGTTTGTGAGAATGTGACATTTGATCATGGATGACATTGATCGATTATTCATATTATAAACCAAAAAAACTAATAAACCTAAGGGTTTAATATTACAAACCAAAGGAATTGGTGAACCCAAGGGACAACCATTACCCAAAAAATTATAAACCAAAGTAATTAGTGAACCGAAGGGAATTGATTTAAACATTGAGACAATTGTTGTCACAATCCGACACTGGACCAACTATGACCACGGTTGGCCATGGGTGATTTTCATATTGAGACAATATTTGTCAGAATGTGACATTTGATCATGGATGACATTGATCAATTATTCATATTATAAACCAAAAAAACTAATAAACCCAAGGGTTTAATATTATAAACTAAAGGAATTGGTGAACCCAAGGGACAACCATTACCCAAAAAATTATAAACCAAAGGACCAACTATGACCATGGCTGGCCATGGGTGATTTTCATATGGAGACAATATTTGTGAGAGTCTGATGTTTGATCAGGGATGACATTAATCGATTATTCATATTATAAACCAAAAGAACTAACAAACCCAAGGGTTTAACATTATAAACGAAAGGAATTGGTGAACCAAGGGAAAAACATTACCCAACAAATGAGTAATAGAAATAAAAATTATTAACAAACTTAAGCGATTAAAAAAGTATTATAAACCAAAAGAAGTAATAACCCAACGATCGAATATTAGAAAACAAAGGAATTGGTGAACCCAAGGGAAAAATATTAATAACCCAAGGGACCAATAACGCGAAGGGAACAAAAATTTAGTCGAATATTAGTATGACAACCACATTATATTTATGAAGAGATTAATAAAGTGGAGGGACTATTAATAATATAAACAAAAATATATAATAAACCCAAGGCTTTAATATTATAAACCAAAGGAATTCATGAACTCAAGGGAACATTATTAAAAACATAAGTTATACCAATAGTCCATTCTCTTTATATTAAGTTGAGTGAGTGTTTTTCATAATGTGAAATTGGACAATGCACTAGTATTAAACTCCACGACTAATATAAAAACCCCAATATTTGAATTTAATAATGTGAACAGAATGTTATTACACACCGAAAGAATCTGAAAAATCAAGGAATCAATGTTATAAACCCAATTGATCAACAAATACAGTGAAATATTAACAGTACAATCATAAAACATCAATAAAGCAAAGGGACCATTAATATTATAAAAATTGAACAGCAATAAACTGAATAAATAAATAAACTAAAATGTTACTCAATTCCGCCATCAGTGAAACCAAAAAAAATCACTGAAATTAACATATGTTTTTTTTTGTCTTTACATAAAGAAATCCCACCACAAAAATGGACTCAAAACAGTCCATCAAATGTCATTTATCAAATAGCCTCTTCAAGAACATAACCAGACCGACCACAAAAGGAACACCAATTCAAATCAACAGGATAATGATCACGATACTTAACGCTTTCCAACCAATCCCTTCTTGTTTTTCTCCCAACCTCCCTCATGTGCACATGCAACAGGTATTTCACATTCATTTTCATTTCATCAAGCACACGAAGATGCTCATCAATAAAAGTAGGATGGAACCCATGTTTTCTATCTAGCTTGTTCCGAATGTAAGAAACAAGACTGATGAGTCTAGAAATATTCGCCACCGCTTGATTATAATAGATCCCATCGTTATTATCCATACCTGCATTTGAAAGGAAAATGACAAAATAAAAATGTATACAGAAAGAGATAGAAACATCTAGGCAGATATATATATATATATATATCTATCTATATATATATATATATATATATATATATAGATAACACCCCTTTTATATTGTTTTTAAAAAACTAAATCTTAAAAACGTGATGCTATAAACCTCATTAGAAATACATACTGCACACATGAAAAGAGTGATAAAAATAAATGTGTGATATGACCCATATTACAATAATCAACAAGAAAGCACAAAATTCTAAACTCAATGTTTATAATGAAATATTAATAATGATAGTAATTCAATATTTGTATTTAAATTAATGTCAATGTATATATTAAACATCTTCTCATTGAACCAAACCACAACACATTTAGCAAACCACATTGATAAATATTTTTAGTTTCATGTAATAGGGATATGGACTTCAATCTTGAATTTAATGATTGGCTAATATAACTCGTTGTATATGTCTGAATGGTTTACTATAAACAAAAGAACAATAGCGACTAAAAAATGGAGGTATATTGAACAACACGAAGAACGATTTATGGAATTTTTCATATATTACTATATTTGCATCTCATGAATGTATTCATTTAATTAATACATCAGAAGAATTCCTATACAAAATGAAAAAAGAGACGATAATAAAAACAATTATAAAACATTCTATAAATATGTCAGAATACTATTAGCTACATGTGACATTGATATGGAATTCCATCTTGATTTTTAATGGCTGGCTCGTGTAACTAGTTTTCTACCTGTGAATGGTTCATTGCAAGAAAAATAACAAAAAACGACATTATAAAAACAAGAAAAATAAAGAAGAGAAAAAATGATGTAAACAACAATAAAAAATACTACTATGAATTTGATGAATGGAGACATGTCATTAATCTATCAAAAAGCATTATTATTATATTAATAGTTGCATATCATAGCGATATGGACTTCAATCTCTCCTCTTCTTTCTTCCTAAGTGTAACATACGCACTATTATTCATCTTGGAATAATGCTGATAAGAGAAAGGCAGTGCAATGCGCAAACCATCTATTGATTTCACTCTCGATATGGCTGTGAAGGTTAGGCCTTGATGTTCTCTATTCCCGATATCAATTGATGCTCGCTCTAAAGTCAAACCATGTGACTTATGAATTGTAAGAGCCCATGCCATCTTTAAAAGAATTTGTTTTCAATTTCCTCTTATCACTGGTGTGATAGGTACAATGCTTGGATTGCTTGCATCAAACGGAACACCAACATACTTATCAAAAATAATAGTTGTGAACATTGGAAGCTTAGGTGGCTTAGAGTTGGGCATATAAAATATTTCCTTCACATACCCAAGTGCACCATTCACCAAACCATCTTTAACCCACAAATTACATGTCAACATAACACGCTGCCCACGGCACAACAAAACTTCACGGTCCATTTGATCATCATCGACACCACTGATTTCTGAACGCCTTGAATTCACAGCAATACATCGTGCAATTGGAGAATTTAATGATTTCAACATATGTCTGTTATGGAAGGAGACCAAATTATTTGTTGGAAACATGTGAACTGCTGCATTAAATAAATCCCTTTCTCTAGAATGCAACCTGATATCAGCCCGCGACATAAGAAACTCCCAATCATTAAGAACAAGTTCTGCGTTTCTTATGTTATCGAGGACTAGACGAAAAGAAGATTGTTTCTCATTGCTCCCTTGTTGGCGAAATATTGTGTCAAGAGTGACAACAGTGTTGAATTTTTTCCATAAGACTTTTCCTGCTGTATTACCTGCATATAAAGGCTTATCTCTCACAGGAGGTAGCTGGCCAAGGTCACCCACAAGGATCATGGATCTACCACCAAAAGGACAATTCTTTTTATCTGGAAATGCTTCTCGTAATCGAGCATCTATTTGCATGAACAACCTTGATCCTAAAAAGCTCAATTCATCAATAAATATATATCGAATGTGCCTCATTTCCTCTTGGAATAGTGCCAATGATTGACCCTGTAGTGGTTTCATATCTCTAATTGGGATTTTCAAAGCAGAGTGTATTGTTTTTGCATGTATATTGAAAGCAGCTATTCCTGTTGGGGCAAGAAGAAGCAAAGGACTTTTCCCATTACTTGACAGATTAGAAAGAGCCTCAGAAATACAATGGATAAGGAAAGACTTGCCAGTGCCTGCAGTGCCTTGAATAATCATAAGAAGAGATTCACGAATCTCATATTCAGCAGAATGCCTTAAAACGATTTCAAAAGCAAGTTGTTGTTTTTCTGCCAATGAATCTGGAGAGACAAATGTTCTATTTGAAAGGTCACCAACATCACCCCTTGATATTGCATTCCTTATAAAATTAATAGCTTCTTCGGCCACATCATCAGAAAGAGTTATACCTTGCCAGTCAAAGGATATATCAAAATCCCTTTGACCAAGGGTGTGAAGATCAGAAAGATTGACAGTATTTGGTGGAACCAAGTGAGAGAAAAGTTGCCACTCTTGAAAATCATCTTCAAGATTCATTTCCTGGTTAGCAAAATCACCATCTTCTTCATTTTCAATATTTTCATCAATTGATGGATTTCGATCAACATGCCAAGCTCGATATCGGAAATTCCTCCAGTTTTCAACAATAATTTCAGTTGAAAGCCCAATCTCTGCAGAAATGTCACGAAACGGCTTGTACAAGAGCAATTCTGACCAGCAAAACGTTTCAAATTCCTTTGAATCCTCACCAGGAACAGAATAAAATCGTGGCCAGAGCCGAACAACCGCATGAGCATCTCTTGGCCTCCATGGATAATTTTTACGGCTGCTCTCATAGGTCCAAGATTTTGTTGTTTCTATCAAAGAGAGATGGTCAAGGAAAGAAGGTCTCTTCTGATAATTTTGAACAAATGTATTTTCAGAAGAACAATGCAAGCCATCCCTTGAAATTCTCTTGAACACCTTCCTTCCAACATTTAAGGAAGCAAATTGTCGACTACACACAACAAGAGGCAGCTTAAGCAACATATGACAGGTTTCTTGTGCTCCAATGTTGCGTTCAACCACTGTTTCTGCAACAAACCTCCTGTAAGCACATAAAGCATGATCCTCAGAGGCAAAAGAATCTGAAATTCTAGTTAACATATCATGATAGCTTTCAGACCTTCTCTCTGCTTTTGATGCATACTTAGCAATATATTTCAGGACAGCATGCCGAGAAAGCACTGGTTGGCAATCAACATTTGCACGCCACATTGTTAGAAGGTCAATGTTATGTACATTGAGTCTATCATCATTTCTTGCTGGGTCATATTTTTTCCTTCCTTGATCATCTATGAACAATCTTGATTCCTCAGAAAGATCCCATGGGGCATTGTACCGACAAGCAAGAATAGAGCCCTTTTTGCGCAAACAAGAATCTACACTACACTTTGTGTGCCTTTGGACACGGTTCAACAATTCTTCATAATCATTATGAGGATTGCAGGAGAAAATCTTATCAGTATTCAGTAGGCAAGGGTCATCATTGAGACTTCTTGGAACCATTATATTGCGATGATGTATTTCACGTGGATTCCATGCAGTTACATAATTGTCAAAGAATCTCTTTGCATGTTGCAAATCACAATCATTTGACCAATCAAGTCTTTCCATGTCAGGAGCTCCTTGCAACCAAAGGAAACCATGGATATGTGTTGAACCTCTATGTTGCCACTCATATCTGGAAAAAATGAACACAGAGGTAATATGAAAAATATGAATGGAAAATCAATAAGAAATTGACAATGAATAGAAAATAAATTCAAGAAAACAGACCTGTACCAGAAGTCTTTAGCTTTAAGATATTTTTGGATAACTTCCTCTCGAAATATATTGAATCTATGGTGCATAAATGTGGCAACAATATGAGGGTACTGGATAACATTTTCAACCTTCATACGATGCTCATTTAAGGAACGAGAATGCGACGGTGTAGACATGAGGCTATGCAGCTCTGGCCACTTTGTGTCAGTTGCACTCAAAGTAAAGAACAAAGTTGGACATCCCAACTGAGTAATCATGTCAGTCACTTTAGCTCGACATTTAGTCCAGTAAGCCCTTGTACCTCTTAGAGAAGACCCAAACCGCATAAGATGCTCAGCCAACTTATTATTTGGTAAATCAGAAAGTTGCTGACGCAATTCATCAATTGTTGTCGGTGAGTTATCATGTAAATTTTTATTCACAAAAACTGAAGCAGTTGCGTGGCTACGATGCCTCATTATCATGTTCAACAGGAAATATCGGAAGCGAGGATGGCTTCCAAACCTCTGATCATAGTATCTAAGAAGATGCAATGCATACTCATGAAGTTCAATAGTACAAATGCGTGGTTGCAACCAATCAGCAGCACCAGTGGGGAACAATGTGGGGAATGCCATATCTAATAACCCCTCAATATTATATTCATTCACTGGAGACGTTCCAATACTGGGCCAATCCATTTCATCAACATCTGAAGAATCAATATTATCAAGAAATGCTCTAATTTCTTCCACTTCTCTCCGTTCATTGGGTAGGCGAGCAATAAAAGACGAAGGATGAGAGGGCAAATGGTTAAGAGGAAACCCTTCATTACTACCTGCACTGAACTCATATTCTGCAATGTCAGAATAAACAAATTTAAGCCTGGAGGAGACATCTGTTGTTCTTTCGGGCAGAGAATTCACTGAATCATAGTCAATTACAACATCTCGATAATATTGATCACGTTCAATTTTGAAACGCAATGCATCCATAACGCGGGATCTTTTTACATAACAATCATAATATTTAGACTGAGCAGCATGTCTCCTCACAATTAGAAAGTCAAGATCTTCAACACGGCGTGGAAGACTTTGTGCAATTGTTGAAATATCTTGGGGAAAGCTAATTGTGTGTCCGCTATACTTATATTGCCCACCTCGAGCATGTGTCACTTGCAAAATAGGATTTACACGTGCTATTAACATTTCTTCAACTTGAGTAAGAACTCTTAAAATATGAGGTTGCTCGCCAGGATCCATGTTGTTATAGCCACAAAAACGATGTGAACCTCGTTCACTCTTACATCGTCTACAAACAGGTCCTTCAGCGTCTCTCAAAACGTGGATTCCAGGATATGATTCCTTGCAGATGTGGCACATTTGGACAACTCACAAGCTATCTAGCTTTTCTCGAAATATTTTATGCACTGCAATCATATTTTCATCAAAATAAATATTATTTGTATTGGTTGGAGCATGTGGAGAATGATGTGGAAGAGTAATTTCTTCTAAGATTTATTTGATTTTCAGCACCACGAGACTCCCTCGCCAAATTTGAAACATGTGGAACAAATCTACGACATGGGGTTTCCAAATCCGAGGTCTGCATTTCTGGAACCTGAGAGTTTGCAATGGTTTCTTTAGCATAATTTTTTTTAAAAATTGAATGTCCAAATAATTAGAATTGAAAAATGGAAAAAATAAATAAATTCATTCAATATTTACATTTGTTTGGCGATGTCGATGAAGTGTACGAGATGGTTGCTCTTCACTTCTAACATCAGTAGATTGATTGAACATTTGGCGAGTTAGTTTCGACGCCTCCATTCAAGTTAGTTTTTTCCTGTTAAAACGAATTAACATATTTTATAAAAACAAATGTCGAAAAAAGATAGATTTCTAATTTTACAATTAACAATAAATGAAAAAAATGAGGAAAATATCAAATGCATTCAACATTTACATTTTTTTGGCAATCTGGATGAACGCTATGTGATGGTTCCTTTTCAATTATAACATGAGTAGACGGAACATCCACGAAGTTAACTTGCATGCCTCTATTGAAATGAGTTGTGTCCTGTTTGAAGAAAAACAAAATATGCACCAAAAATTCAAATAAAGAAAAATGAAATCAAACACATTGAACATTAACATTAGTTTGTCGATTTGATTCTCGAGGAGAATGTAGTGGAAGGCTATGATGTGCTTCATATTCAAATCTCATATAAAGAGATGGAAGACACATGGAGAAAATTTGTAGACCTCTATTAAAATGAGGTGTATCCTACTCGAAGAGAATAAAATACCATATCACTAAAGAAATGTAAATAGAAGAATGTAATAAAACGGTCACTATTGCATCAACTGTAAAGATATCATTGGATTACCTCCATTGTTCCACGCGAACTGCTATCAGGGATGATTGTTTCTGTTCGTTGGACAACATTATTTTCAGAATGGAGATTGGAAGAGATGATGTTTCGACCAGCTGGATCCAAATTATCAAACAAATGGCCAATCAAACTATCATCCAAGGCATCACATACAATATCATCATTCCCTCCACCATGGATATTTTGCAACCTTTGGCCTTTCTCACAAGATGCAATTGCAGAGACAGAAGGGTTAGGGTGAACATTTGCATCCACATTATGAACATGATGTTCCTCCCTATTGCGAGATGTTTCTTCAATATTTTGATAATTTTCAGGAGAGCGTTGAAAAACAAAATTATGCTGACGAGGAGCATATTTTGGCAGCGAACTACCAAGCGGAAATGTTCTTTCCATGATATCATCCATAGTACGATACCTAGGAGGAACCATAAAATCCTTTTGAAGAGTTGTTTCAGTCGTTTTTCTACGATATTTAGCTCTCCTATGCTCATTTATTGTGTCCTTATTTTTTTTATACTGTAAACGACGACTTTCATTAGACTTGTCAGGCGATGCAGGGGACTTATTCCTTTTTCTTGTACGTTTGCTTGTACCTTCAGATGACATGTCTACAACGAAAAATAACATATTTGTTATAGAAGAGTAAACAGGGAACAAATATAATATATCCAATATAAATTAACAGAAAATGATGAAAAAGGAACACATTTTTTTTCCACCGAAATGGCTGAAAAGAAAAATGGATTTTTTTCAAATGGCCAAAACAAAAAAAGATTAAATTTCTTGTATCATATTATAACTGTAATGGGAAACCCATATAAATGGAACAAAATTCTAAAGAATTATATGAATTTGAAATATATCTAAATATTTGGAAATATATACCATAAAAAAAACCTAAAGATATAACATTGTTTGAGAATCAATGACAAAGAACTGATGGAAACACCATGTATAGAATAAGTCACAGTAATTACAATTATAGAAAAAGAGAGAAATGGATAACATCCAAACACATTCAAATGCAATTAAGAGGACTAAATGGGAGAAAAAAATAAATATTTTTTGAGCAAATTGCAATGGATTTTAATATCCAGCATCCGCTACATACACATATAGAAGACACCCCCTCAGAATGGAGCCATATAAATATCCATAGTCTTAGCATACATACCCAAAAGTATGCAAAGTAAAAAAAAAAAAAAGAAGGAAATATTTTCCACGACGACAGAGAGAATACAAAATGGCTAATAGCCTAAGACTCCATGTCCACATCTAATGGTGGAATCTCATCTATAGAATCCATACGCGGAGCAATTGCAAAGACATTTCCAGACTCTATCAAATCGTTGCAATCCTGCAACGTTGGAGACCAAAATCCATTCATTTGTTGATTAGTTGAATTATCAATATCTATTGGGAAGCAAAGGCCAGCCATCATGTCATATAATACGAAAGAAACTTCACTGCATTTGCACATAAGAACCACACCTTGGACTGTTCGAAAAGGAAGATAACCAGGACATTTCATATTTATATCTATAGACATTTCTTCCAACAACTTCCATCTAAAGTGATGCAGGAGCATCATCTCCGAAAAACACATTGTATTTTATCTAGGCTAGGGGGTTTCATGTTTTATTAAATTTCATGTAAACATTAATATTATTTTGAGTGATTAATTAATTATTTGTGAGAAATTGTAAATATGAGAGAAATTAGTTTCTAGATTATTTAGAATTAATGAGGGAGCCTAAGTTGGAATTAGTTTCTAAGTCTTAGGGATAAGAATCTATCTTCTAGGGATGTTGAGAGATTTAGGGGTTTGTTGAGGAATTGAAGGGATTGAGCATTTAATTAAATGATTTTTTTAAAATTGTATAAATAGGAGGGGGTTTTGAGAGAAAAGGACATTGAGATTTTGGGTGAGAATAGTGAGAGGAGTAGAGAGCTGGTTTGGAACAACCAAGGCTGTAAGCCTTTGGTAAATTTGTAAGGGCCAAATGTTGAATATCTGGCCATGTACAAAGGGTTTTGAAATTGATTTGAATTTGTTTATACAATAAGGAATTGTTCTGAAATTTTGTGTGAGTTTTGTATTTCTGGTCAATTTGGTATAATGAGTTAGAATCTTAAATTCAGTGATTTGACAAATTTTATAGACAATCTCTGCACATAAGTAAAGAATCGACATTAGCCAGCATTATAGTTCTTATACTTTTATGTCGATTTATAAGGGGGCATTGTGAAACCGTGTTCATAGAATTGAACGAATCTACATTTGGGGAAAACTGAAATTGGTTTAAATTGCAAAATTTAATAGACATTGTATGAAGTAGGGCGCAAGGTTTCTGCAGAATTCTGTAATTGGGCATTGGCAATGATCGATTGAAATGCTGTGTTAAAGAAATTGTGAAGTCAATCTGTTTTGCAGATAGCCGAACTGCAACCAAGTTAAATCGATACTCAGAATGGGTATGTGTTGGGCAAACATGTTAGTACGTGTATGGACAGCGTTGATAATGTAGTGCAGAAAGCGTTGAGTTAATAATGCAGTGTAGAAAGCGTTAAGCACTGGAGATTCGTTGTTCAGGAATGCGTTAATGGTTTCTGTTATGAAATGATGGGGCGCTATTCTCATGGTATTCAGCCTGCAAAATAAGTATTAAATTGTGAATGATGACTTGCCATTAATAATGATTGTGTTTGGTTGAAGAAGCAGATTGCTGGAGTATGGCGTTGTTGAAGATCTGACACTGTAAGCGTTGAAGACGATACCATTGAATTGTCAGGGTATCTGTAAGGCGTTCCAATTCGAATTGGCAATTCGATATAAGTTAAATCGATTGCTTTTCTGTTTTGATCGATAGTGAGGGAGCACGGTAGTCATAAAGCCGCATGAAATTACATTGAAAGTCAATGCAGAGTTAAAAAAAATACATCGTGTGAAGTATGAGACAGAGTTCTGTTTGATTATTAATGCAGAGTTCTGGTTTAATCATGTCAATTGAAACATGTTTTGTTTTTGCCGGACGTTCTACAACTGAAATGAAGGATCCATTGTGAGGCAGTGTTGAAGAAATTATGTATTTAGAAGTGAATCTTGAATGAGGATGCGTTGAAGTCCACGTGTAGCCTGGAGATGTGTTGAATTTGGACGCAAATGACTAATCTGTAACGAGTGCGTATTGTAGTTGGCTTGGAGGAAATGCAGATGCAAACTTATGCCATGATGACAGCAGGTATGTTTTATAACAATGGACTTTTGAAACAGATAAATTTCAGAAGTCGAATAGTTCGATTGTTAAAATCTAGAATTTGAAGGGCGCAGTCTAGAATGAGTAAGATTGCTGAAATGGAAGACTTCGAGCTGTTTGTTAATGAAAACTTAGAGCTGTTTGAACTAAATAGATTAGTGGCAAACATATGAGGATTAATCATCGGAGTCTAAAGGTAAGGCGCACTCTTTAATTGAGTCCACCCAATATACTTTGAGATTGTTTATGGGAATGTCCGAAGAGTTTCAAGATTTGGATTTGGGATGTAAGGTTTTTATGTGAGATTGAAATGGTAAGGGCAGCATCTTTTTATTGAGTTTGATTTTAAACTCTCGCGCTATAAGATGAAAGATGGGAGTTGGAATTGAATGGAATTTATTGGTAGAAGATTAAGATGCATTTGTATATTCAGATTGAAAAAATTTTGTTGTCTTGGAATTGGTTTAGATAAAAAGAATTTGAGTTATAAAATTGGGGTTAATTCCAAGCATGGTTTTTTTATAAATAATGAGATTACGACATTATGAAACAAGCTTCCGCAAATTTAAGTGTAAACTCTGGCGTGTAGTTGAAATGCATTCTTATATGCACAGTTGATGAAGATTCTGGGTATTGCAGGCTAGGCCTGCGTCACTAAAGCCCCAATCATCCTCAAAGTAATCAGGTCTTCGTTCAATACACGGGTGACCAAATTGAAAATTATCTATTTCTTCAATTGACCATACAGAAGTGGAGCCATCATTGATAAGACATATCAACTGATTTTTGCATACTACCAATAACATACACCGAATGTCAGTGATTGGAACAAATGAAAATCCTCAGTGATTTTTTATCACATCAAACTAGTAGATTGTATACCCATATCGAGGATAATCTTCATACTCTGTGTTGAGATAGAGCCAAAACAATTTACTTCTATAAAACACTCCATTTTGAGGGGGTGAAGTGCCACCAAATGGAAGATCAGCCCTTCGCCAAACCCTATCAAGACTACCGTAAACGTAAAATTTAGACTGAATTCTATCATAGATATGTTTTAGAACAACCCAGTCATATTTGTTGCTGCTCACATTCTCCAATAACGAAAAGAATCCCCACTCTCCAATTTGTATTCACCCAATGTTTTTCAAGGCGTTTGTAAATGGATTCATCACAAAATAGTTTCGTGAATGGGAAAATTCTGTTGGCAAGGATAAAACCACCATTGCTCCAATAGTAGACTCCACCTTGTATCTTGAATCTATGAATCACAAATGAAAATGAGATATGCGCCCATTTTGATTAAGGGATTCAACAGCAAAATAATTGTCTTCATCATTGACGAAAGGAACCATAAATCCAAATTCATTTGTACAGATATGCTTGCAACGCAATAAGAAAGAAGGATTTTGCAAAACAGTGTTCCATTGTTGACAAACAGTGCTAAACTTTATCACAACCGATAAAGGGAGCCAAAGGAAGACAATTTCAAGAATTTCAAATGGAATACAACTCCAAATAGCTGGATCCATGATAAAACAAGAAAATCACCTAACATAAAAGAAAACAGACGTGATATCAACAAAACAACTTTCAATTAATGGTGAATAGAATAAGCAATATAGAAAAGCAATTTTCCATCTACAAATATAGTAACATGCACATATACATAATGTATAAAACGATATGACCCACAAGAACAATAAGTTTTTCTCGATTGTTTAAATTACGAATTTTTTTTTTTTAATAATTTAAATTGGTAAATAATAATTAAAGGTATTTTACAAAAAGCTAAAGAAATATTTATTTTTATCTAAATATAATTCCAATCAATTTTTTTTTTAAGTAATAATTACATTTGTTTTTAATAATAATTTATCATTCATATGTTAGATTTTTTAAATTATCAAATTTTTTATAATAGTTTTAATTAAAACTTAATAATTAAATTTATTTTAAAAGATGGTACGGAAATTTTTTTTTCTCTTAATTTAATTTCAATTAATTTTTTTAAATCAATAATTAGATTTATTTTAAATCATGAGAAGGAATGATTTTTTTTTAGTGTAAATTCAATTTTAATTAAATTTTTTTATGGGCCCAATTTAAATAAAAAAATTTAAATTAACCACAATTTATTTCGTTTATAAATTTAATTCAAATAATTTAAATATTTCCTAAACAATGTCTATCATTTTGATAAAAATCAAGAACTTAATTCAAAATAGATGAAAGCATTAAGAAGGTTACTTAATTCAAAATAGATGAAAGCATTAAGAAGGATTTACATGGTGGATTATCAAATTTTAATCATTTACACTTTTCTTTAACAATGCTTACCTATTTTATAGCTTAAGAATTGGTAGTTCCAATATTATACAGCTAGAATAGAAAGATAATAATTTCAAATTTACAAGCTAATTTTAAGTTTTTAATAAAATATAAAATAAATATTTTTATTAAAAAATTAAAAATATTGTTATTTTTAATAAATTAAAAAAATAATTTTATGAAATTCTCATAAAAGATGATAATTTTTAATTTTAAAATAATACAAGTAAATTATTTCGGTAATAAAAAAAAGTTGAAGCTGGTGTAAAAGATACATGAACAAAATTATGTTGTGCGTTGAAACTTCATAAAATTATGTTACGAATAATTAAAAAGAAAACAGAATAACATTGAATCATTTTTTAATTTTTAATATATACCCCAAAAAATTTATATAGAATTTCTATGGGTCAGCAGGGGCACCGGACCATAACTTTCTCCACAGATACAAACAACAATCGGCCGTGTCCCACATCCCAAGCAACTTAATTGCTTGTTCTTATTCATTTGATGTATCTTTTAAACGCCAAACGCATTGCCACGCAAACAAGATTCTGCACTTCACTTTAAAGCCAGTGCAGCGCTCTAAACATGATCATCATAAACTTTAAGAGCAACAGTGTGAGAAACTAATTGAAACAACTATTCATCTACCATTCTTGTAGTGTGTTCCAACCGCCTAGTTTTCATATAATTGATGCGTTGAAGAAAACACTTCACGCAAAAGTGCATGCCAACCTGCCAAGTTTTATCTTAAATTATACACAACCAGGCGTATATGTCAATTTATATTACAGTACGCACTCTGCTAATCAATGATCTAACTTGAAAAATCAATATCGACTTCTATTAAAATAATGATATTCGCTTCCATGCGAAAATCCTGTATTTCATCATTTACATTTAATTTAGGGATCTTTGTATTAACATGTGCAACCTTATATTTGTATGGACATCGGAGCGGAAATAAAACTCCTTCCAAAAAAACAATTTCAAGAAATGAAAACTGTAACCTGTAACATGTAATTAAAGTATCAAAATTGTCAATGTGAGCTTGCATTAAGGGAGGTCTGCGCAATAGGTTCCAGGGAAGGTTTATTTCATAATTGATGTGGAGTTCACTAGATCCTCAAAATTCTTGACATCGAAACAACGGAAGATGTGGTTAAATTAGTTATGCAAACAGATAACTGTAATAATCGCTTGCACTCTGTAACCCTCGCTCCACGATACTCTGTAACAGAAAGCTTGCACACTGGTACTCTGCAACCTGTGCTCCAATGAAACGAATGACAATGGAACGAACGAGAATGCTTATGCTTATTGCTTATGCGCTGCGACAATGGAACGACAATGCTTATTGCATGAGCATTGCGCTTCTCCTCCCACTCGCCCACTTCATGTGACTGTTAAATTTCGATCGCCACATGTCTACGAGTTGCTTATGCGCTGCTACAATGGAACGCTTCTCCTCCCACTCGCCAACTTCATCTGACTGTTAAATTCCGATCGCCACATGTCTACGAGTTGCTTATGCGCTGCTACAATGGAACGCTTCTCCTCCCACTCGCCCACTTCATATGACTGTTAAATTCCCGATCGCCACATGTCTACGAGCAGACAAGCAGAACTTGTAATGAGCAACGTGCCCATCAACATGGTTATGGGAGATCCCCACACGTCGGAGAATGCTGTCAACGTGGTGGTTATGGGATGGGAGGATTTTTTAATTTGATAGGTGGCGGTCAACAAATGGCACAGTAAATTTTTAATCATGTTTTGTAAAAAATTAATTTAAGTATGGTTTAAACCCTCATTTAGATATGCAAGGAAGTTACCTTTTTGAATTTCATCCATTAATTTAGTGGCGACGACCAGAATATACCGGCATCTTTCAATCTAGACCATCAGATTGAAAAGATTAGCATAATCACAAAAGAGCCTACCTCCGATAGGGGGATACGCCTATCGGCGTAAATATACCGGCATCTTTCAATCTAGACCATCAGATTGAAAAGATTAATTAGCATAATCACAAAAGAGCCTACCTCCGATAAGGGGATACGCCTATCGGCGTAAATATTTTTATATATTATATCGTTTATCATATATAATTATTAATAAATATAACTACATTTGATAAACAAGCTTAATACTCTCTATTGTCATCTTGAAGGAGCGATAGGACACTTTTCCTATTTGAGGTTTCTGCTTTTAAGGATGAAACAAACAACGACTTTCATTATATCTATGTTCGTGGCACCAAGGAAAATAATGGATTAAAAAAAGTTCTTTTATGTGCTATTGTTTGTCCCATTCCGCAATATTCCATTATAAGATCTTATTTTCTTTTGAATTCTTGGAAACGATCACTAAAATGTTAGACAATTTTGACCTCTTGCAATCGGGGCAACGACAGATTCAAACCAATGGTGAATCTGTAATGGGAACATTTTCATGTTTCATAACCAAGTTTCTTTGATATGAGATCAGGAGCATTTGTATTGGTTTTCATTTATATTATTATTTATTTGATAAAGTGTTTTTAAATTACTTTTAAATTTGATAAAAGTTATATATATATATATAATTTTGATTTTTTGAATTTAATAATATTTTTAATATATATAATTTTGATTTTTTTGAATTTAAAAATATTTTTAAATATAATAAAAACTATATTTAAATAAATTTATTATGATAAGTAATTTAATAGTAATCCCTATATTATAAGATATTATGTGAATTATCAAATTTAAGGTTTAAATATTTATGAAATAGTATAAATACCCCACATAGCATGTCAAACTCATTTCTTCCGATGAGATTTGTTTTTCCTAAAAGGATGAGGAAACACTCTAGTTTTTCATATTTATCTTTTAAAAAAGTGGTTTCAATTTTTTGATATTTACTTTTGTTGAAAAAGACGAGGCAACACTTGATTTTCTCAAGTTTATCTAAAAAAAAGTATTTTTTTTGAAATTTTTATTAATTTAATATTAAAATATTTTAAAATATTGTTTTTTAAAATTTATTTAAATAAAAATTTAAAAAGTCAACATAAAATAATTTAAATTAACTAAAAATAAATTTATTTAAATTTATTTTAAAATTTTATTGAAATAACTCATCACATGATCTTCCCTACTGGTTATCCATGTTTTATTTTACATACCATATTACCTATATGTAGAAAATTTGAGTAAATGTACAAATATTATAGTTTTAAAAAGAAATATTCTTAATTAATGAGATGTTAATTTTTTTTGTAAATTGTGAAAGAAATGCTATATTTTATTATAACAGATTTAAAAGAAAATTATATATCACACATCACTTAAAAATCAGTATGAAAACTAATTTAAAATTAAAAAGTTATTACGTTTTGAAAATGACCTATACATGTTGAAAGTTCAATGGAGGAAGGTTCCTTCAAACATTGATGTGACACATTGAATATGTAGGACAATTATGCAATTGCTTACAGGGGACTACGAATATGAATATGTAGGATTCATAGATGTTGACATAATGAATTGATTAAGTAATGTTTATAGGGTTGATTTTGGAGGGGCTAGGGTATCTACATGTTTAAGCATTAAGTAGTTAAATTTCTATGTGGAAGGGGTCCTTTATACCATTATCAGGGAGGTCTCATATGTCAATTTTCTATTTGGCTATGCTCACCTTAAATTATTATTATTATGAATCATATGTCATATTATAAGGAGATGGACAAGAGAGCCTTTCACTCACCTCATAGGCTATAAGCCCAAAATTTTATTTTTGAAGAAGGTATGGATGGTCTGGATTCAACGTATGGCCTCAAATTGAAAAACAATGTTTTTCATCCTCATTAGAGATGGGGCTAACAAGATATTTTACAAAAAAACATTTGACTGAGTTCAAAGCTAGCATTAAATGTCTAGATGTAACCTTAGTTTGGGTATGTATTCTAGGGTCTCCCTTATCCCATGGTATGATGATGTATTCGTGGAAATTAGAAACACCATAGGTTTTTTATGAAGTGGACACTTCTAATCTCTCTTTGGGGTACATGGGAATGTTATGAATTGTCAAGGGATTGACATCGTATGGGCGTCTTGCTAACTCCATAGTTATTCAATTGGGGAACAACACTATTTGCCAAAATTTGGACTATATGAGGGCATCTCATTTTGTCGCAGTTGATTCAAATCATATGGAAACCAGGTTAAAGCATGCATATGGTTGACCAAACCGAAAATATGGGTCAAAAGAACAAATAAAACTACATAGGTTAGCCTCAAATAAATAGTGCTTGATCGTACTTAAAAAATGAAATATGCCTTATAGGTTGATTCTCCTTTGCATTATCATCCAATAGGCCTAGGGTGCAAATAGTAGGATTCCCCTATGGTACCGATGACTATTTGAACTTTTGGTATGTCGTTTTCCCCTCCCCAAGCCCCACCACCGCATCTTCCCTGAAATTTAGTGTTGAAATTTGGTTATGTTTGATGGTTAAAATCCCTATTTGAAACCTAGACAGGATTTATCTTCTAGGTTTTCTGGACTTTGTGGGTCTATACCTTCACCTTTAATCCCTATTATGATCCTTCCTTCTCTTTTTCCTACCCCTTGTAACTCTGCCTTGCTTGAAATCCTCTTGATCGACATGCATTCGTCCCTCAAAAAAATACCTTTCCCCCTTGGGGAAATTTAAATATAATCTTTGATCCAATCCTTTCTCTCAACCCTCCTCAATTTAGCGTGTTAAAGGAATCTTGGGTTCCTAGGAATATCTTTCTCAAAGGCCCTTTTCCCTTCACCAATAATTCATTTCCCTTGTGCAGAAATTGACATCATGGAAAATTTGTCGAGGCAAACCAAAATTAGATCTATTGTGTCTTTAAGAGTAAATTCCATAGGGAGGTCAAGCCCATGATTATCCTTTATTTGAATTGTAATGGGTTTGCTAAGTCTAAAAAATTGGCTATTGGGAAGTTGATGGAAACCCATAAATTGTTTATTATTTTTCTTCAACAATCCATGATGGGAAATATCTATCCTCTCATAGGCTTTCCTATGTTGGAATTGTTTGCCCATTGCCACCCATAACCTCTTTGAAATATTAATCATTAGTCAGAGGACAAAATTATTTCAAGTTAAAAACTATTTGGTCACTATAGTAAGCTTTAGGAGTCTCTCTGATGATTTGAGTGAAATCTTGAAGGCTTATTTATTAGTATATATGGGTATTATCATGATAGGCATGAATTTTGGGAGCACACTTTGAATTGTTCTCTGATAAAATAGAGACATTATTCTAGGAGGGGGTATGTATTTCCCTTTAGGGGAAAGTGAAATATGGAGCTCTATCACCTAGATTAATCCCATATCAACTTTTTTAATTCAGGCTTTAGAGGAAGCTTCGTTCCTTGATGTTCAACCTACAAAATGTATCCCACTTGGACAAATATGTGAAATAGAGAGGCAAAAATAGCAAAGAGACTAGACAAATTTCTCATTTTAGAATGGGTCTCCCCTGGTGGAGGCTTTCATCATAATCCTGTTGTCTTCGAGATGGATAGCCATATACAAAAATCCCCTAGCTCCTTCAAATTAAACTCTTCCTAATTCGAGTACCATTCCTTTGTCAAAACAATTAAAGACATGTAGGTAATTTATAATCAATCCTCACCATAATATCCCTCCCTCTAGTTTATGGGAAACCTCAAAAGGGAAAAAAATGCTGCTATAAGATGGAATCTAAAATGAAACTAGGACGATGAAAACCTTTTGTAAATGGAGGAAAATTGAAGTTCTAGATGGAGGATTGAAGTAAATCTCCTTTATAGATGTACAAAAAACAATTGAAAGCTTTAGAATATGCTTGTAGGAAAAATCCTTTTGGAAAGAGAAAAATAATGGAGACTTAAGAGTCATTCCCTTTGGTTTACACTAGGGGAATTTTGAGGTAAAAATGGTCCTCATAACAAACAATGCATTAAATAAATCAACTTTAAATTAACTAATAGGATTACATTGATGATGTCTTCCCCAAGGATAAAAAACCATGGAGGGAAAATAAGAAAAATATTATTTTTTAATTTTATTTTTGGTTTATCTCCTTATAAGTTTACTCATATGGCAAGTGCAGACATTTGTTGGATGCGATTTTTCATCAAATGAGTATCCACTGTACATACTTTTGAGTACACTAACACATGAAAAAAACAACTTTTAATGTCAAGTTTAGGCACGCATCAGATGTGGAATTACGACACACATTGGATGAAAAAATAGAAGATAGGATGAAAATACAATTAAAAAAAATACAAGAAAAATAGTTTTTCCTTCTTTTTCTTTAGAAAATCATACTCCTATTATCATTTTCCTTCAAAGGCCTATTTTAGATCTCAAAGTTCTCTTAGTGATGTTCGGCATGAAAACATAAAATTCTTCCATAATGTTGCAAACAAAAGAAATAATATTAACACAATTTCGATGATTGAGAGGTCAAATGGGTCGTTTGAGACATCCTCTGAGGACATAACTTTTGCTAGAGTTTAACACTTTCATAGGGTTTATGAGGAAGATTTTTTGCTTCTATAAATGTTTTCCTTTACGTGGGCTACCTCTTCCTAGGGAATATGGAACATGAAGGAAATGAACAATTAATGACAAAAGAAAATACCAAGGAGATTTTGAGTACTCTTCATAGTTTCCAAAATGACAATTTAGTCTTGGCTCAGAGTATTTATAAGATCATTACAAAGATAATAGGCCACCATTTAAAATACTTATTGGAAATGTCTCCTTGGAACAATTTAGTTTCCTTGAGGGAAGATAAATTCATGAAGCTATTGGCCTTGCTTAGGAAGGCCTTCACTCCATTCATACAAGTAAGAAAAAAAATCACTCTTTATGCTAATCTTTTAAAATCCTTTGTCAATGTAAGGTAGCTATATATTAGGCTCCTCCTTATTCATTTGGGCATCTCTCACTATTTTGGTACCTGTAAACTAAATTAGCTCTGCATTGTTTTCTCTTCTGACAATTTGAAAGACCTCTACTTTTTTAAAGGCAGAAAGGGAACTCTAGCAAGGTTGTATTCTCATCCCCTTTTGTTATTGTTAGTTTCAAAGGACCTTAGCAAGCAGATCCATTCATCTATTGATTCAAGTTCCTTGAAAGGCATTGGAATTAGTTCTTAAATCTCCACTTCTCATCTTGCTTTTCTGCATGATATCCTAATATTTGTGCATGAAATCTTAGATACTTGGAGTAGATTAAGGAAATCCTCCCTACCTTTTGAAGAGATACTAGTATGAAAATTAACAAAGACAAATATTGTCTTTTAGATTAATTGTTGGAGCTGGAACAACAATTCATGGCAAAGATCATGGCTACCTAGTGTGTAGGCTTAGATGAAGCCATGAAATATCTTGGTTACATCCTTCAATCAAATGGTTATGTTAAAAATGACTTCACGAAAAAAGGCTAAATACTTGGTGCAATAGATGGCTATCTAAGGGCAGGTTAATTGGCCCTGACAAAATCCATTATGGAAGCTATTCTTGTGTAGTGGACCAAACTGACTTGGGTCTAGTGCGCAATTTGTTAAATCTCATATAACTATCAACAGGATGACAATGATTTTCTCTATGCAAAGTTATGCTCTCACAATTGTTTCATGACATTAAAAGATTTGACATTGTTTTTCTCATCACTCTCTGACACATGTTTACAGGGAGCAAAACTAATATGTAGAAAGACTCTTGATGGATAGAGTGGCATTGGACAAAAGAACATGGCAATTCTTTGAAAACTGGTTAGAAGGCTCCCTTGAATATTTTCCAGCCTTCTTGGCTCCAGAGCTGATTGAGTGACTTTTGGCACAAATGTGGATCTGTTCATCCACAATTTTGGTTTTATTTAGAGCAGCACAGTGAAACAATGTCCTTAATACATATTACAACTTATTTTTCTGATTTCAAAATAATAGATTGCAATATTCAAGATTGTTTCAACCTCCATGCTTACAATATGTTCTTAAAAGAGGGTAAAACAATTTAAAAAAAAAGGGAAAAAAAGAAAAGAAAAAACCAAAAACTTCCTAAATTCTTTATAATATATTTATTAACTAAAATGTTTTGACCTCATTTTACAGTGGGTTTTAAAGACAAAACCCACTTGAATGTCACATGTATGCAAATATAATTTTTCTATATAATAAAATTACTTTATTTTTTCTTTGATATTTTTTTCCAAACTATAGTTTATTTTAATTAATAAAGTGATAAAACCATTATGTTTGTGAAAGGACAGTGATATAAATGTAATTCATGTTATAAAATGTCATATAAGTGATATAATAAATAAAAAATGTCATTGGTATAATAAATATGACAAAAGAATATAAAAAGTATTTGAAAACTGGTTGGAAGGCTCCTTGAATATTTTCACTCTTAGCTCTAAATGATTGAGTGACATTTTGCGCAAATGTGGATCTGTTCATACACAGTTTTGGTTTTGTTTAGAGTAGTAAAGTTAAACAGTATTCTTAATACATATTACAATTTATTTTTGTGATATCAAAATAATGGATTGAAATATTTCAAAATGGTTTGTGTCTTAATATTTTTGCTATATTTCTAAAAATGTTAAAAAAAAAACCAATAAAAAATTTCTTAAAACCTTTATAAGATAATTTATTACACAAAATGTTTTCACCTTATTTTACAGCAGGACAAAAATATACATGTATTGTAAATGTATTTTGCTAGATAAAAAAATTATCTGCTTTAAAAAAAAATTCAATTTTTTTTTTTTTTTTAATTAACAAAACGATAAAATCATAAAATTTATAAAAGTGCAGTGGCACAAAACTAATTCATATTTTAAAATCTTATATAAATATGAATTGGATGTACATAATTATCTTACTACACTTAATTTTAAAATATGATGCAATGGACAAAATATGTATATTTTTAAAATAAAACATATAATATATTAAATTAATATATTAATATTTAAAAGACTTTTTATATAAATAATAGACATATTAGTTGTAATGCGTCCAAGGGTTTGGCCCACGAAGCGATATCTATCATTAATGTTATAATGTTTTTTTTTCAACCAAATATATAATCCAGTTTGAGTTAGTTTATTTATTTTATATAATCCAGTATGATTTAATTTATTTGTTTGAAAATATTAATAGGTTAAAATGGTGTTAAAATTTTTTGTTTAATAATATTATTATATTATATGAATTTTAAAGGTTATTTAAAATAATCTTTAAAATATTTAATGAAGTATAAGTTTAAGTTTTATGGATTTTATATGTATATATATAATATAAGCTTGTTAAAATAATGTTAATGAATCAGTGTATAGATGATTAAAAATTAATGATATTTTATATTTATATTTTTAATTAATATTTGAACTATGATAAATTTCTAAATTAAAATAAATAAAAATATTATATCAAATAAAATCCATAATTCAAATAATCGAAAATCATATTCAAATAATCGAAAATCATGATTTTTGCAATCTATGTAGAAAAATTTTGAAATTTTGAAATATCTTAATAAACGCATGTATTTCAGACAACAGAGAACCATATGGAAAAGTTTTGGAATTTAAAAATATATTAATAAACCCATGTAATTCAGACGAAAGAGAACCATATTTTCCAAAACCATGAAAATGTTTTGTGATTTTGAAATATGTTTATATACCAATAAAAGTGGACAGAATGTTCACTGTTTCATCCCGTGTCCAGGTATGTTTTGGATAAATATAGTCTAGTAAAACGAATGACAATGAGTATTTTCTTCGTTGGAATTGTAATTAATTGGAATTTCAAAGTGTAGTGTAATAGGGTTAATTGCAATGATCATTATCTTTTTCGTGCTTAATTGCAATGATTACAATTTTTTTTGTGCTTAATGGAGTTTATCTTTATCTTTTGTGTTTGTAGTCGATTTTTAATTTTTTTATAATTTTGGGAAATATAGCTAGAAGGATTAGAGTTTTATTTAAAAATAAATGATTTTTTTAGTAGATGTTCATTTTATAATCTAGTATGATGGAGATATGTAAATATGTCTGTGTTGGACTTAACAGTTGTCTTTTTAAAATATATATATTTGTTAAATAAAAAAATGTGGGATATAATAGATAAAACAAAAATGATATGTGCTTGGTTTGTTTAAATAAAAGTATTATAAAACATTCAATAATCATTCTTTTAATGGTCATATAAAAAAAAAAGTGGTAAAAATATTTCACTTACTCTCAATCATAAATAAAATATGTTAATGTCCATGGGATATAACATAACATTATATTAACTTTATGGAGCAATAAATAACTTAAAAATAAAAATAAAAAATAAAATTCATATATACATTATATAAAATAAATTGAAAAAAATATGGTTAAAATATTTTATGCTCACCCAAATTTCATGCTCACAAACTTTGAGAGAGAACAAATTTGTGTGGATGTAAATATTTTATTCAGGAAAAAGTTTGTCCCTAAAAAAAGTTGATCTTTATTAAAATGAATTTATACTAATTCATTTCAAATAAATATTATAAATTATGATTAATCATAATTAAAACTATATATAATTTATAATTAATTATAAATTTTTAAATAAAATAAAAATAAAATTATTTCATTATATATACATATATACGTTTATGACCGGAACATGAAATATATAAACATATCACACAATGCCATGGAGGTCCAGTGACGAAAACCCCGCACCCGTTTTGACTCTTAAATGGTTAAAATGCTGGACATAAACTTTTTGCTAGGTAATCTTTGAGCATATTCTTCGGACATGATGAAACTGCGTACACTGAAGCTATATAAGATACATATGGTGTATGTTGATATTATTTTTTAAAGGAAATATAAAGTTTAATTCATTAAAGTAAATTTCCGATTACCAAACTTTGGTTTATTAGAACTAAAGAAAAGAATTATTTAATTTAGTTTGATTTAAGATATTTTGGTTTACTGGACCTAAAGAAAAGAATTATTTAGTTTGATTTAAAGATTTTATTCTTATGCTCGATATTTTGACATCTTAAAAGGCTAGGAAGGTTAGTGTTGCAACAAAGATTATGAAATTGAGATGTAATGTGGGTGTATCCAAGGCACTATAAGAGAAGTGATTTTCATCCTCAATGTTTATATTTTCATAGAGATAGCAGATCATTTCCATCCATGGTGTTTTAGGCACTGTCCAAGAACCTGTTTTACTATGGAGTTCATGAGAGTTTGGTCTAATCTTGACTATATTAATTTTAAGCTAATTAAAAGAGAAATACTTATGATATTTTAGGGTAAGTGGTGTTGATGACCTCCTTATAATATCTTAATTTTCTTTTAACAACTAAATCTTTATATATATATATATATATATATATATATATAAATTTAAAATTATTTTTAAAATCAAAATTTATAATTGATTAATATGTTATGAAATTTACTATAAAATAAATTATTAATAAATTTAAAATATTTTAATTTTTTTGGTATTAATAAATAATATTTTATAAATAAAAAATTAAAGTCCACACTCGTTTAATATATTGGTTTTAGATGAAATATGTTATTAATTATTAATATCTCATGAAACTTTTTATATGATAATTTCTTCAATATTTAAAATAAATTAGTTGGAAAGCTTTTTCACATTTTAATAATAACAAGTTCAATAGATAATCATCTATTTAAGAAAATGGATATTATTGTTTTTGGGATTTTCACTTGTTCAGTTACATTTCTCGAGGATTAAGTCTCCTCTCATAAATATTTTTAAAATAATTTTAATATAATTAAAATATTAAAAATAAAAGATTAAGTAATTTAAAATGCAATAAATTAAAATATGAAATATTTTTCTTTTAAATTTTATTTATATAATTAATATTTTTATGATATTTGTTAAGGTTATTATGATAATGAATATTGAATCTATTATGATACTTTCAGGTGTTGTAAATATTTATTGTTTACTTTGATTATCATGGATTTGATAATTTGTACTGTTAGGAAGATATTTATCTTTATTTCTTTTTTTAGAGATTAAAATATCTTGGAGGGAGGGAAGATGTCAAGGATAGGATTTTTCGGAAAATACTGAAGGCATCAAACGAATAAGAGAACCTAAACAAGAAATTAGGAAGGTGAGCAAGACGCTCCCACTGGAGTATTCTTGAGCTAGAGAAGGGCTAGTGGAAACTACAAAATATAGATAGGATTTGTGAATGATTTTAGGTTGGATTCGATAGTCTTGATACCAGTGAATTTAACCTAAAAGATTATTTTATGAAGAAACTTACTTGGAACTAAGAAGCTCAGGGGGAGAAATTGGACGCCATTGCCAATTCTCTTTGGTAGTGTGGCAAGGTCTTGCTTGTAAATTCTGGGAAAACAACCTAACAAATAACTATACATGTAGATTGTATTTTCTCATTAGTAGAAAGAAAAAGAAAATTGTTGTGGAGACTTTCTTCAAATATTTTTTTTGTAATAAAGAATGTTCTATGTAAGATTCATGGGTTCTGTTCTTTTAATGATCCATGGAAGTATATGAAAGGATAAAGTTAATATTGTGATTTCCTCGCAAGGGTAGAAGAAATGTGTTTGTGTGTGTGTGTGTGTATATAATTTTTTTAATCTTGTCGAAGAGAGATTCGACTGAATCCAATAAACTGTTAATAATTAAAGCCACACAGAGACTCACATATACGTGAAAAATGGTGTTAATTTTCTAATATAATACAATACCTAAAACTGTTGAGCGTTAAAGAATTGTAAAGAATCTTAATCAATGCATAAAAGTTATTAGAGAATAATGTGAGGATAACATTAATATAAGAGTAGTAACTACTACGGTTGGAGACTGTTTGAGCACAATTCTCAAATTTAGTCCCTTGCGAGTCAGTTTACCGACAAGAAGGGAAATGGTTATGGTAACTATTGCTCTGAAACCTAGAACCAAACACATACCCATACCCAATAAGGAAACATTTACATCGTTAGATCGTTTGCTTTGTTGATCAATGGTGTGGAGTGGATCCAGGTGTCCCTCGACATGGGCGCTAGAAGGACCGAGAACCTGGCAAGCCTGCACGACATCATAGGAACCTGGCAAGCCTGCACAACATCATAGGCCTAGTTGGTGCCAACCCCAATCGTTAAACAACATCATTTATTTGATGTATGATTATGAAATCTAAATTAATCATTATTCAAGATATTATGTGGTTGTTTTATATATATGGTAATTTATAAATATAACCATTGATCTGAACAAAAATTAAAAACACACCATAGGTAACTTAATACCATATATACAAATATGGGTTGAGATTTATCTACGATTATATTACAGATAAACCAAATCACTCTGGTAAAATGTGGTTATGTGAAAATTTCATTGAGTTATTTAATTTGTTTTTGAATGGTTATGTAGAATACATGTTACAAGTGGTATCAGAGCATCAAGATTGCTACATTGTGGCTTCTATGGGTGTATATGGATTAAAAGAATTGGTTATGATGCGCAAAAGGGAAGCTAAAACAATATGAGACGAGGTGTTGGGATCACCCCACAAGGAAGGTCATCGGTTGGAGAGGGACCAATGTCTCTTACAGAACAGAGATGTGGGTTTAGCTAGGAGGAGAAACCAACAACACCAATGTGATGTTATTAAAGACTTTTCAACAGCTATGAGTAGAAATGATGAATCTAAGTGCTAATAATAGGAGGTTTCATTTGGAACAAGAAAAGATCATGAAAAGCCTCTCAGACTGACATAATGAAAGGAATCCAAATCCCAGCCATAATGAATAGAATATGGAGGAGTTGCATATACAATGAGAAAACAACCCACAATCTGAGGGAGGTCGAGTTGGGAATGAAGAAGAGTATGATAATTCTTCCATGTCTCCAATTGATTCCATTCTTAACTGACACATAAATTTAAGAAGCTTAATGTGTATATTAATAAGTTTCTATTTGTAGTTTTAGTAAACAACAATTAAACAATAGATGAATAAATTGTTGGATGTTGTTATAATGGTTGCCAAGTGAGAGTGCATACTCGATTCACACAGAGTAGACTCATAGAGGATTTGGAGATACATAACAGGGTTCTCAAGGAGATGAGGAGATTATTCCATCGAAGTGTTATCCAAGTATTTAATATGTTCTCATTGAAGCCCAAATTTCTTTGTTGTTCAACCTCTCAGTTAGAACTTTTGTTGTAATTCTTTAGTCACACAATTTTCAAGGTATGCAGTTGTTATTTTTGACATATTTTCTAAATATGGCGAGTCCACAGTCTATATGTGGGGTGAATGAGTTATTTGAAATTCTCAGTCAAATGCTTGACTTAGGAAAACACTTTCATCTTCTCAATAAACTCCGGTGTTGGATTTTTGAAATCTTGCATCAACCCTCTCTTTAGATAATCATTTGTATGATCATTCGATAAGTATCGATGGAGCTATCAATTTCTGTCTAATGGAATGATTCTAGTATAATTCTTCTATGAAGATATGGTGTTGGGCCACCAACCTTCATTTTTTATTGCCACTAACAAAATAATATTGGCCACAACTTCAATTTTATGTCGCTACAATATATACCTTCATACCTTATTTCATCCGTGGCCTTTTATGTGTTATCGTGACTATAATATATATAGGCTCATATTTTATTGCATATGTAGCTTTTTATGTTTTATTGTGACAGAAGAAAATAATTTATAGGTGCATATTGTATGCGTCTAAATTTAGTGTTTAGCCTTCTATTTATAAAATAAATAAGGTTGAGGTTTAATGGTGTCAGGGTTTGGACACAAGGAGTTCAGTTGCATGTTGTTGTTATTCAACATCAATGAGAAGTAAGGAATCAACTATTTTTTGTCATAAATGGAATAATTTTCATAAGGATTACGCATTTATTTATAGAATAAATGAACTTTTATCATGGTTCAACGTTTTTGTTTATATATATATATTTGTGTGTGTGTGTGACAAAAATGTAGAAATTTTATAGAAGTTGCAATTGCTCGAGATTTCAAACTGAAAATAGTAGACAATTATATTCTACTAATCTACGAAATAAAAATCACAATTTAGAATAACATTGCATAGATATGAAATAAAAAAAACCACAAGTACATAGTGATTCATAGGGGAACCCAACTGGGATAAACCCCTCAAGCCTCTTTGCATTAATCAGTTGAATAGATAAATTATTACAATTGCTTGCTCGAGCTCTTAGCACAACTTGTGAAAGTAAAATTGTTCTCTTTGTTGAATCAAGACCTCTGGACAACAAGTAGCCACTTTATTCTAGATAAAAATTCCTAAAAGATAGGAATTCCTCTTATTTATCTGCGCAATTCCCAAGTATTGATCAAATTCCTCCATACAACAATTGTACACTCAACTAGTATATAACTCATGCTACACTTGCCTTTTCCTCCTCCACTCAAGCTGAGCAATGCAAATTTGATTCATGCATGAACTATTTTGGGTTGATGGATCAGTTAACTGAAACTTCGCTGAGTTAGATTGTTGTCCCACTACACAAATAACCTTCAAATAAATCTATTAATTGTTGGAGGTCAGTAAACTCAGTACAACTGAAAATCACTGAATTAAATTGCTAAAATTTAGCAATCAACACATGCATGACTGAACTCCAAGCCCACTGACTCGAATTTGTTGAGCTAACTGAGTGACAAGATCCATGTCACACTAGCTAACTACCTCTAGGTTGTCCTTTTGATGTGGAAATTATATTTACTCAATTTGACTAAGGCTTAAGTCAAATTGGGCCTTTCTTGATACATTTTCTATCACTGCCTCTTATGAAGAAAGGGATTTTACACCATCCCTATCCAACACCTGTGGAATGTACTATAAAACTACCTCTTACTATTGTTGCTACCACTACAACAACTATAAATGATAAGCAACCAAAAAAAAGCTTTCAATCAATTGTGTCTCTACAATGTCTACTAGGAAAAGTGCGCTGATGTTGATTCTTCATTGTGCCTCCTTCACTATTATCAACACATCTCTGAGCTCCTCAACATCTGACTACACCAACTCACATTGATGCTTCCGCTATTGAATATTGTGGGCCCCTGTAGTAGGGTAATAGTCCACGAGGAAAGTATATTGCAACTACTACTACTCTCATATGGATCCTGCCCAATTTTTGCAACTCTGGCAGTAGGGCTCTACATCTCCCCACCTCCCTCCTGGAGGTATAACTGCAATTTCTCCATCTATCCACTTAGCTTGAACTCTCCTTCCATTGGAGGTCTCTGACTGGTCCTCGTCATCATCATCCTTTTGGTCGGCCTAACTGCAAAGCGACTGAGACTCCATCTTGAGAGGTCTATATTGCTCCCTCTCAACCAACACATCTCTAATTTTTTCTTGCTCCTCAAGGCTACACATGCATCTTCTTCTAATGTGTATAGGCTCTTGATCCTGACACCAATTTTATTGATCTCACCTGAAGCAAAATGTTTGAGGTAGGCCTTCCGATTGCCGAAGACTACCTCATACCCTTTGTCTTAGATCCTCAATTTTTTCATCAAAACAAGTTTTTTGGCATCATTTCTATTTTCAAATAGCTCAGTGAGGGTCTTCCACATAGAAAAGGGAGTCTCCTTTCCATGTAATTTCAAGACTATGTGGTTTCACACACCCTCCAGGACGATCCTCCTAGCTCTAGCAACATCCTTTTTCTATTGAGCTAATTGATGTGTATCATATTGCTTAGGTTTGACAATGTTAGTTTTAACATATTCTAACACAACATTATCATCAAACACCGCTTCCATTTGATCCTTCCATGCTATGAAATTTGAGCTACCCTCTAAGGAATACTCCAATATTAGTCCGTTGAAAGGCATTCTCCCAAATCTGAAAAAAATTGCTACAATGAACCTACAAATTCAAAATTTTTAAAGGAGAAATTTGAAATATTGGCTCGAATGTGATTTCAGGGCTTTGATACCATGTAGAAATCTCATATAAATTACAACTTCTCAATATTTTGTATTGAAAAAAGAGACACAATTCTACCCTACTAATCTGCAGAATAAAAATTACAATTTAGAACAACATGCATAGACATGCAACAAGCGAAACCACAAGTACATAGTGATTTCTACTCGAACCCAATTGGGTAGAAATCCTCGAGCCTCTTTTCATTAATCAGTTGAATAGAGAAACTATTACAATTTCTTGCTCCAACTGTGAGCACAACTTGGAAAAGTAAAACTATTCTCTATGCTAAATGATGACCTTTGGCCAACACTTAGCCACTTTATGCCTCATCCAACCTCCTATTCCCCTGAAAAATCCTTGATGAAATTAGCTCCTAAAAAATACAAATTTCCTTCTATTTGCTTGCGCAATTCCCAAGTATTGATAAATTGCCTACATGAAACAACTATAAACTGAACTATTATACAAATCATGTTACACTAGTATTTTCCTCCTCCAGTCCAGTTGAGAGATTCAAATTTTGTGCATGCATGTTCTATTTTGAGCTGATTTATCATATTAACTGATATATCCTTAAGTTAGACTTTTGTTCCACTGTAGAACTGACTCTTTTAATTGTTAGAGGTTAGTTAACTAAGTGCAACTGAAAATAACTGAACTAGATTACTAAAATTTAGCAATCAACACATTCATCGCTGAACTCCATGCCCACTAACATAATTTTGTTGATCCAAGTGAGTGACAAGCGCCATTTCACACTAGTTAATTACATCAAAGTTTTCCCACTAACGTGGAAATTTCATTTAGCCAATTTGACTAAGGTCTAAAGTCAAATTGAGTTTTTATTACTACATTTTCTAACAAAAAAATTTAGAAGATTTTGGAGTTGTTAATTCTAATTTTATATATTTCATATAATAATAATAATAATAATAATAAAATAGTACAAAACTATAGTATAAGTTCTGAGAAAATTATGTTGAAATAGATATATTGCACGAAATATAAATTACAATATATTGGTAATGATCTTTTTCCAAAACATTTTGATATTAATATCATTTAAATTTTAATATCTTATATTTATTTTAAATTGAGAATTTTTTACACATTAGTGAGTTATAGAAAGTGTCAAAGAATAATGGACATGAGAATGTTTTTAATCCTCTTTTCAAAAAATGTTGATTTTTATATCATATTATTCCATTTCATTTCATGTTAGAGTCAATTTCTCATTTATGTAAAATTTTCAAAGAAGGAATCTAGTTTCTTAGCACCTTTCAATTTATTGCATCAATTATTTTTTGTACCTAATTACTCGTGCCATTGATTCTTTAAAGTGTATGTAATGTTCCAAACCTGAAACTCAGCAAGGAAGAAGATGTATAACGGTCCTGTTATGATGAATAAGCTTAAAATACACAAAATAAACACATAGAAATCATTTTTAGTTACGGCAACAACTTTTATTTCAGTTCATGATCCAGAAAGTGGGGAAAAAGGGGATTTTATGCCCTAAAAAGGTTGTTTTCAGATATGAGCGTAAAAATAAGCAAGGGAAACCACTGTATATGATAGCTTAGGTCAAGAGGGACCTACGCTCCGAATTTCAGCGCAAAATAATGCTTCTAGCTCTATTAAACAACCCCTCCTTTCCCGACTAGGCTAGAAAACATTGATTTCCCATGACTTTGCTAAACAGAAATTTCTGAATACTGTGAGAGCGTAATTTTCATGAGGGTTTCTATAGAAATTGATGGAATAAGTCTGATCATAATTTTATATTAGTAATACAACAAAGAAATGGAGGTTTAATCACTTATACAGTAAAAACAAGGCACCCGACAAGGTTTCCGGCAAAATGCATGTACAAAGCAACACTGCAGAAAATAACGCAGTTTACTAAAACACTGTATTAAACATGACTAAATATGACATCTAAATGTTGAATAATACATAGAATTGCCTTAGGCCTTCTTATTGGAGCTCCCGGAGGGAAATAAGCACCTCCTCCTCAAAGACTAGCACAAAATCAAAGGGTGCAGTTTTGCTGCTGCTGCCCCTGCATCAAGGATGCAGTTTTCTGAAGATGATTGCACTGTAGTTGAATGTAGATGAATGGCCTCAAGCCAAATACAGAAATGAAGTTCTAATCCTTCCCTCTTGATCCCTTAAGCAAGTTGATCTAAAGAGAGGATGGAATTCCCGCACAGGAATTCTTTGCACTAAGCAGTGCAACAACTTCGGCTAAACAGATGAAGCATGCAAGTGGTCTCAAGACCAAAATAGCTGAATACATGAATGATTCTCCTTTGATGCTATGCCCTCCTTTTATCTTTGGTGAGCCTCCTCACCTCGGACCCCACACAATGTTGAGGTGACTTCTTCATGAAGCTTCCTCTTTCAAAACTGCGCTGCCCTAGCTTGCTTCCCTCTTTTTGTGGCTGCGCTGTTAACTTGGTCAACTAATCCACCTCTAATGCCAATTTCACACTAGGGATTTTCAATCTAGTTTACATATGTGTGCCTTAGGCTGATCTTTGTTCACATTGAACCGGTTTACTTAGGTGATCTCTTCCTCCTCAATATTGCATGTTGGCTTAGTCAAACTTGACTCTGTCCTCATCTATTTTGCCCCTGTTCACACTTGTAAGTGTAAAATTCAGCTCTTGAAGTGATCCCCTTCCTTATTAAGGTGGAAATTTTTCATATTTTATTATTCATGGGCCTGCTTACCCATTTATTCTTCTTCTAAGTGAAAGTAGAAAAATCTAATGTTCCAAATTGCTATGTGCAAATTTGGGAACATTACAGTCCTCCCCTCCCAAATGTTGCTTGTCCTCAAGCAACTGCAAGGATAGGACTGAAGAGCACGCTCTTCTCCCCTACAACAACCTCATCAGATGAAATCCTCCAAGGATCAAGGTTCTGCATCATTAATATATATCTCCAATTTTCCCCTCCAAAGTGTGCAAGCCATCTTTTGGGAAGCATCCCAAATAGCTAACACTGTGTGACAATGAAACATCCATGGAAGCAAGAATGCGCTGTTTGTAGGTCCTCTTGAAGCATGAAGGATGATATAGATTGGGATGTTTGTAGGTCCTCTTGAAGCATGAGGGTTGATATAGATTGGGATTCATCATCCCCATTTGAAAATCTCCTCCCCAAGCTATCAACCAAACAAAAAGAGTCACCCTCCAGTATGGAAACTCATGAAGGATCTCTTCCACCTTGAGCTCCTGCAAGAAGGGTGGGCTGCATAGTTGATTGTGTGGAGTTAAAATGTGCATCTCTTGTTGCTTCTCTCTCCACTTATGATATATATGGGGCTTCTGCTGATATATGGCTGAGATATAATGGTCTTCAAGAAAGACCCAAGCCACCCCATCAAATCCAACAGCCATGAGGTGTCTCCCCCAAGAACTAAAACCTCCCAAATGAGTCCTCTCACTTGAAGGCAAGATGTAAAGCATGGCAATCAAGGTCTACCCCTTGTTCTTTCTGAAATATGCAGCTTGTATAATGTGAAGAACCATCTTTTCATTGGGCCTCTCCACCCCCTGTGCCACTCCTCCAATGGTGCTTCCTACAATCAATGTTTTAGTAGCATAATATGGAAGCATAAACATATGAAAACAAGGAGGTAGAACATAGTGGAACCAACGCAGGACATTCTTTGCCTGCCTCAATACATAGTGCAACAAGTGTCTTTTCAGCCACATGTTTGCTGCCACATTCATTTTACAAAATGGAAACCTGAAAGCATGATTTGGTGCCAATCATGCACACCGAAAACCATGTGGCATTCCCCCACAATCCACAAATAGAATGGCCATCATAAACGATGCAAGTGGCCTCTAGTCCATAACAATATAATATGCAAGAAGGAAAGACCCTTCTTGGTATGATATGCTGCTCATATAGGTAAGGAAGTGTAAAATACAAAACAAAATTTTACCTCCTCCATTATGTACTTCGGTCATTGAGCTGAAATAGCTCAAGTGCAAATTTTCCCTCGCTGCAAGTGAGTAGGGAAGTGGTTGTGCCAACCTTTTCTTCATCTTCCGGGCTATGCATCTCTCCATATGCTGATATACATTCAATTGAATTCCATCCCAAGTGAACTCCTCCATTGAGGGATGGTATGCATAAAAATGCATGGAAGGAAAGTCCACAAATGCTGCATGTAGATCTCTTTCCTTGTGCTTGTGAATGCAAGCCAAGAAGGTCAAAACATAGTAAGGGATACTCTCATCCATTACTTTCTCATGCCCATATTCTACATGCCTCCAAGGTGTATTACTTGTGAAGTGGTCTTGAGAACACCCCAACAAGCAATCCAAGCTACCAAGTGACAACGCTGCTATCCTTTGGAGTAGAACCACTATCAACTCAAAGCTCAATTCTTTGACATAGATTGTGTCAAAGACTCTTTCCAAAATGCTGCTGTGTATGTAGAGATCCTCCCAAGATGGAGGTGTTGCTCTTTGCACTATGCTAGTGCCATTCCTTACTCTTGCAGCATTATGCCAAGTGTGAGAGAAATTCTGCCCTTGCTCTCTCCCCATCCTCCAAAGCAACAAATGACTTTGCTGCCTCACCATACCTCCATCATACATCCTATGTGGTGAAAACATAATGATCACATCACCATAATGCATCCACACTCCTTGCTGCCCCATGATGAAAGTATCCAACCAATCTTCCTTCCTCTTCTCACTCCATGGAAAAGGACATGTCATAGGTTGACCAAACTCTCTCAAGAGTAGCCAATGCAGCATTGCGTCTTGTTGTTTGGTGTCATAAACTTGCAAGAGGCTTACCAACCTCTTGTCTCCCATCCACATCCACTCAACTTCATGTGGATGCCTCTTATCTTTCTCCATCTTGGCATTCCTCCAATGAGGTCTACCATCCTCCCATATCAGACCTTTCTCCTTGCATTTCATAAGAGGTTGAAATGCAACTCCTTGGAGACCTCTAAGAAAGGTTCTCTCATCAATGATTATTTTGGACCCATAAGGATCCAAAGGGACTGAAAGTAAAGCCTCCTTGCTTCTACCTCTTGACCGCGTTGTAACCCTCCTCCAAGGTAAAGTTGCTGCCTCATACTCCATCTCAATGTTCATGACTCCCTCCAAAAGATCACATTTCAACCTCAAGGGTTGTGTGTAACTCATCAATGATACATGAGTTTGAGGGTTCAAATCTCCCTTGAACCTCTCAAGCTTTCACAGCGCAGTGCAACCTTGCTGCTCTATCTCTGCAATACCATTTGATCCTGGGCCATATGCAAACAAATCTCCAACCCTTTCCATAAAATTTTCTGAAATGTTAAGACATGGAAACTTATGCATACCTTTGTGAGTCCTTGGGACATCTTCTATGGCTGCAAGAGGTCCTCTCTTCAATGTGTTGGCTGATCCAGCTGCTAGTGTAGAAGGTTGCTCTCTCAAGGCCATGGCAGCGCTCGTACTTGCCTCCCCCCATGGTGGTGTGGGCCTTCTCTCCTCTGATCTTTCTTCATCAAAGCTTCTGATCAGCTCTTGAGTGAACTCAGAAAAAGAAGTCACTCTTGTATGGCTTAAGTGACTGCACCACCAAGCATTGGCTTCACCCTCCAGGTGCAGCGCTGCAACTTCTGCTGCCCTCCCTCTCTACCACTGGATGAAGTAGGAAGAATGCCTCAAGCTTCCTTGCCCAAGTTCTTGCTATAGTTGACCCATCAAATTTAGACAATAGGAATCTATTGCCTCTTATCTCTCCTTTGCTGCAAGGTCTTTTCTCTTCTCTCAGTTGAATAAACTGAGGAAAATCTAGGGTCTCTTTGAAAGCCCTAGGTTGGCACTTGTATTTTTCCAAATACCCACTCAAGATTTCATACTCTAAGTGGTCTCCTTGCTCTTCACTTCCTCTACAAGAACAGGAAGTGCATACATCTGCTTCTGCTTCTTGAAACCTTCCAGAGGTCTCACTGCAACTCTCTCCTCCTTGAAACCCTCTTGGAGTTTCAATGCATTTCTCTTCTTCTTTCTTCTTAGATCTGAAAATGGATGAGAGTAAGCTCATCCTGTCCATCATTTTGATCTTTGATTTTCCTCTTTTCTCCTCTGATAGCTTGATCTCACACGCTGTGCCAGAGATCTGATACAACTGTAATGTTCCAAATCTGGAACTCAGCAAGGAATAAGATGTATAACGGTCATGTTATGATGAATAAGCTTAAAATACACAAAATAAACACATATACATCATTTTTAGTTACATCAACAACTTGTATTTCGGTTCATGATCCAGAAAGTGGGGAAAAAGGGGATTTTATGTCCTAAAAAGGTTGTTTTCAGAAATGAGCGTAAAAATAGGTAGGGGAAACAACTGGATATGATAGCTTAGGTCAACAGGGACCTATGCTCCAAATTTTAGCTCAAACTAATGCTTCTAGCTATGTTAAACAACTCCTCCTTTCTCGACTAGGCTAGAAAACATTGATTTCCCATGACTTTGCTAAACAGAAATTTTTGAATATTACGAGAGCGTAATTTTCATGAGGGTTTCTATAGAAATTGATGGAATAAGTCTGATCAGAAGTTTATATTAGTAATACAGCAAAGAAATGGAGGTTTAATCACTTATACAGTAAAAACAAGGCACCCGACAAGGTTTCCGGCAAAATGCATGTACAAAGAAACACTGCAGAAAATAACACAGTTTACTACAACACTGTATTAAACATGACTGAATATGACATATAAATTCTGAATAATATAGAGAATGGCCTTACGCCTTCTTATTGGAGCTCCCGGAGGGAAATAAGCACCTCCTCCTCAAAGACTAGCACAAAATCAAAGGGTGGAGTTTTTCAGAAATGAGCGTAAAAATAGGTAGGGGAAATGGCTGGATATGATAGCTTAGGTCAACACGGACCTATGCTCCAAATTTTAGCTCAAACTAATGCTTCTAGCTATGTTAAACAACTCCTCCTTTCTCGACTAGGCTAGAAAACATTGATTTCCCATGACTTTGCTAAACATAAATTTTTGAATATTATGAGAGTGTAATTTTCATGAGGGTTTCTATAGAAATTGATGGAATAAGTCTGATCAGAAGTTTATATTAGTAATACAGCAAAGAAATGGAGGTTTAATCACTTATACAGTAAAAACAAGGCACCCGACAAGGTTTCCTGCAAAATGCATGTACAAAGAAACACTGCAGAAAATAATGCAGTTTACTACAACATTGTATTAAACATGACTGAATATGACATATAAATGTTGAATAATACAGAGAATGGCCTTAGGCCTTCTTATTGGAGCTCCCGGAGGGAAATAAGCACCTCCTCCTCAAAGACTAGCACAAAATCAAACGGTGCAGTTTTTCTGCTATTGCCCCTGCATCAAGGACGCAGTGTTCTGAAGATGATTGCGCTGTAGCTGAATGTAGATGAATGGCCTCAAGCCAAATACAGAAATGAAGCTCTAATCCTTCCCTCTTGATCCCTTAAGCAAGCTGATCTAAAGAGATGATGGAATTACCGCACGAGAATTCTTTGCACTAAGCAATGCAGCAACTCCGGCTAAACAGCTGAAGCATGCAAGTGGTCTCAAGACCAAAATAGTTGAATACATAAATAATTCTCCTTTGATGCTATGCCCTCCTTTTATCTTTGGTGAGCCTTCTCACCCCAGACCCCACACAATGTTGAGGTGACTTCTTCATGAAGCTTCCTCTTTCAAAACTGCGCTAGGAGCTTGCTTCTCTCCTTTTGTGGCTGCGTTGTTGATTTGGTCAACTAAGCCACCTCTAATGCCTCTTTCACACTAGGGATCTTCAATCTAGTTTACATATGTGTGCCTTAGGCCGATCCTTGCTCACATTGAACCGATTTACTTAGGTGATCTCTTCCTCCTCAAGAATGCATGTTGACTTAGTCAAACTTGACTATTTCCTCATCTATTTGTCCCCTGTTCACACTTGTAAGTGTAAAATTTAGCTCCTGAAGTGATCCCCTTCCTTATTAAGGTGGAAATTATTCATATTTTATTATTCATGGGCCTCCTTACCCATTTATTCCTCTTCTAAGTGAAAGTAGCAAAATCTAATGTTCCAAATTGCTATGTGCAAATTTGGGAACATTATAGTGTAGTTGTCTTTACTAATTGAGTTGTTCTCAAATTGTTTCTTTCTCTCCTAAGTTGCATTTTGAATGTCATACCAAGTTTGCTTACTGGTTACAATTAATTTTAGGGTAAATGTATATATTCCATAAATATGCCCATCACCTATTAAAGGAAATAGGTCATGGAAGACATAAAATATGAATTCTCCCATATTCACATGAGATATAAAATATATTTCTTTCCTTAAATAGAAAAAAAATGGTATTAAATTATTAATAAACTAATTTTTTACTTGGCTTGCAAATTAGAATTTGATTTTGGTAGAGCAGTATTCATTCTTTCTTCCACTTTTTCCCCATTGCAGTGGAAGAATGTTTGTCAACTCCACAATGTAAACCACCCATCAATTCTGAGGTTTAAAATAGGCCTCCTAAGAAAAATGTACTACCAAAATAAACTTTATAAGAACCAATAGGATTGAAGATGATGATGTCAACCATGGAGGATGATTCACCATTTTTGAGTAAAAAAGTAGAAAGATTAAAAAATAATAAAATAATAAAACTATTTTTTCAATTCGTATTTTTAACTTGTCTTCCTAAGGTTTCACTAAAATTTCGAGCAGGAGTACTCGTTGGATGCAAAATATAATTCATAATCCAAAGAGTATCGCTGTTGCATAATTTCGATAGACCCTGCTCCACGAAAAATGAGAAATACATGAAAAAATGTGATTACAATCACATTTTTCATGTATTTCTCATTTTTAGTGTAGTAAGGTTTATCGAAAGTATGCAACATGGGTATTCCTTGGATGAGGAATCAAATTATGCATCCAATGATTGTTGCTGCTTGAAATTGGAGAAAACCCATTGGGATATAAGTTAAAAATAGGAGTTGAAAAAAACATTTTTTTCTTTTTAACGCAAAATTTTTGATGATGTAATCTAATCTTATTTTATTATTTCCACGATTATTTTATAATTTCCTTAGGATACCCATTGTAGACCTCAAAATTTCCTAATTTTCCAAACAAAAATGATCCACAATGATATTCCAAAAAAACTCAAAACAAAGAATTATAAGAAGCAAAAAAGTCTTTTGAAGCAAGGTTATGGGTGACAGTTAAATGCTCATAATCTTATTGTGGATGAAAAAATGGGCCAACTGGTTCAAAGGTTTGTTTTTTCTCTTATTGCAAGAGCAAAAAATCAATTCATGTAGGAAGGGTTTTATGACATTTATTTGGATTGGGGAAAATGAACAAATTTGTTTATGTACCAGTGTACCTGAAATAGAGACAACATCTATACAAAGCATTATAATGAAATTCAAAAGTTGAGACATGTCGTTGAATGTTTAATTGAAACTAACAACAATCACAATAGATTGATAGTTGGTGGTCCACAGTGTTCTGCTCAACATCATGCTTTTGTTTCCCACCTTGAAAACCTATGGGATGTAAAAAGGAGAAGAGATATGAATGCATCTATTGGGAGTTTTTTTTTTAAATGAATAGCTTTCAATGTTTGCATATCTTCTTATTGAAAGGAGACGGTGATGGATCTAGTTAACAATTCCCTAAAAATTATAAACCTCCTAGTTATGAAATATGAGGATAACAATGTTATCTGAAGACAGGGTTTGAATTGAAGCTAGATGCTGTGATATTAAATACAAATGGAAATAATTTAGGGTATCCATTGTTTCAGATGGTTGGACAGATGTCAACCATCGTCTTATTTTTAATATTTTGGTTGCTAGAACAAAAGGAGTTATGCTCTTTAAATGTCATAATACAAGGAATAAATATCATGTCCCGTATCTAATAAGCTTTTTCAAAGAGGCAATATAGGAAGTTGGAAGAAAAAATATTGTCCATATTTGATGAGTATTTTCAAAGTGGCAATAAAGGAAGTTGGAAGAGAAAATGTGGTCCAAATTGTTACAGATAGTGCCTCAAATGATGTGCTTGAGTGAGGTATGATTGTGGATGAATACCCAACAATTTTGGAATCTTTTCTGTCTTCCTTGCATTAGCTTACTCCTTAAATATATTAATAACATTGTATGGGTTGACAACACTATAATTGAATCAAAGATGTTACAGTGTTTTATTATTAATCATGTAACATCCATAGAAATTTGTAGGAAATATGCCAATCTCTGGCTTCTTTGATCTATCAATACTATATTTTCATATTCATTTATTATGTTACAATGTCTCATCAAAGTGCATCAATCTCTAAGGGAGGTGGTCGCTTCATTGGATTGGCAGAGGTTGAAGGATTCTCATATTGCAGACAGTCCCTGAGTTGATGACATTATTTCTAGTACTTCTTTAAATGATTTTTGGAGGGGAGTGGAGGATATTGTTACTCTCATCACGCCTTTTATTTCCACCCTTAACATATTTGATAGTGATCATCCATGCTTATGGGATTTGTTTGAGTGTATGGTTGAAGTTAGAGAGAGCCTTCATGAAATAATGAAAATTCTAGGATTGATAGGGACACTAGAAATGAGCTGTGAGATATTAGTCTTACAATGTCCCTCTTTATTCAATTTCATTCCTATTCAACCCTAAATAGTTTTAAAAGAAACCATGTTCAAATAAGGAGGTGATTTAGAATTGGAACACCTTTATAAATAGGTGTTTTGATTATCAGGATCTCACTACTCTACGACTTGAGCTGGGAGAGTACTTGAAATATTGGAAGATGAAAATTCTAGGATCGAAAGGGACACTAGAAATGGGGTGTGGGAGCTTAGTTGTACAATGTGTAAAATTCTTCATAACACTCTTCATCCAATTGCATTCATAATCAGCCCTAAATGGTTTCACAAGAAACCATCTTCATATATGGAAGTGATGCAAAATTGGAACACCTTTATAAGTGGGTGCTATGATCGGCATGATTGCACTGTTTTATGACTTGGGCTGGGAAAGTACCAGAGATCTGAGGACTGCTTTGAAGATGAAGGTTATGCATATAACATGGAACATATTAGACCTATATATTTTTTGATGTAATATGGCACAAGAACTTGCTTGTTGCATCAGTTGGCTATTCGTTTTCTTTCAGAAGTATGCTCAATAACTAATACTTTTAATGTATTTTATACTTTTATTTTTATTTTGTATTTTTTCCTTCATGTTTTCAAATATCCATTATTAGATTTTATTAACATAATCTTAATTTTACTTTCTCGGTGACAAGTTCATTTGCATGTGAAATAAATTGGAATGAATACACTTTTATCCTTTCAACAAAGAGTAATTGACTAGGAACACAAAAGGCACAAGATCTGGTGTTCATACAATCAAACCTACGACTGCTATGCTGACAACAACTACAGTATCAAATAAGACTCACTAAGATGATCGATTATGGTGGTTCATAGGACGATGGATATGATGAGCTTCCTTTTGAGGTGTTGCACGACAATGTTGAATGCATGACTTATAACTCCACACAACCAACTGACCAAAGTAATGGCTTCGGAATTGGCTCAAGCTCGATAACCATTCTAGAAAATGAGCCTAAAATGTATAGATTACTAGTTTAATTTGCATTTTGCATGGAATGTTTTTGAAGTATCTTTTTAGATATTCTTATAGTGATAAGGATACATGAAACTATAAATACTGCAAAACTTTGATTCTTATAAATGTTTGCATGTTTTTTGACAACATTGATTGGCTAAATTTTTGGATCTACTTTCAATGTAATAGTAAAGGAAATATGATATTATTTTCCTTCAATAATCCACTATATCTAAATGTGATCATTATATTTCACCTATGTAAAAAATGATTGTTGATGATGAATTTTTTGTTTTATGTTTTTTATATTTTTCGTGTTTTATTTCTCTCTCCTAGTTTCTTGAATGTGAAATCTCCAAACTTCAATTCTCATCCCATTTTCATTTCTCGTTTCGTTTGATGTTTCTCATTTATGGTAGCATAGATGGGTGCCATGAACACTATAGGTGAACGAAAGCTTGAGAGTGGCATAGGTTTCAATTCCATAAAATGTGAAACCCTATCTCTCGTCATAATTTCCTATCTTACTTCATGGTCATTATAAAGGCATATGAAAAATAATACGTTTCTCTTATAAAATTAAATGTAATTTTTTAAAATCAGTTTATCATTTTTATAATTATCTTTACAACTTGTTTCTCTCTCAGCACCTCCCATTTTCTCCCCCTCAATTCCATCCAAAATGTTTGTATGCTAGTTCACATAGTTATTTACATCTTTTTAAATACTTCATTTAGAATCATATATTTGGAACATGCGACAAAACTTGTAATTCCACAAAACGAAAAAACCCTAGCGCTCCATACTTTCCCGCCTTTTTTCATGGGCATTATAAAGGTATATGAAAAATAATACATAATGTGAATTGCAACTCGTGACACAGGTTGCAATTCCATAAAATGACTAAACCCTAGCGCTTCTCATACTTTCGTGTCTTTCTTCATGGCCAAAGGTATATGAAAAATAATACACTTCTCATATAAAATTAAATTAGTCTTTTTTAAATTAATATAACAGTTTCACAATTATCTTTAAAACTTATTTCTCTCTCCACAATTCCCATTTTTCTGCCCCTCAATTCCATCCAAAATGTTTGTATGCTAGTTCACACAATTATTTTCGTCCTTTTAAATACTTTATTTAAAAGGATATATTCACAACCGATGACACGTTTGTAATTCCACGAATCAATGAAACCCTAGCACTCTTCATCCTTTCATACTTTTTTCATGGTCATTATAAAGGTATATGAAAAATAATACATAATGTGAATTGTAACTGGCAACACAAGTTGCAATTCCACAAAACTACTAAACCCTAACAATCCTCATACTTTCATGCCTTTCTTCATCAGAAAAGGTATATGAAAAATAATACACTTCTCTTACAAAATTAAATATATATATTTTTAAATTAATATACGAGTTTTATAATTCTCTTTAAAACTTATTTCTCTCTCTACACTTCCTAGTTTTCTTCCCCTCAATTCCATTCATTCCATCCAAAACTTCTATATGCTAGTTTACACAGTTATTTTTGTCTTTTTAAATACTTTATTTAAAATAATATATTTGAATGATTGGTTTTTAATATTAATAAAGGCTCACCGCTAGAATGTACACCATGGTAAATGTTTTCGAATAAAACTTGTGAAGGTCAAAATTTGATCAAGGTGGATATTGGTGGCCACCCACCTATTCCATTTGGACCCACACCGTCAATTATTGCAGCTCTTCACTTTCAGCACAACTTACTATTTTTAGCAGGCTTTAGGGTCCTGCATGCCCGGAGCCTATTTGGGGCCTTAATGATCCAGGTGGAAATTGGTGGCCACCCACCTATTCCATTTGAACTCCTACCATCAGTTCTTTTAGTTTTTAAGTTGCAGCACAACTTACTATTTTTAGCAGTTTTTCGGGTCCTGAACTTTCGGAGCCGTTTTGAGGCCCTAAACGACGTTTTTTGGGAAAACCGGGAGCAACATGACTCCATGGACTGATGTTGCTTCCACTAAAATTTGTAATCCTAGGATAGATCTTTCTAACGAGCTATTGAGCGCATCAAACAAAGATTGGATGCCAAAGTTACATTCCCGGGAAGTTGAAACACCAATTTACCCAAACGAGACCCACACTTTTGACGCTTCATCCCCTAGGGTTAGGTTTTTGGATGTTTCAGTGTTTCCATTGTTTCTCAATAATAAATAGGCCCTCGAGCCTCATTGTAACACGGTTCAAAGGTATGTAGCCGCCACATCTGTTCTTAGAGATTCGCTACCAACACCCTAGCTATTTTATTTCGATTATGTCTGTAAGCATATTTCTATTATTTGATATTAATGAAATGAATCATTATTTCCGCTGCATCTCTATGTTTATGGTTATTTCTGCATTCTATTGCGTTCTTGCATAAAATCCAGATCAAAATTCTACCCTTCTTTGACCAAAAAAAGAATCCATCCAGGGGTACAAACTTTGCCTAAATATCTACTTGTATGGATTCTAGTAAAATATTCCAAAAAAAGGATGGCTTCAAGGTCAAACCAAAATTTAATGTCTAAATTATGGGCACTTTCATTCTAAACTTGGTTCAGTTATGGTTGTGAATGTTTGAATCTTTTAAATCTATCACATTGGAGCCCAGGAGTGTGGCCTTTTAATTGTTGATCAAACACTACATTTCTATAACATTCAATTTTTTTTCGCTTTGGTTGAGATATTTGTTGGGAGAAGTAATTGCTAGATTTAGTCCTCCAATATTCATATGTCAATCTGGGCTCGTAAACCCGAGTTGCACTACACTTTCTCGATTCAGTTTCTAAGTCAGAGTTTCAATATTTCTTTTATAATGATTGGCTAAGTAATGGAACACACAAATGCTTATGAATACACAACTTTGAGAAAGGAAGTCAATCCATATTGCTAACACAAACAGAGTCAATAATCAAATTTAACTTGAACACTTGAAATCTTTATGAACTTAACCTATTCTTCTTTGTACCCAAATGAAAACTTGATTCTTTTACTACAAGTTCTACTTCAACAAACTACGGAAATAAATTCCTAATTAAGAAGACTCCACACATCAACTCAACAGTTCAAAGTTACATTCAAAATCCAAACCCTAATTTCTTGCTTTTACAATCTACACCCTAAAAGAATTAAAAGATCTATTCTACTTGTAATTTTAATTCAATCTGAAGACTAAGAAATTAATCTTACACTCAACCACTGTTCTTAGATTCAATACTTTGGAATGAGAAAAGCTTCACATTAATCCCAAAGTCTTGACAACAAATAAACGATCTTTATGTTAGGAACTAATCTGAATACTCTGCCTCACACACACAATCAATCAGAATTAACAAACTTTGATTTCTCAAACTTAACTAATTGGCATACATTATCAAATCTCTGATAATATTAGAAGAAAACACAAATATTAACTACGATGAAACTCAATCAAACCCTAACTCTATTTTTAGAAATGAGAAGAAAAAGTAATTGTAGACTCCTATTGGAATACTCATAATGCAATAAAAGATTATGCTATTGTTTTGATTTGCAATCATGAATTAAATTCTTCACTCATTCAACAACTAAGCTCAAGCAACCTATTAAACAAACCATAACGTTGTTCTTGATAATGGAAACAAGTCACCCTACTAATTGCAATCTTGACTAATTCGAAATCATGCACACACTGTACTAAAAACTTCTTCTGAAAATCAAGCTACGGGTATCCTATCCTTTCAAATGGAAACTAATTGAAAACTAGAAACCTATATTTCAACTACACTGTTCACACTGCTAATGAAATGATGAAATTCACACTTGGCAACACTTCTTAACTATTTCAATTAAATGGCACCTGTCTAATCTATCTAAGCTCCGTAGTAAAAGACACTCAAACCTTCAATTGCAGAGGCTATAAATCAAAACAATTAAGACTATCAAACTAGACACCTTGTTCTTATTAACTCAGAATATTCCCTTAATAACAAAAAAGAATTGAAAGCACACTGTAACGAAATTGATCAATCAAACTGTAACACCTCTCAGATTTCACCACAATTTTTTTTTTTTTTTTTCCTTCAATTTCAACTTACGAATAATTATGAGGACATTTGTTCCTTCCCCACTAGAATTTACAGTAGTTATCACTCTTTAGTTACATTCATTACTGACCCTTCTATGTTGAATTTCACACTCAAAATAACCACTGTTTCAATACACTGTAACTAACCACTCTTTTATATTCATAAGGATTATATGATTTCATCGGAAGGTCTTCCTCTTGAATTTACATTGAATTTATGGGTATAACCCTTATGGGTGAAGCATATCAATGTAAAATGCTACCTAACCCTTATGTGTTTATTATACAATTCACCTCTTACATTTTCAACATATATATACATATTATTCCATATTCAAGAATAACGACATTATTATATATCACATTCTCCATAAATTAATAGGGTAATGTCAACCTCTTTATGGTTAATACCACTGTATGGTGTTCAACGACATCATACTCTTAGGAAGAAGTTCCTCTATTAAATTTTTAAGTCCATTCAAATTTGCTATAGTTGGACTCTATGATTGCGCTTATCATTAAAAATTTTACTCAAAATCAATTCAAACCCCCCTACGCGCTATAACCTCATATCCAGTTTCGATGCAATTTGATTGATTTGAGTACTTCGTACCCTGTATTTATTGGCTCGATTTCACACCTCCGGCGGTTGTAAATGCGCTAGCGTTAGTTGTCACTTTGGTTTACGGTGCTCCTATTTTATTTTGGTGGCCAGATCTGCCAATTTGATACAGCGTACTTCGCCTTTAATGCATTTACTAATTCAATTGGAATGGTACGCGGTTATTAAATTTGAATCCATCCGGATTTCCTGTTGATACGATGGTTTACAGTTCCAAGAGCTTCAACCTTCCAGTGCTCAGAATTTGGGCATCTCAAGACACGTGTACGATGGAGATTGCCTGAGATTAGGGTTTCCAAGGCATATAAAAATTTTGCATTCACTGTATGAGTTCATTTTGCCTCTCGTGGCTGAGGGCTTCCACAGGGTTGCTCTGGAGTTTGGTTTTATTTTTATTTGCTACTACTACAGAGAAATCGTTAATCTATTTCGCTCACCATACCTCATGGAGATATGTGATGCCAATCACGTCGTCAATGCTCATTCAGGTAACGACTTCCCTTGATACCTTTGATCGAGTTAGAGTTTTCATTTCGCATTACTCTGCGGTTGAAATGCATCAATATTTACTGAGGTTTAGAGTTAGAGGTTCGATGATAGGATGAATCCAAACAAATCGAACCTTTCGTTCAGTGCACATTATTCTCGTTCCATTACAGTGATTGTCGTATGGTTTATACGAAAGTTGATTTTTCTTGGATGCTTTGTTCACTCTTACTTCAGCGGTTCTCAGTTAGTTCGATAGAACTGAGGGAATGGTGATATTCGCATGTGTATGTGGTTGACGCCATCATCATGATTCTGAGACGCTACAATGTCTTTCCGGAAGCGAGAAGGTATTTCCATCCAGTTTATTTCTGGTGAACGATATATTATTATTGCTACCGCTTCTGATTTTCAAATTTTCGATTTAGTTTAATTGTTAATAGTCCTAGTTTATTTATTTGTTCCAGCCCTTTCGTTTCCACGTTGGATTGATACGATGGAAGGTAAGTAGTAAATTCTTGTTTTTGTTTCCCTTGATTTAACCTTCCTTTCAGTTTATAATTACGATTTTTTTTTTTCCCAAATTCCTCACGCTCTTTTCCTCTTGTTTCTTGCAGGTATATGGCAACTATGGTATTCTCTGCTCATAAGTTTATGAGGTTTTATGCCTTCAGCTGGACTGTTAATCGTGTTTCTTTCATACTCACAGGTTGGTGCTTCATTCAAATTGACCAGAGGGAACAATAAATCAGTTTACCCTCTTTATTCTTATCTCCATCCTGAGAGTTTTGAATATCATTATTTTAAGTTTGTAATAATTTTGGGACAATAATTTTGACCTGACTTCCCATTGGAACGGTGGAAAATTTTTCTAACATTGGAACAGAATTTACTGTTATATAGATTTATATATATAAACCAATTCTCTATCGGTTTATCTGTGGAATTTTCGTGGAAAGAATTTGGTCTAGCGAATTTAATTCTACTTCACTTAATTTCCATATTGATCATGCTCTAAAGTTTTCCAGAAATATTATTAACTAAAATTCTTCTTCCAGTATTTTATCATCCGCATAATTATACTTATAAGGGTAGTTTTGATTTCAAGAAGAATGTAGTTTCTGCTGTAGCAAATTTTAATATAGCAGATATTATTTTGTTGTTTAATCTTATTACATGAGTTTCCCGGTTTCTTTTCAGCAGTCTTTTAAGCAAACCCATCTGCCTTAGTTTATAAATCATTATAAGGGGTTTTTGATAACATAGATAATACCTTTAGTATATAAACAAAATTATACAGTATTTCTATGTTTACAACTAATGAACTATGTTTTTATGTCTCAAACAGAACTTATTTTATTCATTTCACATTGACTTGATTCTCATCCATTTATGGACAAAATCTGTGGAGAAATTTATTTAATGCAGTCACTCTATAGGCATATCTTGACTGTGCATTTATATACCTAGGAAATTTCATTAACTATATGTGGGGTCTGAGATTTCTATTATAGTGAATCTTAGATAACTGCCTCATGTTAATTAACTGTGTACACATGAATATTTCTAATGAAACTTTGACTGAGTTAATTTCTAGATAGCCTACTTTACTGGAGGCTTCCTGTTATAACTCTACTTTACCTCATTATTATATAGAGATAGATTGATACATGCAGGAATGTATTTCTATTCTGCTTCTGTTTGTGTATGGATGGTATATTTACTATATGACCTCATGCTATCTTCAACCAATTCCTATATAACTCAGATTTGAATTCATCTGATTTTGTTTTAGATACTAGTACAGGAATCCCATGCTAATATTTCCTATGTACTCATACTAGCATCATTTTAATAAATCAAAATCAGATTAAAGTTAAATTACTAAATTATTTGTGGAGAACTGTGTATCCTCAGATTTAAACCAATACTGGTTTAGAGGTTATGTTGGATTCTTCTCCACAGATTTCTATTTCTACTACTCTCGAGAATTTAGAGGGTGAATTCCTTCAATTTAATTCTGTTAAATGTAGAAACTAACAAATTTAACATCTAACTCACACAATCATGTATCACCAAGTTATACAAAAGGAGTAATGAAACCCATGCAAGCTTAGAGACATACCACTGTTGCAATTGACCAACCTCCCAACCTTAGAGTCCTTCTGTCTCCCAGAACTCACCTCCGAGCTGAGATCATCTCCTAGAACAGACCAACCTCTGATCTGTTCAGGAATAACTTATTTAAGCTTTTGCTACCCAAAGCCTATTTCTAATTCTGCGTACAGAATATCAGGATGCTTTTCTTCATGTTTGCCTAGGCTTCCCTGTTTAGGGAATTTTAAAGCTGCTTTCTGCTTTTCCCAACTTTTTACCTCTTCCCAACTACTCTCCACATCATTGGGGAAACTAGATTTTCCTCAAAATCTAATTTGGAAATAAATTCTTTCAAGGATTTTTGAAAGATTTAGGGGAAATTATTTGCCTTTATCCATCCTCATGGACTTAGCAAGTGACCTCATAATTCTCATTTTTGGTCAATTTGCACAGAATTATTTTATTCATTTTCTCAACTTAAATATTTAATTACATCCACAAAATACTTGTCCTTTGGGGTCCACTCCCCTTAGGATTAAATTTCAAATGTCTAGTTTTTGAAATTCAAATACACAAACTAAGGGTGTTACACCACCGTTACTATTCACAGTGCTCGTTCTGGGTTCCGCTTATTTACACAAGGTTCTGTTTGAATCTCCACGCGAATTTTGATTATTCCTCCGGGTTATTTTCTCCATTGATGTTATGGATAACTTCACTACCATCGCCAACCATTAACACAACAGCTCATTTATACGGAAGACAAAGTATTACTAATTCTTGAAAGATTATTACTAACTCTTTCAACAAAACCCTGTTTCGACTCGATCTGGATTCACTGTTCGATCAATGATGGTAACATTCCATGCAAGATCCACTCTATAACTGAATATTAGTCCTTTGCAAAAGCCACCTTAAATCTCTTGAACTTGTTTATTATGTCAATCGAATACGAGTGCTTTGTTCAAAACTGGGGATAATTTCAAACATAATTCAACCAGTGAATTCCAACTGATTCAAAGCATATCCAATCTCATTGCATACCATATGGTTCAAAGATGGAATTTAACTCAGAGATGAAGTTCTTCTATTTACATGCAGACTTACATGGATTTATTTTATCAACAAACCCCTGTTCTAAGTACTAATTCATAAATAAACCTCTGTATTACAATCCTTCAGGCCCTTTCAACTCCACTGCTCTGTCTCTAATTCCTCTGTTGCTTCTACTTCAATTCCTCTGTTTCTTCTACTACCTCTGTGTCTCTTTTGCCTTATGGATAGTTTAGGTGTTGCTCTGTTCTTCACCTTTTCCATCAATGCCAACATTTCCAACATCCATAGAAACACTGTCCCATTTCCATTCTACAATTGGTAAGGGATTTAGGAGGCCAACTAGATGTTGATGTTCAACTTTGACTAGTTGACATTCTATGCATCTGGCTAAGTAGTTGGCCAAGTCTTTTTTCATTCCTGGCCAAAATAATTTCTTTTTCAAGGTTGTAAGTAGTTTCTGATATCCAAGATGTCATGAATACAACTATTTATGATATTCATCTAGGATTTCTTTCTTCAACGAGTCTACATTGGGGATGTACAATCTTTCTCTATAACAAATCAGTCCCTTTTGATTTTGTGTATACCCTTTCATTTCTTTTTTCAGCATTTGAATTTGCAGTTTCTCATAGTTGGGATCGTGATCTTCTACCCTTTTTACTAATCCTTCTAAGTCAAAATGGCACCACTCCCAATGTTACTTATGTTTTGGCAAGAATTTCTGCATAGAGCATCAACAATTTTGTTTTCTTTTCCTTTGATATGTTTTATTTCCATATCAAATTCACTCAGAAAAGACAGCCATCTGGCTTGTCGAGCATTCAAATCTGTTTGAGTGAAGAAATACTTGCAGGGATAATTTTAGGGGCGAATTTTAGCCCAAAGGCGAAATTTAAGGGGTTTTAGATTTTAGAGGGGCGAATTTTTTATATAGAACCTATTTTGTATAGTTTTGTATAAATAGCCCCAAAATTATTTTAAAAATAAATAATTATTATGGTTTAGGCAAGAAAAATAAGGGCGGATAAACCTAAAATGTTGCATTCGCCTTCGATTCACCGCTCTGTGATTTTATGAAGTTGTATTCGCCCCCGATTTACTAACTTGCAGGGTTTTGGATCTGCATTCGCCCTTTGATGATGCTGGGGTTGCGTAGGGTAGGGCCTGTCAGCGAACGTTACGGGCTGGACGATTTGGTTCGAGACTGTAAATGTTAAAGGCAGGGTGATAGATGGAATTCTGTAAATGTTTTGTTTTGAGAAATGGTGGCAGTGATGAAACTGGAACTCATATATTCTTCACGAGATATATTCTGTGATGAGTCTTCAAGCACTTTTGAGCCACACATCCTACAATATTTTATTGCTGTGGCGTCCCCAGTGATTTCTATCTATGATGTCTTTGTATGCCCTTTCTTTCCATTTTCTGCCTTTTTAAGCGTTTGATGCATTCGTTCATTATATCTGCATGTGAATGTTTCCGTAATGCCTGCGATTCCTTTTATATTCTTTATTTTTAGGGTAACAAGACATGGGTGTTGAAGTATAAGTCAAGTGCCTCCATTATTGTGTTGAATGCCCTGATTAGTAGTTGGAGTGGAATCTTTTTCTGTGCACTGTTATGGTTATCCATATAGAAAGTTGAATCTTTTCTGCCCACTGTTATGGTTAGTCATAGAGAAAGTTGAATGTTTTCTATGCATGTTATGTGTATTCATAGAGAAAGCTGAATCTTTTATGTGCACTGTTATGGTTATTCATACCAAAAGTTGTGGAAAGCTTAGTGTGGTCTTTTCTGTGCACTGCTATGGTTATTCATAGAGAAAGTTGTGGAAAGCTGGGGTGGATTTCTATACGCGACCCTTTAGTGAAAGGGAGAGGTAATGCGTTATCATGATTTTGAAATTGCGAAATTTCATATATACTTTGTGTTTTAAGTCCGCTTTAGCCATCTGCCCCATTCTCTAGTTTTGAAATACCAACTGCCATTTATATAGTTTTCTGGCTTCGAAATGCCAAAATTAAATTTACTCCATTAGTTGCAGTTAATTATTTAGGGTAAATATTAGGTCAGCTTTTTTAAAATTGATTTCAGCTATTTTTCAACGAGCTATTTAAGCACTGGGTGCTATCGTTTTCTGCTGTTGTTGAACATCTATATCAAATCTGATCCTGAATACGAGTTTGGACCAGTTTGGATAGTCATCAACAGTTTCCAATGGTGGTATTTTCATTCTCTGAAATGTGTCATCTGTGTACATTTTAAAATTCTTCTACTGTTTATGTGGATTTGGTTCAAATCGGGGGTCATATTGACGCCTTCTCTTGAAAATGGGTCAAATCAGGGTTAAATTCTGTCTAGCTTTTGAAATATTCTACTGGTTATGCGGATTAGGTCAAAATAGGGTTTATATTCATGCCATATCTTCTATTCTGAGGACAACAAGGCCTGTTTTGTTTTTCTTTGAGACCTTGTGCAGGGCAGATCGGATTTCATAGATGTTTTGGGTTTCTGGGCTATGAAGAGATTCCCCTTGGATCACCTTTAGTATTTTTTATCACTAGTTTTAGAGCTTAGTAAACAGAATTAAAGGAGATAAGGTAATTATATTTATGTTCAATTATTCCCCATAGACTAGGTCAAATGGATTGTTAATTGATTATTGATCAAAGGGAAAAGGGAATGTGAGTATAATGATGGCTGTAAATTGCAGGAGAATCAGATGACTATAAAAATACAATGCATGCATATGAAGGGTGCAGGAACATAACAATACAGTGCATGTATGGAATGCCCCGAATCCATTAGCTAATGGGTATGAGAATCAGAGAAGATGGGTATGAGAATCAGAGAAGATTCAATCGCTAATGGGTCCGAGAATCATTCGTATCTCTCCTAATATATGAGGCTCTTAACATATGAGGCCGAAAAAGTACCAAGGAAATTCCTGAGAATCAAATCTATTTCTCTTAACATATGAGGCTGAAAGAGCACTAAAGAAATTCCACAAACTCTGTTTGGAGGACCTAGTCCATCTCCCAAGAATAGATCAGATCTATGAAGGACCTAGTCTGTCTCCTAGGAATAGATCTCAGACAGATTGTAAGACAGATTTGCTGTTGAAATTTTGTGTGGCCGGGTGAGGTTCCAGGAATCCTCACTGATCTGGATTCTGGATATGAATTGGTATCAATAAGTCTCTTGGTGCCCTTGTGTGAATGTAGTACCTCTTGGTGCCCTTGTGAATGTAGTACTTCTTGGTGCCCTTGTGAATGTAGTACCTTGAAAAATGTCATGATCCTCTGGAGTTTAGTTTGATGGGTGGTACTTTGAAAAATGGTGATCCTATGGAGTCTAGTTTCATGGGAGGTACCTTGAAAAATGTCATGATCCTATGTCCTATGGAGTCTAGTTTGATAGGAGATTGAAGAATATGTGCATTGAAACACAGAACTTGACAGCCTGGTAATCCACATATTCACCCTCTTTCCTCCACATATCATTGTGCAGAGCATGCTTCCTTTCACAGAGCCATATTATTATGACAAGGCTTATTTGTTTTCCTCGTTAGGGTTTTCTGGTGGATGTAGTGTTTTTCTGTTATGCATTAGTTCTATGTACACTTTCTTGTTTGTAATTTTAAAGTGTTATGAAAGACACAATAGTAGATTCCATAATGAAGAGTCTATTGAAATTTCAACGAGCTATTTAAGCACTGGGTGCTATCATTTTCTGCTGTTGTTGAACATCTATATCAAATCTGATCCTAAATACGAGTTTGGACCAGTTTGGATAGTCATCAACAGTTTCCAATGGTGGTATTTTCATTCTCTGAAATGTGTCATCTGTGTACATTTTAAAATTCTTCTACTGTTTATGTGGATTCGGTTCAAATCAAGGGTCATATTGACGCCTTCTCTTGAAAATGGGTCAAATCAGGGTTAAATTCTGTCTAGCTTTTGAAATAGTCTACTGGTTATGCGGATTAGTTCAAAATAGGGTTCATATTCATGCCATATCTTCTATTATGAGGACACCAAGGCCTGTTTTGTTTTTCTTTGAGACCTTGTGCAGGGCAGATCGGATTTCATAGATGTTTTGGGTTTCTGGGCTATGAAGAGATTCCCCTTGGATCACCTTTAGTATTTTTTATCACTAGTTTTAGAGCTTAGTAAACAGAATTAAAGGAGATAAGGTAATTATATTTATGTTCAATTATTCCCCACAGACTAGGTCAAATGGATTGTTAATTGATTATTGATCAAAGGGAAAAGGGAATGTGAGTATAATGATGGCTGTAAATTGCAGGAGAATCAGATGACTATAAAAATACAATGCATGCATATGAAGGGTGCAGGAACATAACAATACAGTGCATGTATGGAATGCCCCAGATCCATTAGCTAATGGGTATGAGAATCAGAGAAGATGGGTATGAGAATCAGAGAAGATTCAATCGCTAATGGGTCCGAGAATCATTCGTATCTCTCCTAATATATGAGGCTCTTAACATATGAGGCCGAAAAAGTACCAAGGAAATTCCTGAGAATCAAATCTATTTCTCTTAACATATGAGGCTGAAAGAGCACTAAAGAAATTCCACAAACTCTGTTTGGAGGACCTAGTCCATCTCCCAAGAATAGATCAGATCTATGAAGGACCTAGTCAGTCTCCTAGGAATAGATCTCAGACAGATTCTAAGATAGATTTGCTGTTGAAATTTTGTGTGGCCGGGTGAGGTTCCAGGAATCCTCACTGATCTGGATTCTGGATATGAATTGGTATCAATAGGTCTCTTGGTGCCCTTGTGTGAATGTAGTACCTCTTGGTGCCCTTGTGAATGTAGTACTTCTTGGTGCCCTTGTGAATGTAGTACCTTGAAAAATGTCATGATCCTGTGGAGTTTAGTTTGATGGGTGGTACTTTGAAAAATGGTGATCCTATGGAGTCTAGTTTGATGGGAGGTACCTTGAAAAATGTCATGATCCTATGTCCTATGGAGTCTAGTTTGATAGGATATTGAATAATATGTGCATTGAAACACAGAACTTGACAGCCTGGTAATCCACATATTCACCCTCTTTCCTCCACATCTCATTGTGCAGAGCATGCTTCCTTTCACAGAGCCATATTATTATGACAAGGCTTATTTGTTTTCCTGGTTAGGGTTTTCTGGTGGATGTAGTGTTTTTCTGTTATGCATTAGTTCTATGTACACTTTCTTGTTTGTAATTTTAAAGTGTTATGAAAGACACACTAGTAGATTCCATAATGAAGAGTCTATTGCTTGTAATTTTTGAAAAATTGTTATGCTCCTTTTTCATTAAAACCAGTTGGATTGCTCCAGTATTAACATTAGGGTAATTCAATGGAACTAGTATTTTCTAAAGATGATACACGAACCTTAGGAGTTTGACTGACTTCAACAGAGCAAGTATTTGCTAAAGTTGATACACAAGCCTGATGAATATGATTTTGTTTGTGCAGTGGATTTTTTGGGTGGGACCTTTTTCTGGAGCTGCATTAGCTGCTGCCTACCACCAGTACATTCTGAGAGCAGCAGCCATCAAGGCCTTGGGATCGTTCCGAAGCAATGCCAATGTGTAATTAGGTGACAATGGTTGTAGGTAGCAGTTGTCTGTGTTTCAGATGTGTAGGTCTATAGTAGATTAATAATTTCTATGGACTTATGTCTAGCACTGGATGAGACCAAATAGCATCTCAGTGAAAACTGATTTGTAAAGGGTAGCTTCTTCTCTCAGGGCCTTCATCAGAGGTTGGATTTTTGACTTCTAAGAGACATAGAGGTTGAGGGAATCTGGCTTGAATCTAGTTCTGTTGCAGAAGTGATAAGAATGCTTGTAATTTCTGTAGAGGTTAGAAGCTGTGAATGAATGAACTCATAATTATACACAGTACAAGTTACAAGGTAAGAGGACATATTCAACAGATTGATCTTAGAAAAGAAAATGATAAAGCAGACATTTATGCAGCCCTTCTTTTATAATTTTGGTCAGGATGTGTGGTCAACTCTTCTCCTAGCACAAACAATTGTAATTAATTTTTCAATGGTTACTAGCACAGACAATTGTAATCTCATTTTGAATGTTGTTTCTCTGATCATTTAGTACTCATTTGTACTTTAAACATATCATGCCTTCAATCATTTCTAAACCATAGTGGCCTACATAAAATTCTCAAGGAGGCTTAGATTTCATGAGCGCATCTCTACCAGACTCTTCACAGTGTTCACATTGACAACATGAGCCCCATCAACATTCAATGTCTTCAATTATTGGAGTACTTTATCGCTGTACCAAAAATTCTCTCGTTTGGATTCTGAGGTCTTTGATAAGTGCATCTCTTCCACCAACCATACTGGCCTACCTAAAATTCTTTACACTTGTGGACAAGGAGGCTGGATTTGAAAAGTGTTGCTCTCCTCCCATTCTTCTTCTCAGTGTTTACGTGGTTATAAACATCATTGGAGAAAATGTTCCCACTCAAGAGCCAATGCCTTCAATTATTGCAATACTTTATTGGTGTACCAAAAATTCTGTTTTGGATTCTGAAGTCTGTGATAAGTCCATCTGCCCAGTCAGCCTTCAATGTCTTCAAGTATTGCAATAATTTACTGGTATGCCAAAATTTTCACATTTGGATTATGAGGTTTGTGATAACTGCATCTCTCCCACCATTTTTCTCTGCTTCCACATTCATTTCTACTGCATGGATCAAAGTTGGTAGCAGAAGGTAGGATTATATCAAATTGATTGTGTTAACCTCATTTTAAATATATCAAATTGCTTTAAAAAAAATGAGACAATCAATAATAACAAGATTAAGATAAAGTTAACCTTGTTGTCATGGTTATCATAAGTTTATGCTGAAGAAATTATATCTTAATAAGATTAAACTTTATTAAATCAGATTCGAAAGTATCATATTATTATTAAAAGTTTCAACATTATTTTTTTATTGTAAAATCACTTTCGGTAATAATCACATATAATAAAGTGTATTTTAATTTATTTTATTAATCTATCTATATATATAATTTATTTTTAAATATAAATTAGTCTTATTTATGAAAATAAAATCATATTAATATAAATTAATCATTCCATACTTTCTGTTTTTTTTGAAAATTTGAAAAACATTTAAAAGGAATTTTATTATATATCAATATTAAAATAATATGGAAAAAGGATTAATAGCTAAATTATTTTTATAAGTTATTATTATAGAGATAAGCTTTGGAATATATTAGAAAAGTGTAAGGTTGCTTTTGCATTTAGAGTTATTGTGATAAGGTTATATGAGAATGATATTGTTATGTCTAGGAATATTAAGGGTTGATAAAAAGGAATTAATTGCAATATAGAAATTAAGAAAGATTCTCCCCTATCCCTACCTTTATTGACATTCACATTGACAAATTAGAGGCATGTTTGGAAGAAGTAGCCTTGTGGTTTCATAACCTTAGCTAGATTAATCATCCCCTTTCTTCTTTACATTAGTGATATTGTTCTTACGGACATGACTCCACCTCATTTTGAGAAGCGAGGATTATTAAGGATTTTTGTTCTAGCATAGCTATGCGAGTAAACGCTAATAAAAAAAGGTTGTAATAATCAATCGAGTAGGCTTTAGTGCGACTTTTTGAAGGCTTTTACGGTGACTTTTTACAGTTTAATTTCTCTAAATTCTGGCAGGAATTTATTGAAAAGAGAAGTTTGATTGCTAACTTTGCACAATCGAAGTGCCTTACAGGTTTTTGAGGGCGCTGAATCCATATATAGAGTCAAAAAACCAGTTTGAATAACAAAAACCAAGATTTTACCTCAAAATTGTTCACCGGATTTCGGCACCTGAAACTTCAAAAAGTCGCACTAAAGACAGCTCCATAATCAATTACAAAAATGTAATTTATGTTAATTGTGAGCGATAATAACAAATCAAAGAAAGTTATACAATAAGGTCTTGAAGTCAACCTTCATCACAATCTTAACTAGAAATACAATGTTGGGAAAATGATTAATAGAAAGTGGAAAACCAATTTTTGTCTTAGGTGCAATTGTAGGTCAACAAATTTTTGGTTTTGGGAAAAAGAAGAAGAAGCTCATATTTTAGAAACCTCTTCATCTTTTTATCTTATATGGAGATGAATTTTGCTGTTGCATCATCTCTATAGAATCATAGAGGGAAATTGAGAAAATCCAATTTTTTTTTATAGTTTATGATCTTATTAAATGCAATATACCCTATCCTATCTTATAGAAGCTAGTCTTTCACCCATTGAGAGTTTTCCTATGACTAAGTACCTAATATAGAAGGACAAGACAAGTAACATGAAAACAAGTGGCTCCCTAAGATTGCTTCAAAATGCAGTCAAAATTTGGTGTGGCATAAAACTGGTTGGCATAAAGATTCTCAATCTTAGTCAAACTAGTGGAGAATAGAGGAGGCCACTCTAAAATGTGAACACCAATAAAATTGCTATCGCATATAAATTAAAGTTGAAATCATGGTGTGATAATGCAGTAGAGAATAAGAGAAAAACAAAATATTAAAAATTGGTCATTAACCATAATCCAAAGGATCAAGTGTCATATTCTTGTAGCTAGTTTTAAGAAGAAAAACATCATTACTAGAATAAAAATGAACTTTGAGGAGCTTAGGAATTGAGCAAGACCTAGAATTTCATAGGATGCAAGTAAATGTCATTGCGATGTTAGAAATGTGAAGGATGAAAAACACTTCCTTTTACAATGTCTTGCTTATTCTTATTTGTGACAAGAAATGAAGCTGGATTTGATGATTTTGGGACCTATTTTCACATAGATAGCATTTGACTAGTATTAAATGATAAATAACTAATTTAACAAGACTAATGCAAAGCATCAATGGGCTCATTCAAGTACATGAAACTACCTTGATGTCTAGTTTTGACATCTTAGAAAATTTTAATGGTATATATGTTGCTTGTGTTTGGGGAATTTTGCTGAGTTTCGAGTTTTATATTTTCTTGGAAAATAATTATTGATATTTGGAAAATGTGTGATTTTATATTGGTATTGGAAACGAAGCTAGTTTTGATCTTTGATTGGAAATGAAATCAGATTTGATGAAGTTGGGACCTATTTTTTTTCACATAGATAGTGTCATAGTATTAAATGATAAAGAACTAATTTAAGAAGTCTAACGCTAAGCAACAATGGGCTTATTCAAGTACATGAAATTGTGTTAATGTCTAGCCTTGATATCTTTGAAAATTTTAGTGGTTTGTTTGTTGCTTGTTTAGAGGATTTTGTTGAGTTTGGAATTAGTCTCTTGAATGCTTATGGTTCTCATATCATGCATATATCGATAGATCGATAGATCCAGTTCTATTATTATAATCATTATTGTTTTCTTTATATATTTGGTGGTTTGAGGAAAGATATTTTATTTCCTTTCACTTTGTGGCATGATTTCGACATCTTCACCCTATAGAATATAGTAAAATATTATTCTTATTATAGATTTTTCTTGGAAAAGAATTATTGAGAGTTAGGTGCAAATGCACAATGTTGTGTAGCATTAGTATGATAAATATGGGATAGTGCAAAGCATAGTTTTGAAGATTAGTCTAAGTTGACTCGTACCTAATCAACTTAGTCAAGTTGATTGTTGGTTGAACGGCTAATTGTTGGTTCAATGGACAAAAGGTCTTGCAGGCACAAATACCAAAGGGAAAAATGGAGCCCATCATGGGGTACTCTTTGTAATTCTCCACCACTGCTACCTTTCCTCAAACTCCTCTCCAACCTCAATATCAGTGCTAGTAGTAGCATGACAAACAACACTACGCTTAGCACTAGAAGAACATGTTTTCCAAACTACACGAGAGCTACTTCCCTCACGAGTCACCATGTGCCATGCTTGGTCTCGGTGGTTCTCTTCCTTCTACTCCTAGTTCAATTACCATATCTTCATTGGAACCAACACTCCGAACTCCACTAGACAACGATTCACCATTTTGTAGTAGTGATTCACCATTTGTACTGGTGATTCGCCATGATTTTACAGGATAATATAATCTCGTGAGAGATTCGCCAAAAAATTATATATACATATTATATTATTAATAAAATCGCCTTCCATTTTTCCTATGTATCATGGGGATTCGCCTATTTTATATATATATAAATTTAGGGGGGTTCTTAAAATTATCCCTGAATACTTGAGACTGATATGATTTGTCATCAATATAAATTTCTTTCCTAGAAGATAGTGTCAGCACATCTTCAAAGCATGAATTACACAAGCTAACTCAAGATCATATACACTGTAATTTTTTTCATGTTTCTTAAGTTTTCTAGATTCATATGCAATAACAGAATTTTCTTGCAACAGAACTCCACCTAATCCCTCTCCACACGCATCAGTACACACTACAAACTCTTTATCAGGATCTGCAATCTTCAGAATGGGTGCTGTAGTAAGTTTTAATTTCAATTGTTCAAAGCTATTTTGGCATTTTTCAGTCCATTCAAATTTCGTACCTTTCCTCTATAATGAAATTATATGATAAGCTAATGCAGGAAATATTTCTACAAACCTTCGGTAGTACCCTGCAATCCCCATAAATGATCTTATCGCTGAGACATCAGTCGGTACTGGCCACTCTCTAATGGACTTTATTTTCTCAAGGTCAACAGCCAATCCTTGTTCTGAAATTATATGCCCCAAATATTGAATTTTATCCTTATAAAATTCACATTTGCTAAACTTGGCATACAACTGATTCTCCTTAAGAGTCTGCAACACAATTCTAAGGTGTTCTTTATGTTCTGCCTCACTTTTTGAATAGATTAGAATGTCGTCTATAAATACTAGTACGAATTTGTCTAAGTATTTATTCAGGATGCTATTCATTAAACACATTAAAGTGGTAGGGGAATTTGTCAAACTGAAAGGTAGGGTTACAAATTCCTAGTGACCATACCTAGTTCGAAAAGTTGTTTTACTAATATCTTCCTCCTTAATTCTGAGTTGGTGATAATCAGTCCTTAAGTCAATCTTAGAGAATACTGAAGCTCCTCTAACTCGATTAAAAAGATTTTCTATTCTAGGTAATGGGTACCTGTTTTTGATTGTCAACTTATTCAGTTGACGATAACCAATACACATCCTGAAGGTTCCATTCTTATTTTTCACGAACAACACCCGTGCTCCCCAAGGAGATACACTCGGTCTGATGTAACCTTTGTCCATCAATTCTTGTAATTACTTTTTTAACTCCATTAGTTCAGGGGGGCTCATTTGATAAGGGGCTCTAGAAACTGGAGTTGCACTCGGCACTAAATCAACAGTAAAATCAATTTCCCTTTTGGGGGGTGTTGTGTAACTAGCTTCAAAGATAGAAGAAAAGAGATATCAATGCCTTATAAATAAGCCACTTCGAGGGGAAAAACTCCAATACATTACATAAATGAAGAATTCTTGGATGATACAATTTAGAAAACCTCCTTTCTATATATAGGAGTCCATGGGGCCATAATGTAATCCTAGTGGGCCACAATGTAATCCTAGCCGACCTAACAATAATAATTTAAGGGCACAATAATAAAAAAATGGGGGTTATAAGGGTACAATAATAATAATAAGGGGGTTACACTAACAATAATAAGGGACTATACTAGTGATATAGGGACCTAACATGCCCCTCTCCTTCAAAAAAAGTGTTGCCCTCAACTCTTGAGTAGCTCTGAGTGCTTATGTATAAAATTCTCATCCTCCCATGTAGAATCTTTAGTGGGTAAGTTCTTCCACTTGATGAGATACTCTAAAATTGATCGATTTCGTAGCTGTCGAGTTCTTGTTTCCATGACCGCTTCAGGTTCCAATATGGGTTTTCCTTCCTCATCAAGTTCTGGAAATATTTTTTGAACTAGAATATTTTCACCTACAACCTTCTTTAAGCATGAAACATGGAAAACTGGATGTACTCGCGAATAAGCAGGAAGCTCCAATTTGTATGCCATAGTACCAATCTTTTGCAACACCTTGTAAGGACCATAGTACTTCGGTGATAATTTATTATCCTTCTTAGCTTGCTTGAGGGTCATTTTTTTGTATGGTTGTAGCCGTAAAATAACCCAATCTCCTACATCAAAAATTCTCTCGCTACAATGCTGATTTGCCTATTGTTTCATTCGATTTTGTGCCAAATTCAGGTTATCCTTTAAGAGTTGGAGAACTTCTTGCTGATGCTCGATGTGATCTTCCACTGCTTGAACCTTCGAATTTTCCCTTAAAGATGATGTGATGGATGGTGGATGATATCCATAAAGTGCCATAAATGGGGTCATTTTTGCTGCAGTATGGAAGGAAGTGTTATACCACCATTCAGTGAGAGGTAACCACTTGACCCATTGTGTTTGTTTATCAGATACAAAACAACGAAGATATCCTTCCAAACATTTATTTACTATCTCAGTTTGACCATCAAATTGAGGATGATAAGATGAGCTATGAGCTAATTGAGTACCCAAATAAGAAAATAACTCCGTCCAAAAATTTCCAGTAAAAATGAGATCTCTGTCGCTCACAATAACCCTTGGGTTTCCATGTAGCTTTTGAATTGTGTCCATAAATGTAGTAGCAACTGTACTTGCTTTAAATGGATGAGATAATGCACAAAAGTGTGCATACTTGGTAAGTCTATCAACTACCACCATGATGAAACTCTTTCCTTTGGACTTAGGTAAACCTGTGATAAAATCCATTGAAATCTCCTCCCAACGTTAACTTGGAATGGATACAGGTTGTAGAAGTCCTGGGGTCTTAATTGTCTCAACTTTATTCTGCTGGAAAACCAAACATTCTGTCACAAACTTTTGAATATCAGATTTAAGGCCATCCCAAAAACGTTATTTCTTCACCCTGTGGTAAGTTTTTAAAAATCTCGAGTGTCCTCCTAAAGGAGAAGTGTGCAATTCCAGAAGAATATTTTGTTTTTGTTGGGAATTCTGACAAATATATAAGCGATATTTGTACCATAATGAATCATTTTTCCAACTAAATGTATTAGATGTACTAGGATCTTGCTGCAACTTTTGAATGAGTGTCCATACATATTTTTCCTTCTTCCATTCATCTATTGCTTCGGTTATCCAATCTGGTTGGATAATAGAAATGGCACAAGCCAATGCTTCCACCTCTTCATTCTTTCTTGAGAGTGCATATGCAACAACATTAAGCTTTCCTTTTTTGTAGATTATTTCGAAGTCATAACCCAACATCTTTGTGACCCATTTTTGCTGCTCTTCTCAAGATAGTATTTGTTCCAAAAAGTGTTTAAGACTATCATGATCAATTTTTACCTTGAAGTGTATTCCCATTAGGTAAGTTCGTCATTTCTTTAGTGCATGAAATATTCCTAACATTTCCTCCTCATAAATAGGTTTCTGTAAATACTTTCCTTTGACTGGACGACTTTCAAAAGAAATGGGTCTTCCTTCCTGCATTAAAACCACACCAATTCCATTTCCTGAGGCATCACATTCTACAATAAAGGTTTTTGTGAAGTCTGGCATAGCTAAGACCGGTGCTAGGCACATTGCCTCTTTAAGATGTTCAAAGGCATTGGTTGCTTCAGGAGTCCATGAAAATGCATCTTTCTTCAATAATGTTGTTAGAGGTGCTGCTATTCTCCCATAATTCTTAACAAACTTTATCGCAACTACTTTATGGTTGTGGGGACTTTCCATTCCTTAATGGCTTTAATTTTTTTAGGGTCTACTTTAACACCCTCGTGAGATACAATATGACCCAGATATTCCACCTCTTGTACTCCAAAGAAACATTTGGATGTTTTTTCATATAATTGTTTCTCCTGCAATAGTTTGAGCACCCTATCAACATGTTCAGCATGATCCTTCCAAGACCTGCTGTAGATTAGTATATCATCAAAAAATACTAGCACAAATTTTCTAAGGAAGGGTTTGAAAATGGAATTCATCAACCCTTGAAATGTAGAAGGTGCATTGGTAAGGCCAAAAGGCATGACCAAAAATTCATAATGACCCTCTTGAGTTCGAAATGTTGTTTTCAGAATATCTTCAGTCTTCATTCTAATTTGATGATATCCTGAACGAAGATCCAACTTGGTAAAATAAATTTCTCCATGTAATTCATCCAATAATTCATCAATCACAGGAATGGGAAATTTATCTTTAATGGTGAGCTTATTTAGCTCCCTATAATTTGGACACATTCGCCATGATCCATCCTTCTTGTGTACCAATACTACAGGAGCAGAGAAAGAACTTTGACGAGGTTGAATTATACCCATCTCTAACATTTCTGCAATCATACATTCAATTTCGCTCTTTTGGATGTAAGGATATCTATAAGGTCTAATGTTTGGAGGAACACTTCTTGGAATCAAATGAACAGCATGATCATGATCACAAATAGGTGGGAGTCCTTTGGGAGTTTCAAACACCTTGGAATTATTTTCCAATACTTGTTGGAGATCTGCAGAAATCGATAATTTTGATGTTGGAACTTCTAGTGAGCATAATTGTGCAATTACACCTCGTTGTTCTTTTTTTAGAAGCTTTGTCATGACATTAGAGCTTATTATCCTTCTTGGCTTCCATGCAATACCTCGTAATTCAACTTCATGACATGTGTGTTTTGCACATTATGGAGATCAAAATATTTCTCCATCTGTAGTATCCATGTTACAGGATCCTTTCCATCAAACTTCCTCATATCCATTTTTGGAATATGGTGGTTCTTCCCTCCAACAGTAGAGTTTATGAAATCATGATTAAAATTTATTTTGTTCTAATCATGAGTTTCCTCTACTATCTTTTCACCATTAGGAAAAATTTCTTGTATCAACTTTGCCAAACCTTCGATGTCTACTTTTAGATCCTTCTTTATGTTTTCCATGTTGTCTTTCATTTTTTCATCGATCTTAGCTTCCATGTCATCCATCTTAGCTTCCATGCCCACTTCCATACCATCCATCTTAGCTTCCAAACCATTCATCTTAGCTTCCACACCTTTCTTCAAACCATCCATCTTAGTTTCCACACCTTTCTTCAAAACTTCCATTTCATTTTTTGTTGTTCTTTGTGAGAGCGAAATTTGTTGCACTTGCTCTTGTAATTTTGATATGTCATGTTGCCATTCTTCGTCTTCATGAGTCATAGTAGAGCCTTCTAAAGGCTTAATGGGTGTTGAATTATTTTTAGGGGACATTTTAGAATCCAATATTGATATATATTGTACAATATGCCCTTGGAATCAATTCAACTTGATTCTTCAAACAAGACTTATGCAATTCGGAAAAAAAAATACACACCTTTTACTTGCTTTGAGGAGCTCGATATTGAAATTGAATTATCTCTGTAATTGCAAATATTAAATATCTAAAATTTTGTCCTGTAGTAGCCCTCTGAAGCTTCTTTCAAATTCCATAGGTCTTATCTAATTTTTATTCTTCAAGACAAAGTTATTTCCAATCTCCCACAATGACCCAATTTTGGACTGGTTCAGTAGAGTGAACTTGTATGTCTTTCCACGTGTTACTGTTTCATCCTTTGGATCTGAAATTGATAGCAAAGAAACTAAATTTCGTGTACTTACAACCACGTTTTACGGCACTCCAATCCGATGCTCAGAGAGAGAGATATGAATATGTTCCCACAGTCACCTCTTTGAGATGAAATTCAGGAGCCTGAAAAAGCACTACCTTCCACAGATCATATCTCCCAAAATATTGCGAACCAAGCTCTAAAATTTTTTTATGAGTTTCCTCCAGATTGTAGCTTCGTACCCTAAAAATTTCAGATTCTGAACCTTATTAGAAACTAGAGTGTAAATGCCACAATGACTTGTTTAGGAGCCTGAAAAAAGACCTAACTTCCACAGATCATATCTCCGAAAATATTGCGAAACAAGCTCTGAAATATTTAGAAAATATTCCTCAGGATCTCAGCTTCGCACCTAAAAATTTCAGCTTCTGAAACTTCGTAGAAAAAAAGTTATAGCAAAAATTCCACGATGACCTATTTGGAGCAAAAAAACCCTAGAATCCAAAGCTATGATACCAAATGTTGTGTAACCAGCTTCAAAAATAGAAGAAAAGAGATATCAACGCCTTATAAATAATCCACTTCAAGGGGGCAACCTCCAATACATTACATAAATGAACAATTCTTGAATGATACAATTTACAAAACCTCCTTTCTATATATAGGAGTCCATGGGGCCATAATGTAATCCTAGTGGGCCACAATGTAATCCTAGTTGACCTAAAAATAATAATTTAAGGGCACAATAATAACAAAATGGGGGTTATAAGGGTACAATAATAACAATAAGGGGGTTACACTAACAATAATAAGGGACTATACTAGTGATATAGGGACCTAACACTCAGAGATACACTCGGTCTGATATAATCTTTGTCCAGCAATTCTTGTAATTACATTTTTAACTCCATTAGTTCAGGGGGGTTCATTCGATAAGGGGCTCTAGAAACTAGAGTTTCACCCGGCACTAAATCAATAGTAAAATCAATTTCCCTTTTTGGGGGAAGATGAGGAATCTCATCCGGAAACACTTCTTTAAACTCCCTAATCACTAGCAAGGTGTCCAACAAGTTTTCTTTAGGTTGTTGTCCTAGTTCTTCAACATGTACAATATATAATTCATACCCCTTTCTAGCAGTTCTTTTTAACTGAAGGGCCGATATTTGTCTTACTGAGATTAGTTTTGGTTTGCCTTTGAGCATAAAGGGTTTTCCTTCAGCATCTATGTAGTGCAGAGTTTTGTCCCAACAATTCAGCATGATATTTTTCTTTTCTAACCAGTCCATTCCTATCAGTAAATCATAGGAACCTAATGGAAAAACGTCTAAATCTACTTTTGTTTGATAATAATTCAATTGAACAGATGTTTTAGGTAGCTTATGAGTTACCTTGCGTTTGGTTTTGGTAGCTAACTGGACCAACCAAGACTGTTGAAACTTTTTTGTGCTGAGTTTACATTTTTCTAGAAGTTGTGGACTAATATAACTCAAAGAAGTGCCTGGGTCAATTAAAATTGTAACATATTAATCAGAAATTTTACCTTCCATCTTGAAAATAGTAGACTGGTGTTCTGCTTGTCGGTTCTCCAAGGCTGCACTAATAGTGGGGATATTCCTTGCTACATCATTCACTGTGGTAGCTTATCTATCTCTCAAAACCATCTGAATATTTTGGTGTGGAAACTCCCTGAAAAGATGAGGTTCTCCACAACCCTAGCACTTCAAAGGCTTCCACATTTTAACAGTTGCTTCCTTCCTATTATTCTCGTCTATTTTCTTTGAACCAATTTGAGATTGAGCAGTTTGACTTTCATTTGTTTTGTTAAATTTCTTTCAATGATGATTCCTGCCAAAGTTCTTCAAATAAGCTGGTTTCTGTTTCTTTCCTTTGAATTCACTCTTGTTTTTCCAGCTCTTCCCTTGTTCACTCTTTCCCTTAAATTGATGGTAGCATAATCTAGCTTTCCTCACCACTTCTTCCATAGTTTTTGGATTATTGAACTCTATTTTCTCCTTGTACATAGTAGGCAAGCAATTCAAAAATATTTGTAACTTTGATTTCTCGTCATGAATGTAAGGAACATATCGTAACAGATTTGTGAACTTGGTGAAAAACTCATATATGTTGAGCTATCCCAATCTGAGTTCATGAAACTCGTTTTCTTTGTCATCATAGTAGCGTTCGTTCAAATATCAGTTTTAAAATTTGACTTGAAAATCTACCCAGGTCACTGTTTTCTCATCAATAGCATGGACGATCTTTGTTTCTTCCCACCACAAGGTAGCCTTACCTTGAATTTGGTAGATGGCTAATCTGGCCCTCAGATTTCTTTCATACTCGTAGACCTGAAAATATTTAATCATGTTTAATAACCATGCCTCAGCATCTTCCTCCTTCTCTCCATCATAGGAGGGAGTTTTATTTTCCAGAATTCAGCCTATAATTCCTTCTTCTGTATAGACTTCTATCTAGTGGTGTCATATTCCTCATAATCATCTGAGAGATTTACCTTGCCTTTTCTCTTCCTTCCGAAACCTTCACCTTCTAGGCTGTTCCATGAAGTCAGTTCTCTTATCAGTTTTTCTTGCTCGTCACTAGCTAAAGATAACCTATCATTTTGGCTTCTTAGCTGGGCCATATCCCATTACATCCTGTGCAACATAGCCATCAAAGGAGCATTGGGATCTCGCATGTTATCTCCACCACCCAGATCGACATAGAGCTCATTTTCTTCAGCCACTGACTTTTCAGTTTCAGTACCTTTTTACTGTTAAACAAAACAACATCAGTAACATTTATTTTCAAAATATATAAATATATATATATAGTCTCCTAACAGTGAGCACAAAAACAGCCTGGATTTTTCTAACTTGGGCTCTGATACCATTTGTAATGCCTCTCATTATCTCAATTTTTTTTTTTCAATATTATGATAATTTTTTCTCCTTGCTATCTATTGTGAAAATTTCTCGTTTTGACTTTTAATCCTTGAAATCATTAAACTTTTAATCCTTTAAATCATCAAACTTTTTAAATTTATTAACAATAATTCCATATATATATATATATATATACTAAGTCAAAACTTCATATATCACATATACCATTAATTGTAAATTCAAAATCATGATAATATATATATATATATTAACTCAACTTTTGACCTTAATTAGTTATTTGTTACTTTGACTTATTTTTACATAAGGTTTTCTCACTAAACCTATATCGTTTCGCATAACTTAACTTCTTCATAACGATATACCTTTTTAATCAAAATCGAACTTGAAATTATCTGATCACTCCACATAAACATTGAAATTATAATTCTAATGCCTAAGACTAAATTGCTCTCGATTTGGGTCATCCACCAATCCATCTCAAGAAATCTGCGAAGGATTTCAAATTGACCTCCTGGGATCTTTCCAGTACCATGTAGTACAATTATTTAATGTCATATTTAATTTTCCTTACCATGGAGCTGGTCAACATGAATATGAGAATTCAAAAATGCTACTTTTCATCGGTTTCATGGTTTTCTAGGTGGTTTTGGTACATTCTACTGTGGAATATCATAAATGACATTTATGTTGGATGGGGAATCAACCTGATACATTTTTAATTCCTCGAGACTTTCATGAGAGATCTGGTGACCGTATATACAACTTTGCAGATCTTTCCACTTGTAAGGTGGAAATAATTCTAGGGTTTCCTTTGGCAAAACGGGTTTTAGGCCAAATCTTTTACTGTATTCGAATTCATTTCTTCATTGATTTTCTATGGAAGGCACTCCACATCTATAAAATTTTACTACAGTGTGTTATGAAGGAAGATTTCTTGGTTGTCTTAGCGTATCGTGGTTCAACTCAAATGGTAGGTAACTTACCCTTTTATCTTAGACATTTTTTCTTGCATTTATCAAAGGGTTTATCTATTATGGCTTTGTATTTAAATTTCTTGTCAAGGTTTTCTACAACTTAAAAAGAATGCCTTTCTCCCACCCAGAAATTTATATATCTATCCCCTAATTTAGGCATATACCCTTTTATTTACTTTCCTACTGTCCATGAGACAGAGCTTGTAGGTTGTTTTTTTGGATGCACTATGGAAGTTTTCGTTGGAGAATTTACCAGTTTGGAAACCGAGACTGTTTCAGATTTGATAGAACTTATGGTATGTAAATATATATACATATCGAATTATGTTCGAGAAATATTTGAAATTTTTCATTTTTCTATTTGAATTCCTTTGTGTTTACTAACAAGGGTTTTTACATCTGAAACTTGCATGCTCCACACCCTGAGAGAAGAAATTTGAAGTGTGAATTTCTTGACAACATAAACGAAGTCATCCAATCTTCTCACCTGTTAGTTGCAGCATATGATTTATTGGGTAACTTCATTTTCTTAGCTTTTCGTTTTTATGTCCATAGCATAATTTTCGATTCGATAAATGTTTTTGGGCTAAAAAATTTCTTTTTGATGTTTGGTTTACAGCTTAGGTAATGGTCCAATTCATGCCTCATATCGCCCTACACGCTATTCGTTACCATATGAAAATTTCTGACTCTAATTTATTTCCCATTCTCACAGGTTGGTTTTATATATTTTCGTTTGATAGAATGTATCCTTTTTCATTTCTACTCCAGTTTCTTGTCCCTTCCCAGAGGTGGTTATCACTGCTACTATCAATGTACCTCAAATTTACAAATTATTATTACAGTGAAGATCAATTGAAATTGCAATGTGTTTTTAATGTAACCTATACGCATGTATTTTAAATGGACATTATCACTCGTGGAACCTTTTTCATTTATGGGTTGTTCTCAGACTCAAGACCCGTTTGAAATTCAATGGATTGTTATTGTATTTTGATAGTTTGGAATTTTCTACATTTCACAAGTCTTATAGTTAACAATATAACTCAGTACGACATCTTATACCGTTTATTCTTCATTTACAGTTTGTTGACTATTTAAATACAATCATCCTACTTGCATATTTTTGATGAAACTATAATTGTATTTCAATGATTTTTTTTTCTCAACGTATGGTAATGGATTATAGTATAAATTTGTTGATAAAATCCTTCTATTTTTCTCTTATTCTGAAGGGATCTATGCTTTAATTCTTGCATATCAATAACAAAAAAAAAATTACTATTTCTCTTCTGTTAGGACTTACATGTTTTTGAGTTTCATTTTAGAAAATATTTATATCCTTATTATGTGCTAGAATATTTATTTCATTTCAGCATTGCCGTAGTTCATAAACACCACACATGATAAAATTTCTATACCAAGGAGCTATAAGTATAGTTTTTGTTTTATTTATAAAAATAATTTTGTTCTTGTGTGTACAAGGGTTTCTATAGTTTTTATTTCAGTGAACTAAAAACCTGGTATAAAATAATTCATTCCCTCTTATGCTTCTTGAACCTTACTCATTACAATGATATGTATCAATATAACTTATTATTTCACACACAGAAATAATTAAAGAGAGTTTTTAAAACATGATGCCACGATTTATTTCATATATAATGTTTTATTTTCATATATTCCAATATATAGTATAGTATCTGATTTACGCTGCTTGTAACTTATATTTTTTCATAGCATCATTGATATAAATAAATTTGAAATTTTCCTATAGGGTACCTCTCCCCAAATCCAAACTAGTCAATTGTTTCGAAATTCTAGGAGACAGTTCCTGATATTCCTTCCCCTTCTACTACTACACTTACTAAAGTTCAATTAATGAATTTAGATTATAAAAGTATGAGGTACTCAAATATTAATCATTCTAATATTTTATGAAACAAGCATAATAATAATTTAGAACTTCATAAAGCATTGGTTTGACAAGCTTAAAATAATTTTCAGTATTATTTGTGCATACCAATAACTATGACCAGTCCTCCCAACCTTAAAATTCTTTGTCTCCTGAATTCACCCCCAAGCTGAGATCTCCCCAAGGACAGATCAACCTCAGTCTATTCTGGAGCAGCTTACTTAAGCCATGCTTTGCCCAAGCTTGTTTCTAAATTATGCATCCAGAATTTCTAGGATGCTTTCTTCCTGTTTTTGCCTACTTTGCGCTCAATACGGTCCTTTAAAGCTGTCTTTTTCACTTTTCTAGCTTTTCCACCTCTTCCCAATTACTTTCCTCTTTATTGGGGAACTAGATTTTTCTCTCCCAATCTAAGTTAGAAATATTCCATTCAAGGTTTTTCTGAAAGGTTTTTGGGAAAGTCTTTCCTCGTCCATATCCTCATGGATCATATTTATGATCTCCAATCTCTTCTAGTCATTGTGCACACATAAACATTCTATTTATTTTTCATTACTAATTATTTAAATAAATCCACACAATAACTCTCCATTTGGGTCCACTCCCCTTTAGATTTCTGTTCAAATGTCTAACTTGAAAAGCATAGAAACATGGGGTGTTACACATTCCCCCTCTAAAAACAAACACCAACCTCGGTGTTAACAGACTATCTACTATAGTTCATTATGAAAATAAAGATGGATATTTTTCCATCATCTCAACTTCTCTTTCCCATGTAGCCTTTTCAGCAGTAAAGTGTTTCCACTGCATTTTTACTCTGCCTACTGTTATGTTTCGTAGTTCAATTTCTTCCCGCTCCAGTATTTGAAGCGGCTTTGGAAGGAACTCCCCTTATGGTTCCACCTAAATCACATTTCAATAAAAAATATGAGCAGCATCATGTACATATATTTTCAATAAAGAAACATGAAACACATTATGAAATTTAACATGGGGGGGCAAGGCCAGTTTATAAGACACTGGTCCCACCCTTTCTAAGACTTCAAAGGCCCATAGTATCTAGGAGCCAAATTTTCACAACTTCTAGTATGCAGAGTGGTCTTTTTGGGTTTAATCCGCAAATATACATGGTCACTGACTTTTTACGATCGGTGAACTCTCTTCTTGTCGGCATAAATTTTCTGTCAATCTTGAGTTGTCTTGATCTTTCTCTATATTTGTTTGACAATCCTTTTCATTTCTTGTAGAGCATCTGGCCCAAGTACTAACTTTCTTCCATAGAGTGCCTCAAATGTAATCATTTTGATGGAAGATTGGTAGCTTTTATTATAAGAAAATTTGACTAAATGTAAATAGTCTTCCCACTTAGTTGGCCTATCCATCACATACATTCTGAGCATATCCTCCAAAATTTGATTTGTTCTCTCAGTTTGACCATATGTATGCTGGTGATAGGTAGTACTAAAATTCAATTTAGTTCCCATGCCTCCAAAAAGACTCTTCCATAAGGCTACTGTGAACTTCGCGTCTCTATCTGAAATAATCACTTTAGGAGCCCCGTGTAGCCTTACAATTTCCTTCATGAACACATTTGCTACTTGGGCTGTCCCAAAAGTAGATTTCACAGGTATGAAATGTGTAGCCTTGGTTAAAGTATTACCACTACCATCCCTAAGTCATGCTGGTACTTTTTTCTAGGTAAAATGGTTATAAAATCCATAGAAACAGTGTCCCATTTCCATTCTGCAATTGGTAAGGAATTTAGGAGGCCAACTAGATGTTGATGTTCAACTTTGACTAGTTGACATTCCATGCATTTGGCTAAGTAGTTGGCCACGTCTTTTTTCATTCCTGGCCAAAATAATTTCTTTTTCAAGGCTATAAGTAGTTTCTGATATCCAGTATTTCCTGAATACGGCTGTTTATGATATTCATCTACGATTTATTTTTTCAAAGAGTCTACATTGGGGATGTACAATCTTTCTCTATAACAAATCAGTTCCTTCTTATTTTTTATATACCCTTTCATTTATTTTTTCAGCATTTGAATTTGCAGTTTCTCATAGTTGGGATTGTGATCTGCTACCATTTTTACTAATCCTTCTAAGTCAAAATGGCACTACTCCCAATGTTACTTATGTTTTGGCGAGAATTTCTGCATAGAGCATCAGCAATTTTATTTTCTTTTCCTCTGATATGTTTTATTTCCATATCAAATTCACTCAGAAAGTACATCCATCTGGATTTTCAAGCATTCAAATCTGTTTGAGTGAAGAAATACTTGAGGCTAATATGATCTGTCATCAATATAAATTTGTTTCCTAGAAGATAGTGTCGCCACATCGTCAAAGCATGAATTACAACAACTAACTCAAGATCATATACACTGTAATTTTGTTCATGTTTCTTAAGTTTTCTAGATTCATATGCAATAACAGAATTCTCTTGCAACAGAACTCCACCTAATCCCTCTCCACACGCATCAATACAGAGTACATACTCTTTATCAGGATCTGCAGTCTTCAGAATGGGTGATGTAGTAAGTTTTAATTTCAGTTGTTCAAAGCTATTTTTGCATTTTTCAATCCATTCAAATTTTGTACCTTTCCTCTGTAATGACACTATATGATAAGATAATGCAGAAAATCTTTCTACAAACCTTTGATAATACCCTGTAATCGCCATAAATGATCTTACCATTGAGACATCAGTCGGTACTGGCCACTCTCTAATGGAATTTATTTTCTTAGGGTCAACAGCCAATCCTTGTTCTGAAATTATATGCCCCAAATATTGAATTTTATCCTTATAAAATTCAAATTTGCTAAACTTGGCATATACTTGATTCTCCTTAAGAGTCTGCAACACAATTCTAAGGTGTTCTTTATGTTCTGCCTCACTTTTTGAATAGATTAGAACTAGTACGAATTTGTCTAAGTATTCATTCAGGACACTATTCATTAAACACATAAAAGTGGCAGGGGAATTTGTCAAACCGAAAGGTAGGACTACAAATTCGTAGTGACCATACCTGGTTCGAAAAGTTGTTTTACTAATATCTTCCTCCTTAATTCTGAGTTGGTGATAACCAGTCCTTAAGTCAGTCTTAGAGGTTACTGAAGCTCCTCTAACCTGATGAAAAAGGTTGTCCATTCTAGGCAATGAGTACCTGTTTTTGATTGTCAACTTATTTAGTTGACAATAATAAATACACATCCTGAAGGTTCCATCCTTATTTTTCATGAACAACACTGGTGCTCCCCAAGGAGATACACTCGGTCTGATGTAACCTTTGTCCAACAATTCTTGTAATTACATTTTTAACTCCATTAGTTCAGAGGGGGCTCATTCGATAAGGGGCTCTAGAAACTGGAGTTGCACCCGACACAAAATCAATCGTAAAATCAATTTCCCTTTTTGGGGGAAGATGAGGAATCTCATCGGGAAACACTTCTTTAAACTCCCTAATCACTGGCAAGGTTTCCAACAAGTTTTATTTAGGTTGTTGTCCTAGTTCTTCAACATGTACAGCATATAACTCATACCCCTTTCTAGCAGTTCTTTTTAACTGGAGGGCTGATATTTGTCTTAATGGGATTGGTTTTGGTTTTGTTTTTGGTTTTACCTTCCATCTCGACCATAGTAGACTGGTGTTTTTCTTGTCGTTTCTCCAAGGCTTTACTAATAATGGGGATATTCCTTGCTACGTCATTCACTGTGGTAGCTTCTCTATCTCTCAAAACCATCTGAATATTTCGGTGTGGACACTCCCTCAAAAGATGAGGTTCTCCACAACCGCAACACTTCAAAGGCTCCCTCATTTTAACAGTTCCTTCCTTCTTATTATTCTCGTCTATTTTCTTTGAACCAATTTGAGATTGAGCAGTTTCACCTTCATTTGTTTTGTTAAATTTCTTTTGCTGATGTTTCCTGCCAAAGTTCTTCAAATAAGATGGTTTCTGTTTCTTTCCTTTGAATTCACTCTTGTTTTTCCAGCTCTTCCCTTGTTCACTCTTTTCCTTAAACTACTGGTAGCACAATCTAGCTTTCCTCAACACTTCGTCCATTGTTTTTGGATTATTGAACTCTATTTTATCCTTGTACATAGTAGGCAAGAAGTTCAAAAATCTTTGTAGCTTTGATTTATCCTCACGAATGTAAGTAACATATCGTAATAGATTTGTGAACTTGGTGACAAAACATCTATGTTGAGCTGTCCCAATATGAGTTCATGAAACTGTTTTGCTTTGTCATCATAGTAGCGTTCATTCAAATACTGGTTTTTAAACTTGACTTGAAAATCTACCCAGGTCACTATTTTCTCATCAATAGCATGAACCATCTTTGTTTCTTCCCACCACAAGGTAGCCTTACCTTGTAGTTGGTAGATGGCTAATCTAGCCCTCGAATTTCTTTCATACTCGTAGACCTGAAAATATTTAATCATGTTTAATAACCATGCCTTAGCATCTTCCTCCTTCTCTCCATCATAGGAGGGAGGTTTTATTTTCAATAATTCACCCTATAATTCCTTCTTTTGTCTAGACTATTGTCTAGTGGCGTCATCTTCCTCATAATCATCTGAGATATTGACCCTGCCTTTTCTCTTCCTTCCAGAACCTTCACCTTCTTGGCTGTTCCGTGAAGTCAGTTCTCTTATCAATTTTTCTTGCTCCTCACTAGCTAAAGATAGCCTATCATTTTGGCTTCTTAGCTAGGCCATATCCCATTGCATCTTGTGCAACATAGCCATCAAAGGAGCATTGTTATCTTGCGTGTTATCTCCACCACCCAGATCGACATAGAGCTCATTTTATTCAGCCACTAACTTTTCAGTTTTAGTACCTTTTTACTGTTAAACAAAACAACATCAGTAACATTTTTTTTCAATATATATATATAATCTCCTAACAGTGAGCACAAAAAAAACCTGGAGTTTTCTAACTTGGGCTTTAATACCATTTGTAATGCCTCTCATTATCTCATTTTTTTTTTTTTCAATATTATGATAATTTTTTCTCCTTGCTATCTATTGTGAAAATTTCTCGTTTTGACTTTTAATCCTTGAAATCATTAAACTTTTAATCCTTTAAATCATCAAACTTTTTAAATTTATTAACAATAATTCCATATATATATATATATATATACTAAGTCAAAACTTCATATATCACATATACCATTAATTGTAAATTCAAAATCATGATAATATATATATATATATTAACTCAACTTTTGACCTTAATTAGTTATTTGTTACTTTGACTTATTTTTACATAAGGTTTTCTCACTAAACCTATATCGTTTCGCATAACTTAACTTCTTCATAACGATATACCTTTTTAATCAAAATCGAACTTGAAATTATCTGATCACTCCACATAAACATTGAAATTATAATTCTAATGCCTAAGACTAAATTGCTCTCGATTTGGGTCATCCACCAATCCATCTCAAGAAATCTGCGAAGGATTTCAAATTGACCTCCTGGGATCTTTCCAGTACCATGTAGTACAATTATTTAATGTCATATTTAATTTTCCTTACCATGGAGCTGGTCAACATGAATATGAGAATTCAAAAATGCTACTTTTCATCGGTTTCATGGTTTTCTAGGTGGTTTTGGTACATTCTACTGTGGAATATCATAAATGACATTTATGTTGGATGGGGAATCAACCTGATACATTTTTAATTCCTCGAGACTTTCGTGAGAGATCTGGTGACCATATATACAACTCTGCATATCTTGCCACTTGTAAGGTGGAAATAATTCTAGGGTTTCCTTTGGCAAAACGGGTTTTAAGCCAAATCTTTTACTGTATTCGAATTCATTTCTTCATTGATTTTCTATGGAAGGAACTCCACATCTATACAATTTTACTATAGTGTGTTATGAAGGAAGATTTCTTGGTTGTCTTAGCGTATCATGGTTCAACTCAACTGGTAAGTAACTTACCCTTTTATCTTAGACATTTGTTCTTGCATTTATCAAAGGGTTTATCTACTATGGCTTTGTATTTAAATTTCTCGTCAAGGTTTTCTGCAACTTAAAAAGAATGCCTTTCTCCCACCCTGAAATTTATATATCTATCCCCTAATTTAGGCATATACCCTTTTATTTACTTTCCTACTGTCCATGAGACAGAGCTTGTAGGATGTTTTTTTGGATGTGCTATGGAAGTTTTCTCTGGAGAATTTACCAGTTTGGAAACTGAGACTGTTTCAGATTTGATAGAACTTATGGTATGTAAATATATATACATATCGAATTATGTTCAAGAAATCTTTGAAATTTTTCATTTTTCTATTTGAATTCCTTTGCGTTTACTAATAGGGGTTTTTACATATGAAACTTGCATGCTCCACACCCTGAGAGCAGAAATTTGAAGTGTGAATTTCTCAAAAACATAAACGAAGTCATCCAATCTTCTCACCTGTTAGTTGCAGCATATGATTTATCAGGTAACTTCATTTTCTTAAATTTTCATTTTTATGTCCATAGAATAATTTTCGATTCGATAAACATTTTGGGGCTAAAATTTTTCTTTTTGATGTTTGTTTTATAGCTCAGGTAATGGTCCAATTCATGGCTCATATTTCCCTACATGCTATTCGTTACCATATGAAAATTTCTGACTCTAATTTATTTCACATTCTCACAGGTCAGTTTTATACATTTTTGTTGGATAGAATGTATCCTTTTTCATTTCTACTCCAGTTTCATGTCCCTTCACAGAGGTTGTTATCACTGCTACTGCTAACGTACCTCGAATTTACAAACTATTATTATAGTGAAGATCAATTGAAACTGCAATGTGTTTTTAATGTAACCTATACTCATGTATTTTAAATGGACATTATCGCTCGTGGAACCTTTTCCATTTCTTGGTTGTTCTCAGACTCAGGACCCATATGAAATTCAATGGATTGTTATTGTATTTTGATAGTTAGGATTTTTATACATTTCACAAGTCGTATAGTTAACGATATAACTCAGTACAACACCTTATACAGTTTATTCTTCATTTACATTTTGTTGCCTATTTAAATACAATCATCGTACTTGTAGATTTTTGATGAAACTATAATTGTATTTCGATTATTTTATTTTCTCAGCGTATGGTAATGGATTATAGTGTAAATTTGTTGATAAATTCCTTCTAGTTTTCTCTTATTCTGAAGGGATCTATGCTTTACTTCTTGAATATCAATAACAAAAAAAAAAATTACTATTTCTCTTCTGTTAGGAATTACATGTTTTTGAGTTTCATTTCTAGAAAATATTTATATCCTTATTATGTGCTAAACTATTTATTTCATTTCAGCATTACCGTAGTTCATAAACACCAGACATCATAAATTTTCTATACCAAGGAGCTATAATTATAGTTTTTCTTTTATTTATAAAAATAATTTTGTTCCTGTGTGTACAAGGGTTTCTATAGTTTTTATTTCAGCGAAATAAAAACGTGGTATAAACTAATTCATTCCCTCTTCTTTTTCTTGAACCTTACTCATGACAGTTATATGTATCAATATAACTTATTATTTCCCACAAAGAAATAATTAAAGACATTTTTTAAAACATGATGCCACAATTTATTTCAGATATAATGTTTTATTTTCATATATTCCAATATTTAGTATAGTATCTGATTTACCCTGCTTGTGACTTATATTTTTTCATGACATCATTGATATAAATAAATTTGAAATTTTCCTACAGGGTACTTATCCCCAAGTCCAAACCAGCCAATGGTTTCGACATTCTGGGAGATGGTTCCTGATATTCCTTCCCCCTCTACTACTACACTTACTAAAGTTCAATTACTGAATTTAGATTATAAAAGTATGAGGTACTCAAATATTAATCATTCTAATATTATAAAACAAACATCATAATAATTTATAACTTCATAAAGCATTGGTTTTACAAGCTTAAAAGAATTTTCAGTATTATTTGTGCATACCAATAACTATGACCAGTCCTCCCAACCTCAGAATTCTTTGTCTCCCAAATTCACCCCCGAGTTGAGATCTCCCCAAGTACAGACGAACCTCAGTATGTTCTAGAGCAGCTTACTTAAGCCATGCTTTCCCAAAGCCTGTTTCTAAATTCTGCATCCAGAATTTCCAGGATGCTTTCTTCTTGTTTTTTCCTAGGCTGCCCTCAATAGGGTCCGTTAAAGCTGTATTTTTGACTTTTCTAGCTTCTCCACCTCTTCCCAATTACTTTCCTCTTTATTGGGGAATTATATTGGGGAATCTAATTTAGAAATATTCCTTTCAACGTTTTTCTGAAAGGTTTTTGGGGAAAGTATTTCCTGGTCCATATCCTCATGGATCAAATTTATGATCTCCAATCTCTTCTATTCATAGTGCACACATAAACATTTTATCTATTTTTCATTAATAATTATTTAAATAAATCCACATAATAATTCTCCATTGGGGTTCACTCCCCTTTGGATTTTTTTTCAAATGTCTAACTTGAAAAGCGTAGAAACTTGGGATGTTACATGCACTAACTGTGAATGAGGGGGATTTGAATGCCAAACCTCCTCGTGCATAATACTTCATTTACATGGCCATCGCTAGTTGAGTTGGCCAAAGGCACTAAGAATGGTTCATGTTACATTAATATTAATGTTAATTCTATATTAATTTTACAACTAATATTGCATTAATAGTTGAAGTGGGTTAATTGGAATGGACATGGTTCACAAGGTTGACCATGGTTGAAGAAGGTCAATCAGTGTTAGTTAAGGTGGACAATAGTTGACCTCAATTGACATGACTGTAATGATTACCATGGTTGACTAGGCATTAAGACAAAAGCTTATGATTGACTTTGGTTTACCATTGTTATACATGACTCACTATTGTTACATGGTTATAGTGATGTAACATTAAATGCTAACCATTTCTGACAATGGTCGACCATGCAATCTTACATTAATGTCAATGTTTATGTTATATTAATGCTAAAAAAATGTTACATTAATGTTTGAAGAGGGTTGATGGGATTGACCATGGTTGATGAGGATGACCATGGTTGAAGAGGGTTGACCATTATTGGTTAAGGGAGACAATGGTTCACCACAATTGAACATAATTGAAAATGATTACAGAGATTTAATTCAGTCAAACATGATTGGCAGTGATTACCATGGTTGACCTATGATGACCTTGATTGACAATGATTACCATAGTTGATCTTAGTTGACCATTACTGATAATTATTACCACACTTGAGTCGGGATTAAGGGGAATATTATGGTTGACCTTGGTTTATCATGGTTAACTATGGTTCACGAGGTTGACTAAGGATGAAGAATGTTGATTATTGATTAACATGGTTGAATAAGTTTGACCATGGTTAACCTTAAATATAACAATGTATTTATGTTACATTAATATATCAATGCAACATTAATTTTTTCAATTGTTATATTGTTACATTAATGTTTACCATGGTTCATTTTACATTAATTTTACATGAATGATACAAAAATTGTTTCATTACCATTTCAAAAGGGTTGACAAGGTTGACAATGGTTGACCATGAGTGATTGAGCCTTGATGGAGATAAGATGTGTAGCAACCCTCGTCAAAATTCCATGTAAATAAAGTTAATAAAGGAAAATAAATAACCACATTTATGGGACACTTATTCTAATTTTAATTCTTGGGAAAAAAATCCTAGCGTGGGAGTTCGTTTCGGTTTATTATGGCTAAGGAAATAAAAAAGCCTTTGAAAAAGAGAAATGGCATTTTCGCAATTTATTTATGAAAATAAACAAATTTAGGAGAAAAGGATGGTGAAATGTCATAGGTTGCATGTGAGGAGGAAAATTAAGGGAAAATAATGGAAAATGAAGAAGATAGAGGACACATTAATAAAAAGGCATTTGATGATCAATTTTTACCTTTTTTTAGTTTAGTTTTGGAACTCCCTCTCTATTCTCTCTCTCTCTCACTCTTGAACACTTTGATTTTTCTTGGAACACTTTAGCTTTGAATCAAGAAAGGAAAAGAGGGATCAAGCAAGGAAGAGTGGGATCAAGAATCTACAACGAGTTTACTTGAAGGTATCAATTTACACGTCTGATTTCCTCACTAGATTTGGCATGCATGGTTATGCATGTGTGTTCTTGATTCTCTTGTTGTCATTGGCATGGATTTTTCAACGTGTGACAGTGTTCTTCAGCCTTGCCCTGCCATTTCCTGATAGTCATGTTCTGATGGGGTTGTCATTTTTTGGTTGAGCTAGACTACTGGATGGATTCAAATCTGAGTGAGGTGGATCTCCAAATGAAAGAACACATGGCCTTTTGATCCCTGAACAAAACTATGGATTGGGGTAAAGCCACTAGATTAGTCACCCCTGAACTGAAATTTGGGTTGCAGTAAAGCCATATATTGTGTGCCTCGGTAGGCCTAGGCATCCTTGATCGGTGAATGACGACATATACATTAAAACGTAGAGGTGATTTCTATTGATCACGCCTAGGAATACTTTTCAGTGAATAGCGGGATATACGGTAAATCCTGGAGGGTGGTGTCTCGATTATGGCCTAGTGATCCCTAGGTCGAACTGTTTATTGTGGTAGAGCCTAAAGACTAGGAGACATGGAAATTCCTCACGATGTAGGTGGAGAAATCCAGTGGCATACATGCTTTTTTATGGCCTTGTGATCCAGTGAGGATTGTGGTAAAGCTGATTTATAGTGATGAGGGTGAGGTGATTTAGCCTTGGGAAGGCATGTTTAGAATGTGGTAGTCCCAGACCAGGTTTGATTTTGCATTCATCAATAAGAGTTCCTTTCCTTGGTATTTCATGTGTAAATGTACTAGATTATATGTGGAATTTATGGATGTTGTATCCTGATTATATTTTTTTTGTATATATGTTGGTTATGAATGTGTTTCATGACAAAGAAAATTTATGGTTCCCATCATGTCTTGATTTTTAAATGAATGAGCAATGAATCTATGACCTAATAAATGATAATGCATGGTTTACCCCTTAGAATAGATGGGCAATGTGTTGGTCATGCAGTCATGATGGTTTCATATTTCTTCTCTTGTTCGAGGTCTATGTACTAGTTATGTATGTGTTGGGTGTGTGTTATATTCTTTCCATGACTAACTCCACGGGCTGAGTGGGTGGTAAGAGGAAGGGCGGTCAACGCCCCCTTCACTTGTGCTAGGAAAAATGCCCTAGGAAATATTTTTGGACCCTATATTAGGTGGGTTGACCTACCTCTGGTTTTATGCATGGGTTTAGCACATGATTTTGGGCATGGTGGTTTTTTGTCCATGGTAATTTATAGATCTGGTCAAGGGAACTATGGTTATGTTATAACCCAAGGTTAATGGATTGGGGTTTATGAATACTTAGAAATGTATATATATGTATTGTAACATTAAAAGTAATATAATGAAAAATTATGCTAGTAATCTTAATTTTCACATCCAAAATAAAATATTAGCCTTATATTTATTTTATGTTTTGTGCTCTTCCTATTATTTATTTTATGTCTTAAGAATTCTTTTGTATATCATTTTACACTATTAAAAGCTATAATATAGATGGTGTTATTATATAAATATATTTTTAGAGTTTGTAATGAATATCATTCATAATTGATACTCTAGTGACTTTTATGGGGTAAGAATATTTTATTCTTTGGCATGATAACTAAATGGTCAAAATTCTGGAGCGAAAATTATAGATTAAACTGTTAGTTACTAGTTTATTATTATTATTGTTGGATGGAATTTTGGGTGGACTAAGTAAAGCTAATAATTATTCTGCATTATTCGCTTTCAGAAATATAACTATATTAAGGAGGTAATATAGATATATTAAGGACTACCTCTATATTATAAAAAGAAAATGAGAGGAATTCCTCGAAAGTGGAACTCAAGTTCAATTAAAATTATGAAAGAAAGTTACGTAGGACAACTAGAGCATGGCACATGCAACCATGCTGCCAGAATTCAAGGTTAGCATCAGAACATTAATGGTATTTAGTTAAATATTTGGTGATATATGTGTATATTCAGTCGCCTCGACACCCAAAACTTTATTACAAATATTAATAATTTAATACCTAATTTTGTTACGATTTAAAGCTACTCTCGATATTATGTTTCTGGACCTATCAAGTATTTTTCCCTTCAAGAATTTGTAGCCCCTTTAGGGCATAGTGAAAAATCCCTTAGGAGTGAAACCTTTCGAAACTAATCCGAAATTTGCTCGCACTTGTGTTTATTCTAGATACCCTCCAGTTTTGGGGCCATTTTCATGGTTGTATTTGAGATATTTGGTGCCATAGACTTCGTACCAAATGGAAACTTTTGAAGTTTCCTTCACTTGGGGATTTCTTGAAGGTTTATGCTTAACTACTTTTTGAAGTACATAACACAAAGCCTTTTCTCTTAACTACCCTAACCTTGCATGAGCCCATACTTTTGCATACATCAACCATATGTCTCATGCAACTATATATTACAAGGGGTATTTTGTGGAAATTATTTCTAGCTTCTCCCAAAGCTTGCATCTTTGTAGAGCCTTTTCATTGAATGAACTTCCTCACCTCACTTCAATCTTATACTAAGAATATATGTCACAAGTCAGGGGTATTGGGACTCCTCTCGATGGTGAAAATCCAAGAAGAGAAGAGGACATAATATTTGGTGACAGTGGGTGGGCCTTTGTCCCATATTGTTTTTTTGCCCTAGTAGTTGTCCTTTTAGGTTCTAGTTTAGGACCCCTCTAGTTTGTGTGGTAACCAGAAAAATGACATAGGATTTTGGGGCTTCATTTGGCTTATCAGGGCTTAAAGGAAGCATGGTACAGGGTTTTTTGGGTCCACTTGTTGATAGGGCCTTGACGTTTTCTGGATATTCACTCATGGAGGGTTTTCATTGGTTGGCTTATATTCAAAGTTGTGGCATGGGTATAATTGGAGATTGGGCCCTCACACTAGCATCACTAATTTGCTAGACTCTTCCATCAACTGGGGTTTTCATTTCTCATATGTTTTCTCAATTCCATATATATATCACTTTCAATGATTCAATTGCTTATGGGCCTCTAACTAGGGTTTTCTCCTTGGGATTATCTTACCCATGTACTACTCCTCATGGGTTACCATTTTCTGTTATGGAACCCTACCTTTGTGACAATATTTCACTGTCATTGATGAACTTAATACCCTTTCCACCCATGGGCTCTCTCTCTTCCTCCTTGCATCTCCCTCTCTATATATATCCTATTGATTTTGAAGGATTTCTTCCTTCTATTTCTTCAAAAATTACTCCTCCACATGAAAGTATTTCCTTCATTTATTTTTCTTCTTCCATAACCCCCACATTGATCTCATCGACCCCTCTTCCCTTGACCACAACCCCCCCCAGCTTGTAGGAACCAACTCATTTCCCCTAGACCGACCCCTGATTTGCTAACTTCATTCAAATACTTCAATTTTCAATGATGGGTTGTGCTCATAGCCATAGTTTTAGCGAGAAGGAAATATAAAAATGGCTTAAAAAGGAGTGGGGGCTCACATCAACCCACTTCCAACTTTCAAGATACTCGTAGGAAGTTGCCTAATTTTTTTCAACAAGTTTGAAGAGGTTAATTTGGCTTTGAAGAAGGTTTGGAGTATCTAATCCACCCATTTCATGCCTAAGAATTGGACCCCTATTTTTTATCCCACTGTAGAGAGAATAAATAATTCCCCTATCTAGGTTCGAGTTCTAGGAATAAAAGTACAATTTTGGTTGGAGCAGACTCTTAGGGAAATTGGAAACAAGCTGGAGGAATGCTTGTAGGTTGGCCTCACTTTCAAATCTCCATGGAGATGAAGGTGGTGAGTATATTGGTAAACATGGATATCAAAGAAAACTTATGGGGTGAAATGAAACTCCAATATAAAGGAATCACTTTTCTTCAAACTTTAGTCTATGAGGGCATCCTCGTCAAATGTCACAGTGTCACTAGGACAACCATAATATTATGAACTACCAAGTGAGGTTCCATGGAAGCAAAGGCAAGTACAAGCCCTTGTCTCCTAAGATGAAAGAGAATGGTTTTGTCTCGAAAGCAACGACTCCTCCCTTCCTTTCTGCAACTATCTCGACTGCCCCTATTGTTTTGATGTCTTCAACTCTAGACCTCATTGTGATTGTTCTTATGATAATTGATAAGGCTTCCAAGGAGCACATGTATTATCAGCCACAACTCCACTTAGCCACTACTTCGACGATGTCGCCCTCAGGTACCCTCCATGTTTCTTTATATTTTATTGTTAGTTGTATTTTGGATATAGGGAAAGATTGGAATACAACAGAACATGCACTACTTGTATATTTGTTATTGATAGCAATTATAATTTTGTGTGGCTAGGGTCATGTGGTATATATCGACTGATTCAATGAGTCCTAGATGTCACATACCTTGGATGGGTGACTTCAAGAACAATTCGAATCTACTTTCCATTATGGCTAATAATTGGTCATGGTTAGCTTATTAGGAAAAAATATATTGTAGGAAAACCTTATTCTTATTTGATAGCATGATTGGATGCTTAGATCAAATTCCATTTGTACATATTGATGTAGAAATTTTATGCTGGTGATAAAAATCTGTTGAAGTAAAAACTTAAAAATTTTATTGAGCTTAGTTAACCTAATATGGGAGTGAAATAATTTTGTTAAAGTTCACAATTATAAAAAATAGAAGGCAACCTATAAATATCCAAGATGAATGGTGAATCCATAATTTGAAGGTGTATATGAAGATACCAAGTATGTTAATTATCCTAGATAAATATGTAGGGAAAATGTTTTAGTCACATGTAGGATTATCTTTTGTTGATTATTGTAGCCTTGCAATGAAACACTTTTTGACATAAAGGGAATTCTTGGGTGTGTTTGATATGAAATGTTGTATCTAAAAGGAAAATATGGAAAGAGGTTGTATCTCCTCTATTTTTTCATTGAATCAAGGGTTTTTTAATGTCGAATGTGGTGTGAGAATTCCTTAGATTAGTAGGTATATAGTACAGGACCAATTTGGATGCAATTTATATCTATAATTTCTTTTTAGAGAATTAGTGGGAACATTATTTGGGTGCATACATGTCTCGATAGATGCAATTATGTTCATGAAATTCTTTATTGTTCACTGTTTATAGTTAGCTTAACGTTAGGCCATATAGTACAATACGTTCTTGATTATTATGTGTGGTCCCAATGTTTGGAAACAATGTATGATTGGTCTCCATTTTGTGTGTTGTTTGAGATGAAAATACTATAAGTAAACATAATGGTGAAACATATGTGAAGAATTTTCTATAGGGATTCTAGGAATTTTGTACAATGAATAACTACTGGTTGAATATTAAAGTGATGAAAGATGAATTGAAGCAATATTGTTTGGTGCACAGTGTTAATGGTAGATATTTCTTAGTTGGAATTATGAGTTTGCATCAAGGAGGAGGTAATGATGTTTATATATAGTAGAGAGTTTTTAGAGTTTCATACAAAAGAATCAGAATTATATTCCTTATGGTAGCAATGGAGATTGGTTGGAGATGGAAAAAAAATATTCACCTTTTATTATATTATTGAATTAAAACCAAGACCATATGGAAAGATGAATCCCATCTTATATTTGGAAGAAATATAACATTGTGTGTGTATATTAGGTATATTGGTCATTGATATTTTAGAGCTTGATCTTAGCTAGAGTTGGTACTTAGGAGGAGTATTGTAATAACATGTGATATTATAAAATATTGTACTTATTGCCTCCATGGTATGGTGCATGTAAATAGTATTTAACCATATCTATCTATGTAATATGTAAAGGGAATATCATTGTATGAATCTTCTAATAAGGCATACCCATTATCCATGTGTCATTGATGATCAGGATAACTTGATTAATATAGTGAAAAACCTCTGATAGAGTATGGGCCATGTGCCAATTTAATTCTCTACGATTGGATTGTGTTGGCTGTAAACTCTAGGGGGCATGATAGACCTAAAAGCCTAAATTTTCCTATACATTTAGGTGGATTTCCTTGATAATGTGAATGGACCATGTACTCAAAGGAGATCTTAGCGGGTGGGTAGTTGCAATATTTAGGTACCAATGTATTTTTTTGTATTTCCACTCCTTTTTGTTAATGTCTACACAATCAAGGAATGATATGAAAATTCCAAGTTAGATTATATATATAATTTATTTATAAAGAGTGTCTTTAATTCATTAAACCAATGGAAGATTCAAATGAATAATTACCTAACACACATAAATATATGTCCAATAAGGGTGAAAGTTTGGATTATTAACTCCTACCAATAATATAGAATATTATGTGATGTTTATGAAAATACATGAAAAGGTTGTGCTTTGTCTATGTACTCATAATTGTGATGTAGAGTTGGCATAAATATGTTTATTCTTCTTATGTGATTTTAGGAGGTTGTTGGATCATGGCTTGATGATATATTTTGGACAATTTGTTTTAAAAGTTAGTGCATAATTGAAATTTCTTCAACACATTTTTAATTTCTTAAAAAAAACTCTTATTTATTTATATCCATACTATTACATTGTGAAATAAATTGAACACACGCAATTTTGGTGCATAAAATATGTTAACTCTCTTATTATTTATATTGAAATTTCAAATATTAACTTATTTTTATTTTATTTTTAATTTTTTAAAATATATATCAAGTAAAAAAGGGAATTTAATCTTACATGAATTTCATTCTATCACATGCATCCATAGGTTATTATTTCATCAATACCTATGTTAATCCATGAAAATAGAACTCTATGGTTAGGTATATCACGCTCCATACAATTTTCCTCGGTATTGCACAAAAAAGCCATGGTGAGAGAAATAAAAGGGAAATTATTGGGCTAGGCCCAAAGTTCACATGGATCCATATGTTTATTAAGCAGGTTTGCATTAACATATTGATGTCACTTTTAGAGATGGTGTACCAATTACCCTCTATAGAATAGAGATTAAAAAATTAACCACCCAATGGTTCTTAGCTCAAGTTATTGAGATGGTGGTTTTCCATCCCATCCACTCAGGTTCAAGTATCTAACGACTTGGACCATAATAGTAAGGCTAAAAGGATAAGTGACTTGGACCATAATAGTAAAGCTAAAAGGATAGGTGTCTCATTGTAGTCTTGGATCATGACTTGAGTTTCATGTGGTTTGGAAGTCTGGGTTCTAGGTTGAATTATGGGTTTATGACGTATGTGGCTTATGACATATTGCATATATTTTGTATGGTTGCAAGTTACCCATCTAAAAAAAAAGAAAAAAAAAAAAAACTTAACCACCTATAGCTTTTTAACCATTTTATGGAGATGGGAAAAAGAACAAAATGTCATGCATGAAAAATAGTATGTAGGTCTCCTCATCGTGAAAGAGACATGTATAGACGAAAAATAAAAAACAAGTGCAAATGATATATGGTTTCTTGTAATGGTGTAAATATGCATTTTTTTTACCTACAACATCTTCTCCATCTACTTTTATCATTTTTTTGTTTTTACCGTTTGACGCCATGGCCAGTTTTAATAAGTTAAAAGATTAGAAACGTAAATGCTATAACAACCATAGTACAACTGAATCGCATTACAAGAATTTTTTTATATCCCATTACGAGGAAAAATAATCTTTTATCTTTCCTTTTTAATGAACTATGTCACTTTTTGAAACCTTCACATATTTGGTCAATTCATGGCGATCGATAATTTTTTCCCTCCTATAACCTCCTTTCACCTAGGTTCAAACCCTTTGTTTATGCATTGATAGTTTTTCTCTAAACCTACTGTCGTTCCATTGCGGTGAAGCCTAGTAGAGTAGGTGCCTCATTCTGTCTGTCCTCCATAGTAGAAATGATGCATATGTTGGGGTTTTGAACACCCACAACATCAGGTAAGAAAAAGGAATTTGATCGCTCTCTTGAAAATGTAGTGCGATGAGAAGGGAAATTTTACAATGGACCAGAGGCCTCGCTACTCTTCAGCTATTGAAAAGGCCTATCAGTGTCATTCCGGTTTGAGGTTGGGCATGTCAGGGAAGATATTGATTTTATATCAGGTAAATATAGCATTCCTCATGTTAGGATAGCATTTGAATTGTTGATGAAAGGTGTTCTCTATTTGGTTTCACATGATTCGTTTCTTTGGGTTTTCTTATGTGTTCGAATTCTCACCTTGATGGGCCAATGGCCCTTGCATAATGGGCATCAATGAAGCTAGAAGAGGTCTTGTTTTAGGTCCCCTAGTGTAATTATGCTTATAGTATTCAACTTCTTACCTTTATAGAAAGAACCTTTTTTGCAAAATGAATGGAACTTTAAATTTTTTATAGTTATGAAAGACTTATTTTTTGTTGTGCGAGTCATTTGTATCAAGAGAGAACTAAGTATACTTATCTTCTTGTGAAGAAATAGAGATAGTGTTTTGGTAATAGTCTAGAATTTACAAAAATTTAGTGGTTATGAAACTAGTGTTTCTTTTAAATTTCTGCAATGTCATATGTTCAAAATGACCATTGCCCTAGTTATTTCATCCACATGCCTTGTTGAAGTTAGTTTTAGGTCTGGTATGTGTTGTACACATTTCAAGAGGAGAGTTAAGTGAAATATAGAGAGTATTAGTCATTTGGTAGCTTTAGAAATGATGTTTACATCACATAATGGTTTCATTACAATAGCCACATGAATGATAGTAGGTTCAATGTTTGATGCCATACCTTCCAATCAATTTATTTTTCCCTAATTTTTGACCATATCTGCTATTGTTAATTTAAAATTTTCGATTAAAATTAAGAATATTCCAGTACTTGTTAGTATTGTATCCTATAGAAGATTAAGGCATTGTTAGCATGTTAGAACAACATGTCATTCAATTCAAAAAAGTGTAGCATGCCATCTTGTATATCTAACAAAAAAGAAAATTATAGATAGAGTTCTCTTAATTGCACCTTGGAGTGTGTTAAACGTTAGTTTGGAAATAGTGAATGCAGAGAAATAAAGCACAAACCCATGACTAAAAATTTGATGAGAGTCTTGGAAAGAAATTCTACATGTAGTAAAATTGTTGTTTTTGTTTCAAATGCGCTACCTTTAAGTTATTATTTTCCAAATTATCAATTATTTTTTTCTAAAATTCTCTTGAAACAAAAATAATTATTCAAATTTAAAGTGCACTAAAAGAATTCATCATGGTTTCATTGAATATGAATATATTTTTTTGAAATTTTCATTTGTGCTTGTAGAATGTGGTATTGACCATGTTTCGTGTGAAAGGGTTTTTATTCTTGGATTATGACAATGCTAGTAAGATGTGGGACTTTTTTACCCCATGATCATTTTTGCAAGATTCATGTCTTCTGTTGTCATAAATAAAAATTCAGTTATTATGATGTGATTGGTCCTCACTCTCAAAAGGTTACTGAATCAACTGCACATCAATTTATTATTAAGGTAAATAAGTTCTCTTTCATTTCTAAACTAGTTGTCCTTTATTTCAGTGGCTATTTTAATTACAGTTATAATCATATATTGTATCTGAAATTATGAGTAGCCTAACCTAGTATAATTAAATATTGAGGGTTTCCTTCTCTTATATAACTAATGAGTAGTCTCACTAAAGGTAGTTCAAAATTCAAAATATTTTTCATATGGCCTTATTTGATATATAAGTTTAATCTCTTCATATTTTCCATAACACTCTTATTCATGCACTCTTTGACTTCTTTAGAGGGCATCTATTGTAATGTCAGCTCTCACAGCTAGGTGAGAACACTCACAACAACCCCAGAATTTTACCATTTCACTCAAAACCCTAGCCAAAATTGAACCAAAAATATTTATAGAAAGTGACCAATTAAATTTAAAAAAACAAAGTATAAATACAAATATATTAATAACTTAACCATAACACACAAATTGAGCAAAAATAACAGTAAGATTACATAACCATATGTAAATGTAGTGGAATGAACATAAGAATTGTTTTGTATTACTCATATGTGAATGTTTTTAACTCACTGTGAACCTCTGACATTATACCTAAGAATAAACCACATTATTTATTATATTTCAATAGTAGGTCACCCTTGATTCAGGGTTGAAACTCCTTAGGAAAAGATAACTGCAAAACATCCAAATATTATGGCTAAGATGCCAGCCAAAAAAAAAAATTTCTCTAGGGCTCCACGAACCCTCGAGACTAATTTTCAAGGTTCTAACTGTAACACCCCCAAGTTCTATGCTTTTCAAGATAGACATTTGAACATAATTCCAAAGGGAAGTGGACCCTAATGGATAATTATTGTGTGGATGTAGTTAATTATTTATTTATGAAAAATAAATAAAATGTTTATGTGTGCACAATGACGAAAGGAAATTTTGAGATCACTTGCCTAATCCATGAGGTTATGGAAAGAGGCTAAGACTTTACCCAAAATATTTCAAAAAGCCTTGAAAGAATTTATTTCTAATTTATATTTTGAGGAAAAATATAAATTTCCCCAATGATGAGGAAAGTAGTTGGGAAGAGGTAAAAAGATGGAAAAGCATAAAGTAACTTTAAAGTCCCTAATTAAGGGAAGCCTAGGAAAACAGGAATAAAAGCATCCTGGAATTCTGGACGCATAGTTGGGAAACATGATTTGGGGAGAGCATAACTTAAATAAGTTTCTCCAGAACAGATTGAGGTTAGTCTGTCCTTGGAGGATCTCAGCTCAGGGGTGAGTTTTGGTGATAGAAGAACTCTAAGGTTGGGAGGACTGGTCATAGTATCGGTATGCATGCATAATTTTGGGGATTATTTTAAGTCTGTATTAAGTATATCAAGGTTATATGAATTTTTATGTTAGAATTTCTTATCCACATTTTAAGTTTACTGTTTGTTCAGTACCTCATGAAGTTACAAACTAGATCTAATAGCTGAAAATTCAGTATGTTTAATAATAGGAAGAAAATTAAGTAGGGACCGATGGTTTGGATCTGGGGATGGGTACCCTGCTGTAATAAAGTTTACAGATGATAGATCATTTGAATGTCTAATATAATAAAAAATTTAAAGTTGTAGCTTAATTTATTTTAAATGAAAATTTAGTTTTTGTGTGGTATAAACCGAAAATTTTAACAAAACTGTAAACCGGAACAACAGGTAGAAAACAACTAAACCTGTTATAGAAGTACTGATTTTAGTATAATAGCCATACTATAGCGACAAGAATTGTAGAATTAAGAATTTAAACTGTTCTATTACTTGGAAGTTTAACTATACAAAATTAGAAACTAAATCCTAAGTAACTAGGATCTGAAAATTTGTGAGTATAAAGTATTAAATTCGGTTTCATTACTTACATTTGATTGTAAAAGATAATCTATATTCTATATTTCCAAGGGAAGAGTTTCATATACACCAAAATTACAAATATGCTAAATAACTATAACAAGAATATAAGGAAAAAGTCCTATGGAAAATCTACTTATGTGTTCTAAAAGTATATGTGTAGGAGAAGAGTAAAAGCATAATTAAAATACTGAAAAAGATCAAATATCCACTTTCAATATCAACTGCTTCAAAAGTAGTTGAAACAAATGAAGTTAAATGAATATATGTATATGTATGTATATATGCATATACATAGATGTTGAAACTCTATAATCATAGATGCAGGAACTCTTTAATTATAGATGCTGGAATTTATATAAAGCTTTCTAATTGAAAAGTTAAGGGAAGGGCATATGGATCTGTTAGAGTTGGACAAAACGCTGAGGAATCGACCTGAGAAATGCAAACAAGTATACGTATATATATATATATATATATATATATATATATATATATATATATATATATATATATATATATATATATATATATAAGTCAATTAGGTTGACTGATAAGAAATAGAGTCAAGCCAAATTTCCTCATGGGAAATCTTACAATAGTAAGAATACCTGTAATTACCGAAGTTGTGATCATAAATAGGAAAAAGGATGAATTTTTTTTTTTTGTGTATGAGAGACGTGACAAATGGTATCAGAGCACAAGTTGAAAATCTGGGCAATTTATGTGCTCACAAAGAAACAGTAAGCTGTTATAAATTTTATGAATATTAAAAATGTTACTTTCAGTACTTTAAATGCAAAACAGTAGAACTTTTTGTGGTCTATGGTACTGATTTTATGAATATTATAAACGATGTATCTTACTCTATGGAAATTCCATTTAAAGAAAGAAATTACTTTATTTCATTAAAGAATTTGAAAAGAATTGTATTTCATTAAAGAAGTGGTAAATGGAAAAATTACGAGCTATGGTGGAGAAGAATAAGCAAGTTTCTAAGATATGTAGATATCAACTTATACCTTTAAAACTTAGATATGCAGACAAATAAATATTCCCAGTTTAATACTATATAAAAGTGAATAAAGGGGTAAGAAAAGTCATAGTCCCAATGAATATTATTACAATTTCCATTAGAAACAAAAAAAATTTACAACACTTCTAACAATTGATTTTTGACATTCTTCATGTTGTCAAATCGAGTAGAATAGTCCTCGCGAATTCTGGCCATCGGAGTAAGATGGTCAAGAAGGCGAAGTATTATCAATCTGTAATGCATAATGAAACAGATTAATAGGTCTCCTCGGGGCTCGAGGATGAAAAATTTTATAATTAAACCCAAAAGAAAAAAAATTTACCTATAAGAAAAAGCTGAAATAAAGTTAGAAGGGTAAATTTAAGTGAAACAAAATTAGAAAAAAGAGGAAAAAAATTAGAGATAAAGCCACTTATAAAAAAAAAAATGCCAACACTTGTGAGCAAGAGAAACTAGAAGTTAGGAGGAAAACATGAATTAGAATAATCCATGAGAAAAGAGAAAGGAAACAAACCAAAACACATCCGGTGAATACTTGCATCTGGACAATAAAATGGAGAAATGAGTTATATTTAAAGGGAGGGAAAATACATCTTAAATCGTTTTTAAATAAATGGGAATAAGAGGATACATCTCAATACGAGGGAAAAACCTTAATAAAGACATATAAAATTAATACCTGGAGGAATGCAGGCTTGAGAAGGAGAAACTGAACTTGAGGAGGCTCGATCTCCCAGCACAAGGAGCACTATTATATAACCTAGAAATAAATCTACCCCAAATTATGGCGGTCATAACCTCTGGGTAGTTGGGGTTTCAGTTAAAAGAGAAAAAAAAAATATAACTAGAATTTCAAACACTGTAACTAGTCTAAGTAATAGAGAATGAACCAAGAAAATAGCTGAAAGGGGTGAGGTAAATGCTATTAATGCTTCCAATGAACCCATTATAAATCTTGTCACAACTGAAAAGTTCTGAAGTAGATATAAGTAACAAAGATAAATAAAAGATTTATAATACTATAGTTAGTAAACGTGAGATGAGGCTATCTCCGAATCAAAAATAGAAAAATGGAATAAATATTGATTTCATCATAATAGAGTTATCTTCTGCAAATAGTTCAGATAAATCAATTGAAAGAATAAGAGATAAATGGGAAACAAAAATGGTTAACTTACCTGCCTGGCGAATAGTAGCATATGGTTGGGATACTCTCCATAGAAGGCTCGGTGGATGATATCGGGCGTATTTGAGCAGATCTGGTTCTGGAGGATGCATGTAGGATAGGAAACTGAAGATCATCAAATGTTCATTCGCATTAAAAAGAAAAGGATTTTAAAACCAACACTCATACAAAAGCCAAGTCGATCTGGTCCATCGACGCGTCATCGGATGGGGGCATACACACAGATCGATGTTTAAAAGGTGAGCAGCCGAGAGGGATAATTAAGTGTATCATACGAAAACAAAAACATATCTCGTAAATTAAATGGAGAGGCAGTATGTGGGTACTGTAAAAATCCCCTGAGGATTTGCACCTGGATCGAAACTCACAAAAATTACATTAATTAAATTAATGGCCATCGTTTCTAAGAAACTGTCATTTGATATTTCAACTCAATTTAATGCAGGATACTACCTACCTACAAGAGATATGTTTTAAGATCTTTGAATCACTGACAACGTAAGTGGAAATACAAAGTTCTCGATCGTAACAAAAAAACCCTAAGTCAAGGTTACCGTAATGTGGAAAAAGTAACAAAAATATTTTGCATAGTATCTTATTTTAACCTCAAAGTAGAGAAAATATTCATCGTAGGAAAATCCGTAAATGTTGGGTATTCAATTTCATGATAATCATATTGAAATAAAAAGGCATGTGTAGGAAATTAATAATGGAAATTTTATATTCAGGATGGATTTAATTGAGAAGTAGGTTATAAAATCTAAAGTTAATATAGGCCTACAGTTTAATAAGGGTTGTGAATAAGGTAGGCATAAAATTTTATGTGTGTTTTAACTTGGGTATTAAAATAAATTCTCTTCCATATAAGTCAAAGGGTCAAGTGAATTCAATATGGCAGTTCGACCATATATAATTGATTAATATATATATATATATATATATGTATATATATATATACATATATATATATATACTTGTATTTCATATATATATATATATTATGTGGTGAAATGAGAAGATATAAAGGGGAAAATGAATTTCTTATACAGACTACAACCCTAAACCCTAAAATGCTTTCCACCATCCATGTGGCAACATATTTGGGGTAATCCCTTAGATCAATACGTTATAAATCAAGCAGGGTGGACCACCCAAAACTGAATAGTCATATCCCGAGAAAAATTTTAGTTGAGATTTGGTGCATCTGGAGATGAACTGTATGGGTAACAATTAATAATTTTGGCTACGGACCTCGCGAAAGGACCAAAAGTGATGACACATATCAAATCAACAAACCTGCTTATCAACGAGGATCGTTGCTTTCAATGGCAGTATAGTTTTATGAAATATGATTATAACGTTTTTGCTAAGAGAATTTCAACTATATGATTTCATATATGTAAATTTAATTAATACCAGAAATTCGGGGTATGAATGGATTGGTTCCGCAATTAAATGAATTTTCATGTACAGGATAACCTTTGGAAGAAGCATTCTCTGTAGGTTATCATTAATATTAAAAAGGAGTTCGATTTTCTTAGTGAATAGTTATCAATCGAACCTTAGTTATATATATTATAAAGTTAATGAAAATCGATGGAATTGTGAAAGTATCACAATAGAAGTAGAAAGAGAAATCGATTTAATGCAATTAGGTATGTGTAAGTTTTGAAAATGAGCCAATGAATATTAAATCATAGTGTGTAACATATGAAGGTAAGGGTGTTTTCAAAACGATTAGTTATGGATAACAATTCAATATATTATATTTTTATGTTCTTAAAACCATTGTTAGAAGGGAATAAAGAGATATAATGTGGAGCTAAGTGGCACATAAACACATTTTATACATAATTTAAAAAGGGTGAAAGGTGCTAGAGCACTAGCTTCATAATTATTATGAAGAAAGAATACATGTGGGAAATTTGATAATACATTCCAATGTAAATCAACAGGGCAGATTAAAAGAAAACCTGTGAATGACATAACGTCAAAGTATTACAAATTTAACTGTAAATATAACAAGCATTATTATAAACTAAAAAGAAAAGAAAGAAAGAAAAAAACGTGTTGAAATTTTGTCAGGTGATACATGTTACAAATACAAATATACAAGTATAAAAGAGGTATATACACAGATAATGTGCCATTGTGGGTGTATACCAGCCTAGATCCATCTAACTCTGGATCTATCATGCGCCGAGAGGGATCAAATCTCTCGAGGTGCAAACCTATTTTTTGAGTGCAAAACTTGAAGGAAGGTTTGCAACTCGAGAGATTTGATCCCTCTCAGCACATGATAGATTCAGAGTTAGATGGATCTAGGCTAGTTCTAGTTGGAGGCATCAATGTCACATTTTTCAGATTATTAAAATTTTTGTATATTTTTGAGATGTAAGATGGATCTAGGCTAGTTTCAGTCGTGTGCTACCAAGGAAAATCTATCAAAGATATGATTAATTTTATCAATAATATGTAAATATATCAAATATTAATATAATCATTTTAAATTTGCTAAATATTTCTTATATTAACCTAGTCATTTGAATTTTAAATTTTCATAGTTACCTCATTTCGTTGAGATGATAATTATTGTTAATAACTATAATGATGAAAAATGATGAAATATTTTTTTTAAATGCAAAGTGACAATAATAGTGTTGAAAGATAGAAAATGTGAATAATAAGAACGTACTAATGTTACAATCAATGTCAAACTATTTTCTTCTACTATTCTTATTTCCTCCCTTGTTAGTTTTGTTATCTTTTCATATTGATTATATGAAAAAGAAAATTTAAATCGTAAACCATTTAAATCTTTAGCTCGATCTGTTGTAGTAAACATGATACCTTGTCTCTCTTGCTCTCCAATATTAATAGCTTAAATTATTATAACACAAAAATCAATCTACATTGTTAATAAATTTTTGTGCTTACATTAAAATCAATGCATATTGTTAATCCAATCACTTTAATATTAATGTACCGTCATATATCCAATTACATCAAATCATAAATCAACATATACATTGAAATCAATGCATTTAATGCAAGCAATCAAATAAGATTAGAAAATAACTACTACATTGAAATCAATGCACCTAATGCAATCAATCAAATAAGATTAGAAACCAACATCTACACTGAAATCAATGCATTTACTCAAAGCAATCAAATAGGATTAGAAATCGCCATCTACACTGAAATCAATGCATTTAGCACAAACAATCAAATAGTATTAGGAATAATCTACATTGAAATAAATGCATCTAGTGCAAGCAATCAAATATAATTATAAATCGACGTCTAAATTGAAATCAACACATCCAGTGCAAGCAATCAAATAGTATTAGGAATCATCACCTACACTAAAATCAATGCATCTAGTGCAAGTAATCATATATCATTAGAAATAAATATATACACTAAAATCGATGCATCTAGTGCAAATAATCAAATAGGATTATAAATCACCATCTCCACTTAAATCAATCCATCTAGCGCAAGAAATATTCTTCCCTCTCTCCATCCTCCATCCATATCTATATCCCCATCCATCTCTTGTTTTTTGTCTCTATCTCACCCCCCTAAACACACACGCTCTCGTACTCCATATATATCATTCTCTTTGTCAATCACCCTCTCTCCCCATCTCTCTCTTCTTCCCTCTCTTCCCCTTCTCTCCCTCTCCCCCGCTAATATCTCTCTTTCCTCCTTTTTTCCTCTCTCTCTCTCTCTCCATCTTCCTTATCACTCACTCTCTCTCTCTAGGAACCAACATCTACACTGAAATCAATGCATTTACTCAAAGAAATCAAATAGGATTAGAAATCACCATCTACACTGAAATCAATGCATTTAGTGCAAACAATCAAATAGGATTAGAAATCATCTACATTGAAATCAATTCATCTAGTGTAAGTAACCAAATACAATTATAAATTGACATCTAAATTAAAATCAACATATTCAGTGCAAGAAATCAAATTGTATTATAAATCACCACCTACACTAAAATCGGTGCATCTAGTGCAAGTAATCAAATATCACTAGAAATAAATATCTACACTAAGATCGATGCATCTACTGCAAATAATCAAATAGGATTAGAAATCACCATCTCCACTTATATCAATCCATCTAGTGTGAGAAATATTCCTCCCTCTCTCCACCCTCCATCCATATCTATATCCCCCTCCATCTATTCTTTTTTGTCTCTCTATCTCACCCCCCTAAACACACGTGCTCTCGTACTCCATATATATCAATCTCTTTTTCAATCACCCCCTCTCCCCATATCTCTCTTCTTCCCTCTCTTCACCTTCCATCTATATCTCTATCTTCCCCTTCTCTCCCTCTCCCCCATTAATATCTCTCTTTCCTCCTTTTGTCCTCTCTCCCTCTCTCTCCATCTTCCTTATCACTCTCTCTCTCTCTAGAAACCAACATCTACACTGAAATCAATGCATTTACTCAAATAAATCCAATAGGATTAGAAATTGCCATCTACACTGAAATCAATGCATTTAGTGCAAACAATCAAATAGGATTAGAAATCATCTACATTGAAACCAATTCATCTAGTGCAAGTAATCAAATATAATTATAAATTGACATCTAAATTGAAATAAAAAAATCCAGTGCAAGAAATCAAATTGTATTAGAAATCACCACATACACTGAAATCAATGCAAGTAATCAAATATCATTAGAAATAAATATCTACACTAAAATCGATGCATATAGTGCAAATAATCAAATAGGATTATAAATCACCATCTCCACTTATATCAATCCATCTAGTGTGAGAAATATTCTTCCCTCTCTCCACCCTCCATCCATATCTATATCCTCCTTCCATCTCTTCTTTTTTGTCTCTCTATCTCACCCCCCTAAACACACACACTCTCACAATCCATATATATCAATCTCTTTGTCAATCCCCTCCTCTCCCCATCTCTCTCTTCTTCCCTCTCTTCACCTTCCATCTATATCTCTATCTTCCCCTTCTCTCCCTCTCCCCCGCTAATATATCTCTTTCATCATTTTTTCCTCTCTCCCTCTCTCTCCGTCTTCCTTATCACTCACTCACTCTCTCTCTCTATCCGCCTTTCTCTCTCTATGTCTTTCTTCTTACCTCCCTCCCCCCTCCCCCTCCAATTCCATCTCTCTTCCCTCCCTCTTTCCACTCTCTCACATCCTCTCTCTTCCTTCCTCTCTTTCCCTTTCTCTCCCATCTCTCTTTCCCTCTCTCTCTCTCTTCACCCACCACCTATGTTACTATATCCCTCCCTCTCTCCTTATATCTCTTTCTCCCCCCTTATCTCCATCTCTCCTTAGTCTCTTTATCTCAGCCCCAAACATACACGCTCTCTCTCTCCAATTCTCACTCTCTATATTTCTTATTTCCTACATCTCTCCCCCTACAACTCCATCTCTCTTATCGATCCCTCTCTCCTCCTCTCTCTCGTCCTTCCTCTCTCTCTCTCTCTCTCCTCAATCCCTCTCTCTTCCCTGATCTCTCTCTCTCTCTCTCTCTCTCTCTCTCTCTCTCTCTCGCTCACTCTTCCCTCCAATAATTTCTCTTCCCCCATCACTCTCCTCCTCTCTCTCATCCTTCCTCTCTCTCCCTTTATCTCCGAGCTCTCTCTCACTCTCTCTTCTCTCCAATCCTCTCTCTTCCCCCATATCTCTCTCTCTCTCTCTAATCCTCTCTCTTCCCCCATCCCTTTCTTTCTCTCTCTCTTTCCACCCCTCTCCCTCTCCAACTACATTACTATATCCCTCCGTCTCTCCTTCTCTCTTCTTCTCTCCCCCCTTCTTTCCATACATCTTACTTTTTCTCTTTATCTCACCCCTAAACATACACACTCTCTCTCCATCTCTCCCTTATCTCTCTCTCTATTTCTTCTTAGTTATGTAAACTAATGAACATAAATATTCGTAAATATAAAGCACATTATGAAGTGAATATGAAAAGAGGTTTTATTTACTTACTATACCTCTAGTTTATTTATATATTTATTTATTTACCATGCCCATTTTCTTTACTATGGTATTTGGCCCATAGGCTTGTTATATAATTAGATTTTTATTTATAATCCTATTTGATATGTTGTTATTTATTTACCTTACCTCTTTATACCTCTTTTATATTTATTTATTTACCACACCTCTTTATACCTATTTTATATTTATTTATTTATTTATCATACCTTTTTATACCTCTTTTATATTTATTTATTGACCCATGGTATTTGGCCCATAGTATCAATATTAATTTGTCCCATGGTATTCGTCTCATACGCTTCATCTAAATAAAACCTATTTTTAATTTTTTTTTAAATATAAAAAGGTTTATGGAGTAAATATAAAAGATTTTTTATTTATTTACCATACATCTAGTTTATATATATTTTTATTTATTTACCATAGCTCTAGAGTAAGTATAAATTAATTTTACAAATATTTAATTAAAAGAAATATTAAGAGATTTTGGATTTTGATTGTTTGTGTTGAATTAACTCTTTTCCTTTGATTTAGGAAATGGTATTGACTTTAGTAAAAAGTAAAGATGTTTAAAATTTTACTTTATTTGGAAATTCAATGTGGTAATTTTTTTTGTTAAAGGTAAATTATGATCCATTCAAATTCACGTATATAATTTACTATCCATTCAAATTATATAAATAATACATAATTGTATTAGAAATTGATATATGTTCTAGCACTATGAGATTTTATTTTTTATTCTATTTTTATTTTTTAATTTAAAACTTAAGCGGACATTTTGTCTGAGGATGTGACATACCTGACATCGGGGTCAAATTGGGTTGTAGATGCGCCTCTCAGTGCAATTACAAGTGGTTACATAAGTGGTTACAATAGAGGTTATAATTTAATACTGATTATAAAGTTAAAATTTTATAGTGGATAATGTTCCATCTATTACCTCTTTAAAAATTGTAGGTATATTTATAGAGTTATAAAAGTGGAAGAAGTAAAAGTGGAAACGTGATATGTGTAGTATATCAAGAAGCCAAAAACATAATTATATGTTTGAGCATTGATTTAAAAAAATACGACCATAAGGATGAAGGGGAAAATACGATGTTAGTAAATGAAGGAACAAAATTATGAAGTAAGGTACCTGGGACATAAGTCAAATATGCAGTGCCAATCTACAATTAACGTTATATGTTAAAATATAGGTGATATTGTTATATGTTATAAAGTTAATTTTGTGGAGTTGTATGAATATAATATTTTCATACATGATAATATATTTCGGTAAATAAATTTCAAACTTTATACCCACGGGATTAAGGGAGAAGAAATAATTCGCTAGGGAATATTAGAAGTGAATTCACCCTAAAAGTTTACAAGTAAAATGGAATGACATATTTTACCATATGGATGGAATATTATTACTCTAATTGTGGTTAAAGGAGTAATAAACACTATTGTGGTAGATTAAGTGTTAAAATTATAGTCTGACAAGGAAAAAAATTGGATGCTGGTATTTGGAAAAATTACGATGATTTTCAAGTCAAGTATACTTAAGTTATCACTAAAGGATTTTGTAATAATCATATTTTAGTTCATGTACATGGAAAATAATGAACCATGGTTTTAGGTTGCAAGTGGTTTTTAGTAGAAACCATGTTTTGTTTATATAAACCATGGATTGATTTCTAATTATTAGTGAAATTCACATATAGATATAATTGGTGAATCATCATTGTAATTAGTAAAGCATGAACATACAATTAAAAGTAAATGTACAAGTTCTCGTGATTCTTTAAAAAGGGGAAAATTGTGCCAAATTCATTTTGATGTATTCTTGGGAATGTAACGAATTATAGGAATAGATTACATATATCACTATAAAAGAAATATGTACTCACAATAGAAAATTATCCTGGTGTAAATTTATTAAATTTAATTTCCCTGAGTCTTAAATTCAAGGACAGGATAATAGTGTGAAATCATACAGCTACAAATTGGGAGAGAGGAGGATGAGATGTATTTGGACTTGGGTGTGGGGGAAACCCATCAGATCCAAATTTATTCACATAAGTTTTGAACTAGTGAATAAAATTGAGGAACTTGCAAAAAATGGAATAATGAAACATAAAGTTTTAAATTATTCCACATTTTAGACATATTGTCAGTAGGAATATGAATTTCATAAAAGAAGTTAGAGAAAAAAAAAAATTATGTGTGAAATAGGAAATGAATTATAGACATTACTAATCAACCTGGTTATTACTAATTAAATTGATTGGCTAACAAAAGAAAACAATGCGAAGGTACTGGAAGTACAGCTATGAACTGAGAAAGGGTAAGCATAACCATGCATATGATACAGTTTGTTTTCTTTCATTCATAAATACTAATAAAAAGTTGTAAATTTGTTTAGCCAAGTGTGTAACAGGAAATTTTACACTCCAAGAAAAAGGAGAAAAATGTGAAAATAAGTGCAAATAAATCACCTGGAAAATCAATAAAAGCCAAACTGAACCAAGTTTGTGTAAGGAGAAAATCTCACTGAAAAATAAGAAAGGATAAGTAGTTGTATTAAAAGTACACTAAACTATTATGAACCTGAACAATTTGATTAATAACTGAATTTCTTGAAATGATTGAAATTCAGAATGTTATTATGGATTATCAATAATATGTATCTGATATTACTTACATAAATTGGTATGAATTGTGGATAGAGAAAATCGAATGAAAGATTTTCCAGACAAACTTCTTGCAAAGAAGTAGGAAGAAAATCAACTCCATAAGGTATCAATAAATAGAGTGGAAGCAGAAGAGTATTCTGTTGAAAATTGATTAAAGCTAGGAGCAAGGACGAAGGATAAATCTTCGTCAAAGTTGAAAAATCAACGTTAAAGTGTAACACCGAGGACAATGTTGGAAAGCGGCCATACCCTTGCATATTAAAGTTCATCATGGGTTTCATGCCTCCTTATTGAAAAAAATTAAAAATAAAAATATGTACATGATACTTCTCACATTATTGACTGGAATGTGATTCAGGTGGAACCAGAAGGGGAATTCCTTCCAGAGCCGCTTCAAATTTTGGAGCGGGAGGAAATTGAACTACGAAATCGAACAGTAGCCAGGGTAAAAGTGCAATGGAAGCACTTTATGGTTGAAGAAGCTACGTGGAAAAGAGAAGCTCAGATGATGGAAAAGTATCCATATTTATTTTCAAAATGAACTATAGTAGTTAGTTGTTAACACCTAGGATGGTGTTTGTTTTCAGACGGGGAATATGTAACACCCAAAAGTTCTATGCTTTTCAAGTTATACATTTGAACATAAATCCAAAGGGAAGTGGAACCCAATGGATAATTATTTTGTGGATGTAGTTAATTATTTATTTATGAAAAATAAATAAAGTGTTTATGTGTGCGCTATGACGAAAGGAGATTTTGAGATCACTTGCCTAATCCATGAGGTTATGGAAAGAGGTTAACACTTTTCCAAAAATATTTCAAAAAGCCTTGAAATAATTTATTTCTAATTTATATTTTGAGTAAAAATATAAATTTCCCCAATGATGAGGAATGTAGCTGGGACGAGGTAAAAAACTAGAAAAGAAGAAAGCGACTTTAAAGTCCCTAATTAAGGGAAGCTTAGGCAAACAAGAATAAAAGCATCCTTGAATTCTGGACGCAGAGTTGGGAAACAGGCTTTGGGGAGAGCATAGCTTAAATAAGCTGCTCTAGAACAGATTGAGGTTAGTGTGTCCTTGGAGGATCTCAGCTCGGGGGTGAGTTCTGGAGATAGAAGAACTCTAAGGTTTGGAGGACTGGTCATAGTATCTGTATGCATGCATAATTTTGGAGATTATTTTAAGTCTGTATTAAGTATATCAAGGTTATATGAATTGTTATGTTAGAATTTCTTATCCACATTTTAGGTTGACTTCTTGTTCAGTACCTCATGCAGTTACAAACTAGATCTAATAGCTGAAAATTCAGTGTGTTTAATAGCAGGAAGAAAATTAAGTAGGGACGAATGGTTTGGATATGGGGATAGGTATCCTACAGTAATAAAGTTTAGAGATGATATATCCTCTAAATTTATAATCCAATAACAAATTTAAAGTTGTAGCTTGCTGTCTTTTAAATGAAAATTTAGTTGTTGTGTGGTATAAACCGAAAATTTTAACAAAACTGTAAACGAGAATAGTAGGTAGAAAACAACTAAACATGTTATAGAAGTATTGATTTCAGTATAATAGTCATACTACAACAACAAGAATTTTAGAATTAAGAATTTAAACTATTCTATTACATGGAATTTTAATTATACGAAATCAGAAATTAAATACTAACTAAGTAACTAGGATCTAAAAACTTGTGAGTATAAACTATTAATTTTGGTTTCATTACTTACATTTGATTGCAGAAAAATAATATATATTATATATTTCCAAGGGAAGAGTTTAATATACACCAGAATTACAAATATGCTAAATAACTATAACAAGAATATAATAAAAAAGTCCTATGGAAAAGCTACTTATGTGTTCTAAAAGTATATGTGTAGGAGAAGAGTAAAAGCATAATTAAAATACTAAAAAAGATCAGTTATCCACTTTTAATATCAACTGCTGCAAAAGTAGTTGAAATAAATGAAGTTAAATGAATATATGTATATCTATGTATATATGCATATACATAGATGCTGAAATTTATATAAAGCTTGATAATTGAAAATTTAAAGGAAGGGCATATGGATCTGTTAGAGTTGGACAAAACGGTAAGGAACTGACCTCAGAAATGCAAACAAGTATATATATATATATATAAGTCGACTAGGTTGACTGATAATTAATAGAGTCAAGCCAAATTTCCTCATGGGAAATCTTACAATAATAAGAATACCTGTAATTACCGAAGCTGTGATCATAAACAGGAAAAAGGATGAGAAATTTTTTTTTGTGTATGACATACGTGACACTAACCCATTAACCCTGCTAGTAGAGGGCTAGAGGCATTCTCCAAGCCATAAATAGGGCCAAAAAAAATCAGAGAACTAGGCTCCTGAAACTAGAATAGGGGATCACGTCATAAAAGGATGCATCGAGTTTAATACAATTAAATTAATAACCATAGCCTAGCCAATTATAGAGTCCAAACCCTAGGACTCCCCAACCATTAGTCACATAGACTAGTTTCACCTACTTTAATACATATATTTATCTTTTATTTATTATTATAATATTGAATTACAATATCATAACTCCTACCATGGAGTCATGGGCCCTTCATACTCTTTTGGTCTCAGTCCAAAAACAACCATTATCTGCTTATTTATATTCATAATTAAAAATGTTTACCACTTCAAATATATGCATATAAAACATAACAATGCAGACACACTAACCCCAACACATAAATACACATCCATATGGGTGTATCACCCCAGGAGAAACTCTCATATCACTAGCCTAATAATTAAAATCATCATACCCATTACATAGGTGCACTACCCTTAATCAAATTCATAACTTGTCCCATTTCTCTAACATGTCCATACAAAAATTCATACCGACCTCATAATTCATAGGCTCGCCAATCAATGCATATCATACATAGTTATTGCATTAATCATTCGAGGGTGAAACTAGGGGTGTTGCATTACCCTTCCCCTTAGAATAACACCATCCTCAGTGTTCATTTGTCTTTATCAATACACATATACTACCACGTCAATGGTTTTCACTACTTCTATAGTTTAATTCTCTTCATGTCTCATAATATTCCTTCGATTACCTCGAGATACAGCCAAGATCTTAGTTTTTTAGCATACACCTACAACATTCAACAATTGAACATAGATGTTATGATCATGTTTATACATCTATTATTCTATGTAGAATAATTCCAATTCATAATTGAAGCACATATATTCATAAAAAAAAAGAGAAGGAAACCAAATAATTATATGTATAAGTACTATTCTTGTTCCTAATGATCTCAACTGGCCAAGGTGCCCACCCCAACAATCTCAAACCTACTGACTCACACCTCCCATCCACCTACATCCAAGTAGCCTACACAACTCTATCAGCATCCTAACTAAAGACTCACACCCCCCATCCATCTACATCCAAGTCTCTTGAAAGCCCCTAGAAGCCTCCAACCTATGGACTCATTCCCCCATCCACATGCATCCAAGTGGTGCACCCCTTCTCTACACCTAGCAGTCTCTTTGGTCTCATGCTACCACCTCTAGGATGAATTATTGCCAGACAGGGACATTCCTTGATTTTGTGGCTCCAGGAGTTCCTGTTCCTCTTTTGGGGCCTCCAGGTACCCTTTAAACCCTCGGGAAACTCATATTTCTCTCTTCCTTATCATTTTTCTTTGGTGAGGTGGATGGTCTTGAGTACCTGCATCATCGATAAAATAACAACTATGATTAGCGCTCATGTTTACACATCACATATACCACAACATATAACTATCAATCTAAATTCAACATCACAAACATTATCAAATTACACTTAAATGCATACATACAAATTACATATTTTCCAATATACCTACTACTGCATAGATCAAATATAAAATTTCATATCAATAAAAAACATAATTTTTAAGAGGTTCTCCTATTCATGCCCTCTCATATCATGGAATTGAAGAACATGGTAGTATTACTTCACAAATTTTCCCATTACTCACTTCTACCTTACTAGCTACCTGCATCTTATAGTGCTACTACCATTCCTTGGTATATTTGTAGCCTTTTATTATTATAGGATTGTGTTGATTTCCATAATGTCGTGAAGAAAGCAAGAGTATATGAAATTGTTTTGTTACATAAAATGTCTTTGAGGAAACCCAACCTTGTTTTGAAATATCACTTCCTTTAAAATAGGCTATGATGAACTCAATGGAAAGTTATATGCAAAATACAGAGTATAGAACACACATGATATTATTGGTTTTACTTTTTGTTTATCAACATATAGAGCACACACATCATATTCAAGTAGAAGAAGATGGTATTAATAGCATGATATTGAAGAAGAATGACATTTTTCAATTAATATAAGTTGATAAATTATCATGAGCCATGAGGATAGCGTATTAATTCAAATGAAATGTTTCTTGAGCTCACAAAATCATAGAGGAGTTATGTTCTAGGCGATTATGAGTTTCCTAAAGATCGTTTTGTTAAGTAGTGAACTAAAGCTAGTGCTCGCGGGCACTATTAGTGAGTAATTGTATTGATACTTTCTTTATTCAAATGTTTTAGCTTGAGTTTCTGTAAAATTATCAAGGCCTTGAAAAAAATACTTTCGCCATCAAGTAACAGTTTATGTTGACCCAATGAAAAATTCCCTACGTTTCCAATGTCATCCGTTTTATTTTGAATATTGTCTAATTAAGATGATATAGTGCTAGCCACTTCAATGATTTTATTTTGTTTCTATGAAGTTAATTTTTGAAGAAAACCTATGTCTATTCCTAATATTACATAGAAATTTTGAATATTATCCATACTAGTATCCACAATATTATGCATATCAAAAAACTATTCTTGCAACTTAAATTGAATGCCAATTATCTGATGATATTGCTAAAAAAAATAGAATTGGACTGATCTATAACATTTGTTCTTTATCTTTTACAACCTTTGAATTTGAGACAAAATTTCTTCTTAAGAATCAATAGATTCTAAGAAATTATGGTTTTCATTAGAGTGATCTAGCAAAGAATCTAACTATTGATTTATTTTATCCAATTGGTTCACTAAGTGATGATTGGATGAATTCAACTCATTCACAACCCTCTTTCTATCTTGCTTTGAATTCATTTCATCGATGAAGAAGGAAAGATACACTTTGTGGGAAGAATCATCTAATCCCTTGAGACATTTGAGCATAATAGTTGAAGTGGGACACTATGAAAGTGGGCACTTGCTTGATTTACTCTAAAAGAAGTCAAACACATGTGACTCTTGATTTCTTCTCCTCATAATGCATGATATGTTCGAAACTGGATTAAATTGACGTAAGACTTTTGCCAACATGAATTGGAAAATAGCACTTTATCTTTCTCTGCCAATCTATTCCTTACACTATCTGCCAACTCCTTGCCCTTGATATTGTTAAGTACCTCAATTTCAAACTCACTACCATATGGATGTTGATATTCATATTTATGTTTATATTCATTTGGAGTACTTCTTGTTCTCTTACTCTCAGAGTTATCATCATCATCTAATTTTGGCAGGTATGGTTATTTAGGATGCACAAACACAAGAAAAAACACCTCTTAGAATCTAATCCATTGGTTTTTCCTTCTTCTAGAATGTTTAATAAAATTAATTAATAATTAAAAAAAATTTAAATAACATTAAAATCAGTTGTGTTTTTCACACACCGGAGTTACAACCACATAAAATATTTCCAAAAGAAACAGTCAATGGAGGGGATATTATTTGTGTTCCTTAACTTCCTGTATATAGGTATGGTGAAATATCAAACTGGTCACTTGACACCCATATCAAATATGGAATTTTTGCCATAATTCATGCTAGAATGTCTATAAACAATAATCCTAATTGTTGGACATTGGGTTCCACACTCCCCATGTGTTTTGCGGCATGGGCTAACCGACTCTCATGGATCCTAACTCTGTTGATTATAGCAAAGAGTAACGCCTACAGTTTTTGGTCTAACGACAATCGTGATTCGAACAATTGGTATCAGAGTGACAGGTCTCGAGTTCAAAACTCACCCGGCTCTTGTTGCGGGGGAGATTGTTGGACATTGGTTTCAACGCTCCCCGTGTGTTTCACGACATGGACTAACCGCCTCTCATGGATCCTAACTATGGTGAGTGTAGTGGAGAATAACACTTGTGGGTTTTTGTCTGATGGTAATCATTATTCCAACACTAATTACTATCTATAATTGGCTAGTAACTATCAACTCTTCACTGGTGGTTGATCTGGCTTATAAAGTGCTAAAAAATACTTAGAAATTTCCTCAAATCATGGCTTAAATATATGTCGGAGGTAATCTGCAAAAATAATGAAGAATATCCTAAGGAGGTGATCCAAATCAACTTCTATCCACGGATAATAGACATTTAAGTTGACTTCCAACCTTGCCATCGACAGTTGGCACATGTGTTATCTATTGTCTAGTTCAAAGTAAAATATTAAATTGACAACAACTAGTAGAGTCAATTCTGGACCTTCATTAGATAAATTTTAGTGAGGACACTCCAACCCAGAACACATATAATCAGTCATACCCTTCTTGATAATTGTATTATGATGTCATAACATTGTATATTTTCATTTCTCCCATGTGGCTCACGAACTTGAAAGGGCTAAGTATTTCAATTATGTCAAATTAAACTAACTCCAGAGGTAATTTTATAGGTTGATCCTTAAATTTCAACAAGAAATCCCTTGTGTGGTTTCTATCTTCGAGGCCCATTGCCTTTGGTACAACCTTTTCTTTGCATCATTAGATATAATGGCATATTGTTTTGTCGCTATATTTTGGGTAGGAAATTCAACTACATCTTCCCACTCATCTAGTTCTTTCTGACCTTCCTTATTAGAGTCATTCATAACATTAACAACAAGAACAAGTAAAATAGGTGCATTTGGATAACTTACATCATTCTAATTTTCCTCTGGTTCCTTGTATGATTTATAAAATTCACCAGCTGAACTGTAAGGATCAACTTTGGCCAAACATTCCTTCCTCTTCTTCTTCTTGCTACAATCCCTCTTCATTCCAGCACAAATGGTGGTTGTGGATACAACCTGATTATTGGTAACATGAAGGGTACTCTCATTCTTTTCAATAGTATCATGGACTATATTCATAGGATTTCCCCTGAAATCAGCATTACTTTTTTTCTTTTCAGCATGGTATAATACTTCCTCAACTTTAAATTCACTAGGAAAAGAGGGAAATTATTCATAAATTTCCATTTCTTTTCTGCAAATGTCACCTGACTCAAAATACAACTCCATATCATGTGCAACTAGTTTGAGTTGATAAGAGTCACCTTTCCTAAATATCACAATAATTGCAGTGATGTCTTTGTTCACCTTTCTATTGACATCAATATGTGTCAATTATTCATCCATAAATGGAAAATATAGCTCTTGAACACTTACATATGAGCTCAAATGTTTTTTCACATGTCATCAAGAGTCATTCTTAACTCAACAACTAAATATAACTCCTCACCTTTTATTTCCCTAGCCTTTAATAAGTTTTCAAATTTGATTCACAAATTTTCACATCACTAACAATGCCATTAGATTTTATGATTTACATCAAATAAAGAGAGATGTTTTGAATATGATTAAGATTTATAAATATATTTGGTTTGACTTTCATACCGATGGATAACCTGAATCTTGATTACAGGAACATTGTTTCCAACATCTAAGTTTTTCATAGAAACCCCCCCGCTAGGGATTTTAGTTGTGCTATGTATCTTGAAATTTCTGATAGTTACATTTGATTTTGCATCTGCTTGACTTGGTATTTAGAAAATTAATTATAATTATTAAAAAAATTAGTGACCTTACCAATTTCCATATGATTTAAATATTCATTATTCTTATTACTCACTTCACATTTATCTCCTACAAACTCATATACAGGTCGTAAGAGTCCATTAATCCTTTTCGTTGGCAATATTGATGTCCCCACATTTAATGAGCTCACATAATTCGTTGAGCTCCCTGATTGATGTAAATTTGATGACCTTTCATTAGAAGATAAGTAATTTCCAAAATGAGTTGAGAAAGAGACAATATAAATAGAATCAAGTTATTGAGTCCATGTTGTAAAGGCAATGGTGGAGGCACACGTTGGGCTAATGGTAGCATATGTAGCATTGGAAGCTACAATACTTCTTATTAAAGTTTTAAATATTAAATATTTTGTGAGAAATTTTTGCATGAGATGTACACTCATGGTTTCTAGGGATGTATAGAGATGTGCAAATAATTGTCCTAGTAGTGAACAAAAAATAGGATTTACTCTTTGTGGGCTAGTTTAGATTTTAAGAATATAATATTTTTGAAGAAAAATATGCCAACCAATACGGCCCCACTAGTCAAAAGCTATTACATGAATTGACTTCTGTAAAATCAAATATAAAGTGCAAATGTCAGTTCCTTTAGTTATGCAAACAACTAACTCCATGATCAACTTGCTAGTACATTCCATTCCATCTCTATATCTACTTGTAGTCTCTCCAACTCCAAACCCACATAAAATTTGTAACCATCTCTATCTGATTTTTTCATTATATATATTAGGCTCCCATTTCAAATTTCCATCTTTTTTTCATGTGTTGTATGGAATTGTGATCTACGGATAACCAAATTCCCTAAGTGTGGTGTTTATCACTTAGAACAAAAGAGGAAATAATAACTATTATTTTCTCTAAAACAAGCTGATATACAGAATGGGAAAGGAGCCTACTTGTGATTCTTTCGCTTCTCCTTCTCCTTATATCATTGTTGTCATCGCTCTCAATCCAACTCAAGTCACTAGATCAATTCCTACAAACACAAACACAGAACAACAAAAAACATACAATATACATATATATACTTATCTTACTCAAACAAAACCGATAAGATCTGAAATACATACATCATTCAATAATACATTGCACAAGAAATAGAGACATATGTATGGGAAAATGAACAACAATATTTATTAAAGATTAGGAGGAGAATATTACAACCAATGCATCGATTTGTCTTCAACCTGCTCCAACTTCATTCCAGCCTCATCACATCCAGCATCATCTCAACAACATAAGTACTTTCACTCTCTTATCAAATGTGAATCCAACAACATAACTTTGTACAAAATTATTCCTCCATAGCACTAGGATGAGTACTCAATTTATAGGGAAACTGGTGGTAGTTTCTCAATGAATGACTTTCTAGTAATAGGCAAGACATGTTTCCAAGTTTAAAGGTGTTATATGGACACTTGGATTTGAAGTATGACACCTATGGACACTTATAGAAGGCATTGGCCATGTGGAGATTCCTAGAACAATGAGAATTCTGATCCGATGTGACCAACACACCCTTGGGTGTTAGGAAGTGAAATTAAGCGCACCCTTGCATGGAGGAATTGGCACTACAATGCAGTTAGTCCCTTGTAGATGAGGGTTGGTGAGTCAGTGGGTCATATAACATATACTTCAAACCTTGGAAATCTCACAATAGAAGCCATGAATGAAATGTTCTTCACTTAGGGCATATAAAAACTGAAATATAAGGGGACGATAGACCATATTTCATTGGTCTTGGGGATGATGTCCAGTTTGACCAAGTCTTGGGGGATGATGCCCAAATTGACCTATAATAGTTTCCCCCTAAAGCATGAAGTCAAAATAATAATAGTATTTGGATGAGATTCTTTACAATGTGATGAGTAGTAACTGAACCGGATGGTGAACTGCATCAATGTTGCAATACATTACATCGTGATATATTTCATATTGATCATGAATTGATGATGGAGGCATTCCCGTGCTAAACACATAAAATATCTAATAACATGTATATAATTCAGAAAGTCGTGTAAATTGAAATGTTGCCCAATATAAACATGCCTACATATATAGGCCCATGTTCAGATGATGATCTATATGTAAAGCCATCATACATATGATGTGTAAAACAATCCTGAAATCACGACATGGATGGACGAAACTAGATCTGGGGTATTCTTATCTTGTTCATTTAATCATTCAAGTACAAGTATAACCATGCAAATATATGATTTGAAGTCAAATGTGGGAATACATCATCTGATTAGCATCCAATGATGTGAGCTATTAACAGACATGAGAAAACCATCATTGATGTTAATGGCTCTCAAGGTACTACAATAAAAATTTTAAGGCGTGAATAGATGATTTGATTTCGAACACCAAACAAAATATTTAAGTCAAAGGTTCAGAAGTGAGAAAATTGTCGATGATGTAACAAGCCTTAGGGTACTGGAAGATGTTTCTAAGTAAACTTCCTGGATGATGAGAAGATGTCGAAAGGAAGCAACTTTATCACAAAACGAGAGTTATTGATTTCAAAGATGAAATGTGACTTGATATAGCAATGTTTAGGGATGACTGTCATGAAAATGAAGGTTTATGAGTTTTGAAGAAGGATGAGGATTTTAATGGACGACGTCTCTTGAACATATTCACGACACTTGAGATGAGTTGGCAACATTGATAGAAAACTGAAGTGAAGGTATGATTAACCATAGTTATGAATGAACCGTCAGGAATATTACCAAACCCAAATGTCACAATGATGGAGTAAAAGTGTCATGTTCAAGAACGACCTGCTACCATAAATTGTTTTGTTCTTTTTCCAAAAGTTTCCCCAGTGATTTGTCGACTAGTACCTCTTTATTTTTAACAAGCTTGAGGAGGACAACATATTATTGATCTATAGTTCAACCCTTCAGGAAAATCCATCTCTATTTAATAAATTAACAAGTCTACCAATAAACGAAACTCGATTCTTGTCGTGATCGACAAGTCCGTTGCTATTTTATGTTTTAACAAGCCTAATGACATTAACATCTTGGTCCTTTTCCATATTTAGATAGTTTGAAAAAGAGGAAAAAATAAAAATCCATGAGTCCTTTTTGGTAAATTTGTCGCTTAGGTCCGAAAAAGTGTAAAATGATACCTAAGAAAACCTCTTAGCCATGTTCGACTAAGGTTTTCCTTTTTCGTAAATAATCTATCTCAGTCTGGAAAAGGGTTAAAACTATACTGAGTATATGTTGTTTCATTTACTTTTACGAGCTCCAAAAGACAAGTGCTCAGCAATATTTTCACATTATCGGAGTATGAAAAGAGCTAAAAGAAGACTCCAAGGGTTCCTTTTTCGCTATTATCGAGGCTCGAAAAAGAGATAAAAGTGCGCTTCAAGTCCTTTTTAATTTTGATCAAAGCTTGAAAAATAAGGATAAAAGTATCCTTTGTGGTCAAATCATTCTTGAATAATTGTGCATGACTAATCTGTTGTATCAATTGTAAAACCTATTCAGAATACCATCAAACAAATCAAAAATACCTGTTTCATAGAAAAAATGAATAAAAAACATACTCACGCCATTAAATATGATTTTAAATAACCAAATTGACTAATTAAAAGAGTTTCTACCATTCCAGAGTTACCATTTGAAAAATAGTAGCTATGAACCAGCTTTTTCCCTTGAACTTCAGTAGTTGATTGCGACAAATTATGTGGACGATTTCTCTCGCCATTCGATCTAGGTTGGAGCTATGAACATTATCTTTCTTTTAGTATCATTTTCATTGCATTTCATGGTAATTTATTAGGGTTTTGATCACCTTAGGGTAAATCTACTATGCTTAGAGGGTAACACACCCTTGAATGTCGAAAGGTGCATTGAAATGCACTGAAATTGAAGGCCAGATGCACTAAAACACTCTTTTCCTTGGCCTGGGGTGCGTTTGGCACAATTTACATTTTTATTCTTGTTGTGTGCCCAAAATTTCCCAATTTTTTTTGCGTGAAATGGATCCTAATGAAGCTTATTATTGTGTTTCAGGTATTCATCGGATAAAAATGACGATTACATGGATGTAAAGATAACATGAAGAACATAATGTGATTTCCATAAATGATCTAAGTATAGTAACAACCCTTAGAGATTGCAGGTTGCTAAATTTCTTCACATTGTTGGGGATGAGGTAGCAAATGGAACTATTGGAGTTCCTTCTTTTTTCATGGGATCCAATACTACAGGCTTTTAACATTGGGGAAAAATTGGTCCCAATATTAGTGGAGTACATTTATTTTCTCACAGGATTATCCAGGCAAGGTTCTCCCATTTCTCTTTCAAGATCTGCTCTTGGAGGAGAGATAGTAAGAGATTACATACTTCAGCACTGTCATCCATGGAGTGAACCAAGTAAAGATGGGAAAATAAAAATCTATGATGTACATGACTTGTGTTTGAGGGCCATCCAATTTACTATTGCAAAGCTTGGTGGTTCCGCTACACTACATTTGGCAAACACATCATACATGGAGTATGCACTAGAGTGTTTAGAACCATCAATATTTAACTGGGATGAAGTTGTCCTCTCTTAGATGAAATAAAAACTAACCAAGGAAAAGGGATGAAGGAAGAATAATTTCAAATTTGTCTAGAACTTGATTTCGTTCACCTTAGAGGAGATTCCATTGATGCAACCCCATCATGTTACACTAGGTATATTTGGCCCTAGAAATCCCCAGATTCAGAGATGGGTAGAATTGATTTCTAGAAATGCTGGTCAATCGACCATTGTATTATCTACTGCATTCTTTGCTTGGTTTAGACAACAGATGATCGCTATAGATCAATATGCATATGTAGGCATAGATTTCTGAGGAGACCCAGACTTGATTCTACCAGATGACGCTCAATGGGGTGCAATTGGTAAGAATTTTTTGACCATGTTTTTTGATTTTCTCTAAGGTTTATACATGTTTTTTATTTTATGTTTCCCAAGACTAAACTAAATTTTTGATGTATGTAGATGTGGGCCGAGTTTGACTAGTGGGTCAACTAGAACAAGGAGAAGAGGAGCCAACAGAGAGGGTTGTCACGAGAGAAGTCTTGCGGGATTTAGATATGACCAAAACGCTTGATGAGCTACAAAAACATGTGGATGGATTGAATATTTGGATTCTAGATTGATGGATCAAAGATTTTCCTATGAGACTACAGTGCCACACTATTGGTGTTCCTAACCGTTGGATACAATTATTGTGTAGGATAGCTAGATGATTAGCTTGTTATCATGAGCATCACTAGTTTACTTTGACACTTTGCATAAATTTTGAGGTCAGATGACCAATGTGTCTTGGAAACAAATTTTATGAAAACCTATAACTATATGTCTATTTGTTTTAAGTGTTTTCCTATGTTTATTGTGCAATCCTATTCAATTATGTGATGTGAATTAAAAATATGTCCTTACATGCATTGCAAATGTTTGCTTAAAACATAATTCACTAAGGAATTAGTTAATGTGTTCAAGTTCTTGGAAATATTTTGATATTGAATATAATCAAAATGTCTTTCCAAAAGTTGAACTCTTAGGAACATACAATGCAGTTGTAATATTCCCAATCTAAGCCTCAAGCTAAAATGGAATATTATAGTTGCACATTTTATTTTTATTTAATAAAATGGGGAAGGAGACACCTTAGCCCCTTTTAGAAGAAGAAATAACACTCCTAATGTGAAAGGGGAGTGAATAAAGCAGCTGAAATAAACACCAAGGGTGTGAATTGAACCCAACTCACTTAGATTAGTCATCTTTGACTAAATTCAACGGCACTGCCTATAGAGGAGAAGCTTCCTAGAGAAGCTGTGTAGTTTTGGAGGGAAGAGCTTCACATGAGGGTGGAAACCCTAATTGGTGGGACCATGGTGGAGAAGAGGTTCCTTTATTTATAAGGAGGAGATGGCAACCCATTTTCATGTGTTATGGTTTAGATCTTTAGACTTGGGTCTGCAAGGCTTGCATCCCTGGGCTATTTGGCAGGGTGATGGTACCCTCGGGCACTAGGGTGTTCCTGGTCGGGAATCCCTACCTCTTCCTCAAGGAAGGATTATGATTGAGCTACATTTCCTCAATCCAGCAATGGTCACAGCTTCATTCATCTTCTACAGTGTTATTTCTGCAGCAGAGAGGATTTTGTGTAGCTGGGTGTAGCTAGAGAGGATCTCATCGAGTCTTCTTATCTTGTTTTCTTCAGTGTTGGAGGGATATATTAATTGGAGGAGCTGCAAGGAGGATTCTCAGTCTATATTTCAGATCAGTGGAATGAGGCGACACTTCCATCGTCTCCCACTGCGCAGTCCATGGAGGAAACTACGTTATTTTGGAGGAGGCAATGAGAGAGGGTTTCTAGAGCTTGAATGGAGAAGTGTTTATGAGACAAAGGGATCAAAAATTTTATTGGAGACATTATCAGAGGAGGGAATCTACATTTCAGATCTACCATGGCCTCATCTATATTTTGCATCAGTTGCAGTGATAACTCAATTGTCACATTTTGTAATTCTTCGACATTTCTAACAATCTTCTTAGATTGGCTAGAAATCATGTATGTCAGCCCATTTATTTGTTTTTGGGCTTATTTATTGTATTCCTTCAGCCACATATGTGTTTCATTCATATTCAGAAGTTATGCCTTCATGTACACTGCATAGTTGCAGCTACTCCGGCATTTTGTGGAGTTGCAGCTACTCCTGTATTTCATGGCTATTTCATTGAAGGTTGGATCTCAAAGCTTGAGTGGCTTGTCCCTCATGATATCTCTTCTATTTATCTACTGATATATCATAATATAATTATGGATGTAGCATTTCCCTCTTATGATGTATTCATAGTTGCATATTTCATGTTTATGTTCATATATTGATGTAAGCTCTCTCATTGAGCATTGTTTTAGATACCTAGACTGGGGAGATCTGAATAACCAATCTAGAGTTATTTCTTTGAGCTTATTTTCTGCAGGGGAGTTTTATTAGAGTTTTTCTAGGGCATCCCAGCACTGTTTTCCTTATTTATGTAGCAGATTCCTTATACAGCGTCCTCAAGGACCCTGTAGCAGAAATTCCCAAGGTGGAATATTGCATATCCATAGGCAGAGTCTGAGAAGGGCCAGCTAGCCTCACGATTTCACCATTATTTAGAAGGAGTCATATCATGTAAACTAACCATCATTAAATCTCTAAAATGGACTTTCAGTGTCTCACTGAGGAAGGAAAAATGGAATATCTTCAGATATTCCCGATCGAGAAAAATATTCCCCATTTGGAATATTACAGTGGCATCAGAGCATGATCTTGGCTCATCATGTGCCCAAGATATATTTCCATCATCAAGAGGAGCTTCTCTCCAAGGAGAGGATATTGACAGAGGAAACAAGGAAAGAGGAATGAAGGAAGAGGAGGTTTCCCTTCTTCTTTTCCAAACCATTGAGCACACCATTGAAGATCTGCTGAAAGGGAAAATTTTGGAGAAATTTTATGAAAGGGGTTTTTGGATGGAGAGAGCCCTAGCTATTCTCATGGAGTGTTTGAGCATTCAGCCGCACATGTAGGTCCAGAGCACAGTACATTGCCCATAGCTACTGCAAGAATGATGGATGGAAAACAGTTGAGGACTTTGGAGTAGCAGCGCTGCAACTCAAAGGTATGATTTATGATGGTTGATTTCAAAGTTCTATTTCATGTTTTCATGCAAATAAGAGATCATATGTTGAAGTCACAAAGATTTTTTCAAAGGGGATTGACGAAAAACAATCTGCAACTGGGTGTGACAAAACTTCAAACACTTTGCATGCATGGAGGGGAACCATGAAACAATGATCATTCCATCTTCCTAGAGGGGGAGTAAATCAAGAGAATGGCTTGCTAGAGGCAAGACCCCCATTATATGAAGGGAACCCTTCCATTTTTAAGGCTGTGGAGATATTATCTCAAAAGGAAGGCCAAGATCCAAGGCCTCTTACTCAAGAAGAAACACACTCACATGTTGGTAGAGAGGAGGTACATAGAAGAACCTACAGTGCTGCACCATTAGAAGAAGAAGAAGATTAGGGGGATTAGCATGAAGGGATGATGGGAATCCACCCTTATGTATTTTTAGAGGTTTTCTTCACATTGGAGAAGGACTGCACTGTGCAGTAGAGAGAGAGGGCCTTTCATTCCTCTCATATATTCAGTCCACTTCCTATATCGATGTCTCACTTTTGGAGGCTTTCCATTTGGAAGGTCACATGATCTAGAGATGATGAGAGGCATCATGTCATTTGGTTCACTACTCTTGGATTCTAGAGAGGTGGAGACATTGGAGGAATCCATCACAGTGTAGAGATTTTGGGGTTAAGCAGAAGGAGGAGGGATACACTCTCTCATTTTCAAGCACCATCCATTCTCATCAGTTTCACTACGCAGATAGAGTTGTTGTATGGATGCAGGATAACATCCTCATGATGCCAGACGACTGCTCCATGGATTTGGTGAGAGATAGGTTACTTACTTTTGGAAATAAATCTTTCATGCTTTGGAGTAGATGGAGGCCGCTCATGCTTATATGGCCCATGATCAAAAGATTCTTTGGAGGTGATAGTCTCTCATGGGAGGCTCATTTTTAGAGAGCATCATTTCTATTTGAGCATGAGAAACTACATGGTGGTATGGCAGCAACTTGGAGGATGACTTTCACATGAGGGGATGTCAAGGTAGCAGGAAGCAGCGTGATGGAGCACCATATTGCAGAACACCAGCGCTGTCTATGTGGAGGATTGATCCAGGATGGAGGACTTAGCTTCGATTGAGTATTCCCCAGGATTTTGATGCATGCATGATTTTGGATGGCCTTGATGGAGATGAAAGATACTTAGTAGATGATATGATCATCTATCATCATGGCAGACTCTTCTTGACTAGAGTTTCTAGTCTCAAGGACAAACTTTTACATGCTGCACATGGGGACTTCCTAGCTATGGATTTGGATGGATACTTTGCCTTGCTAAAGGAGTTCACTTGGGAGGGAATTCAGCATGATATACATCATCATATGGATAGATGAAGAGCTTGGATTCTTTTTCAGAGGTTGGCACAACCATTCCCTTACTCATTGGAGGAGAGGGAGAACATTCAGATGAGCCATTTCAGCTCAAGGACCAGAGTACATGGTAGAGGAGGTATAGATATTCATTTTTAATTGCCTTCCTTTGCTTCGTATGGATAGCCTGATGAGCTAAGGAAGTCCACATCTCTTTATGCTCCCTATTGTGATGTACTTTGGACCCATTGTAGCAATGGGAGTGGCCATTCTTATGATGGTTTGTGGCAGAAGCCACATGCTTCTTGGTGTGCACCATTGACACCAATTTGTATTTTGATTATTCCATATTGTGAGGAGTTTGTGGCAGAAAAAAAGTGGCTAGTTTAGCACTTTTTACTTATGATTTTGAGGCAGGACAAGAGGAACTGCGCAGGTTCCATGAGTGGAACTTTGAACCACTCTCTGGTCGTCCTTTGACAACTTGCTTTTATTGTATATTGCTCCTTACATATTTATGATGTTGTACATTTTTTAGGAGCATTATTTGGAGAGTATTGTAAGAGCAACCCATTGGGAGCATGATTATCCCCGTTGTATATGTTTTATCTTGCAGGAGATACCATGGGAAAACCATGATTGCCACATTGCGACTTGTCTCTTTTTGTGGGAGGAACCACTTGGAGAATTTGCAGAGGGATTTCATGGATGATTTTCCTGATGGGGTAGCTTGGGCCATTCGTGGAGGCGATACTTTTCCAGCCCAAAGACAAAGGTAGCCCCATATGAGCAGCATATGGAGAGAGGGACGTCATTAGAAGCAAGCACACTCTCCATTCAGCCCCAACACATTGCAGAAATCAGGGGTAAGATTTTTACTTGGATGATAGCATGGATGAGAAGATCATCATTGGGAGCAGAATTTTCCCATGCATATCATCACTCCTACCTTAAGGAGGCGTTAGCACCACAGGAAGGATTCCCCTACACCTTATATCTTTCCATAAGGAGCATTTTTATCAGCTTGCATACTTGGGAGAGAGCATTGGAGGACATATTCATTGCAGCATATTTGAGCAGTGGTGGGACCATTGATGAGGAGGTCACAGGAGAAGAAGTGGGAGAAGATTTTGTTCTCTTCATGCAGTTGCTTGAGGGCAAGCAACATGTGGGAGGGGAGAAATGTAATATTTCCAATTTTAGCATCAAGCTAAAATGGAATATTATAGTTTCACATTTTATTTTTATTTAATAAAATGGGGAAGGAGACACCTTAGCCCCTTTTAGATGAAGAAATAACACTTCTAATGTGAAAGGGAAGTGAATAAAGCAGTTTAAATAAACACCAAGGGTGTGAATGGAGCCCATATCACTTGGATTAGTCATCTTTGATGAAAGTCAATAGCGCTGCCTATAGAGGAGAAGCTTCCTAGAGAAGCTGTACAATTTTGGAGGGAAGAGTTTCACATGAGGGTGGAAACCCTAATTGGTGGGACCATGGTGGAGAAGAGGTTCCTTTATTTATAAGGAGGAGATGGAATCCCATTTTCATGTGTTATGGTTTAGATATTCCTACTTGGGTCTGCAAGGCTTGCATCCCCAAGCTGTTTAGTAGGGTGATGGTGCTCTCGGGCACTAGGGTGTTCCCGGTCAGGAATCCCTACCTCTTCCTCAAGGAAGGATGAGGATTGAGCTACATTTCATCAATTTGACAATGGCCACAACTTCATTCATCTTCTACAAAATTATTTTTGTAGCAGAGAGGACGTTGTGTAGTTGGGTGCAGCTAGAGAGGATCTCATGGAGTCTTCTTAGCTTATCTTCTTTAGTGGTGGAGGGATCTATTCATTGGAGGAGCTAAAAGGAGGATTATCAGGCGGTTTTTCAGATCAGTGGAATGAGGCTAAACTTCCATCATCTCCCACTGCGCAGTCCATGAAGGAAACTATGTTATTTTGGAGGAGGCAGTGAGAGAGGGTTTCTATAGATTCAAAGGAGAAGTGTTTTTGAGACAAAGGGATCAGCCCTTTGCTTGGAGACATTATCAGAGGAGGGAATCTATATTTCATATCTGCCATGGCCTCATCTATATTTTGTATTAGTTGCAGTGACAACTCAGTTGTCACATTTTTTATTTCTCTGACATTTCTAGAAATCTTCATAGATTGGCTAGAAATCATGTATGTCAACCCATTTCTCTGTTACTGGGATTATTTCTTGTATTCCTTCAGCCACATATGTATTTCATTCATATTCAGTAGCTACACCTTCATGTACACTACGCAGTTGCAGCTACTTTGACATTTTGTGGAGTTGCAGCTACTCTTGTATCTCATGGCTATTTCAATGAAGGTTGGATCTAAGAGCTTGAGTGGCTTGCCCCTCATGATATTTCTTGTATTTATCTTCTGATATATCATAATATAATTATGGATGTATATTTTCCCTCTTATGATGTATTCATAGTTGGAGAGTTCATGTTTATGTTCATATATTTATGTAAGCTCTCTCATTGAGCACTGTTTTAGAGACCTAGAATGGGGAGATCTGAATAACCCATATAGAGCTATTTCTTTGAGCTCATTTTCTTCAAGGGAGTTGTATTAGAGTTTTTCCAGGGCATCCCAATGCTGGTTTTCCTTATTTATGTAGCAGCTTCCTTATACAGTGTCCTCAAGGACCCTGTAGCAGAAATTCCTAAGGTGGAATATTGCATATCCATAGGCAGAGTCCGAGAAGGGCCAGCTAGCCTCAGGGTTTCTCCCTTATTTAGAAGGAATAATATCCTATAAATGCCCCATCATTCAACATTTTAAATGGACTTGCAGTGTCTCATTGAGGAAGGAAAAATTTAATATCTTAAGATATTCTCGATGGAGGAAAATATTCCCCATTTGGAATATTACAGTGGTATTAGAGCATGATCTTGGCTCAACCTGTGCCCAAGATCTATTTCCATAATCAAGAGGAGCTTCTCTCCAAGGAGAGGAGATTGACAGAGGAAACAAGGAAAGAGGAATGAAGGAAGAGGAGGTTTCCCTTCTTCTTTTCCAGACCATTGAGCACACCATTGAAGATTTGCTGAAAGGGGGAATTTTGGAGAAATTTTCTGAAAGGGGTTTATGGATGGAGCAAGCCCTAGCTATTCTCATGGAGGGTTTGAGCATTCAACCACACATTCAGGTCCACAGCGTAGTACATTTCCCATAGCTACTGCAAGAAGGATGGATGGAAAAGAGTTGAGGCCTTTGGAGTAGCAGCGCTGCAACTCAAAGGTATGATTCATGATGGTTGATTTCATGAAAATAAGAGATCATATGTTAAATTCATAAAGAATTTTTCAAAGGGGATTGATGAAAACCAATGTGAAACTGGGTGTGAAAAAACTTCAAACACTTTTCATGCATGGACGGGAACCATGAAACAATAATCATTCCATCTTCCTAAAGGGGGAGTAAATTAAGAGAATGGCTTGCTAGAGGCAAGACCCCAATTATATGAAGGGCACTCTTCCATTTGTAAGGGTGTGGAGATATTCTCTCAAAAGGAAGGCCAAGATCCAAGGCTTCTTACTCAAGAAGAAACACACTCACATGTTGGTAGAGAGGAGGTACATAGAAGAACCTACAGTGATGCACCATTAGAAGAAGAAGAATATCAGGGGGATCAACATGAAGGGATGATGGGCATCCACCCTTATCTATTTTTAGAGGTTTTCTTCACATGGGAGAAGGACTTCAATGCACAGTAGAGAGAGAGGGCCTTTCATTCGTCTCATATATTCAGTCCACTTCCTATCTCGATGTCTCACTTTTGGAGGCTTTCCATTTGGAAGGTCACATGATCTAGAGATGATGAGAGGCATCATGTAATTTGGTTCAAAACTCTTGGATTCTGAAGAGGTGGAGACGTTGGAGGAATCCATCACAGCGCAGAGAGTTTGGGGTTAAGCACAAGGAGGAGGGATACACTCTCTCATTTTCAAGAACCACCCATTCTCATCAGTTTCACTGCGCAGATAGAGTTGTTGTATGGATGGAGGATATCATCTTCATGATGCTAGATGATTGCTCCATGGATTTGGTGAGAGAGAGGTTACTTCCTTTGGGAAATAACTCTTTCCAACTTTGGTGTAGATGGAGGCCACTCATGCTTACATGGCCAAGGATCGAGAGATTCTTTGGAGGTGATAGTCTCTCATGGGAGGCTCATTTTCAGTGAGAGTCATTTCTATTTGAGCATGAGAAGCTACATGATGGTATGGAAGCAACTTGGAGGATGAATTTGGCATGAGAGGATGTCAAGGTAGCAGGCAGGAGCATGATGTAGTACCATATTGCAGAACACCAGTGCTGTCTATGTGGAGGATTGATCCATGATGGAGGACTCAGCTTCGGTTGAGTATTCCCCAGGATTTTGATGCATGCATGATTTTGGATGGCCTTGATGGAGATGGTAGAGACTTAGTAGATGATATGATCATCTATCATCATGGCAGACTCTTCTTGACTAGAGTTTCTAGTCTCAAGGACAAACTTTTACATGTTGCAAATGGGGACTTCCTAGCTATGCATTTGGATGCATACTTTGCCTTGCTAGAGGAGTTCACTTTGGATGGAATTCAGCATGATCTACATCAGTATATGGATAGATGCAGAGCCTATATGATTTTGGATAGGTTGGCACAACCATTCCCTTACTCATTGGAGGAGAGGGAGAACAATCAGATGAGCCATTTCAGCTCAAGGACCAGAGTACATGGTAGAGGAGGTATAGATCCTCATTTTGAATTTCCTTCCTTTTCTTCTTATGGATAGCCTGATGAGCTAATGAAGATCACATCTCCTTATGCTCCCTATTGTGATGTACTTTGGACCCACTGCAGCAATGGGAGTGGCCATTCTTATGATGGTTTGTGGGGGAAGCCACATGCTTCTTGGTATGCACCATTGGCACCAATTTTTATTTTGATTATTCCATCTTGTGAGGAGTTTGTGGCAGCAAACAAGTGGCTAGTTTAGCACTTTTTATTTATTATTTTGAGGCAAGCCAAGAGGCACTGCGTAGGTTCCATGAGTGGAACTTTGAACCACTCTCCGGTTGTCCTTTGACAACTTGCTTTTATTGTATATTGCTCCTTACATATTTTTGATGTTGTACATTTATGAGTAGCATTATTTGGAGAGTATTGTATGAACAGCCCATTGGGAGCATGATTCTCCCCATTTTATATGTTTTATCTTGCAGGAGATACCATAGGAAAACCATGATTGCCACATTGCCACTTGTCTCTTGTTGTGGGAGGAACCACTTGGAGAATTTGCAGAGGAATTTCATGGATGATTTTCTTGATGGGGTAGCTTGGGCCATTTGTGGAGGCCATAATTTTCCAACCCAAAGACAAAGGCGGCCCCATATGAGCAGCATATGGAGAGAGGGACATCATGAGAAGCAAGCACACTCTCCATTCAGCCCCAACACATTGCAGAAATCAAGGGTGAGATTTTTACTTGGATGATAGCATGGATGAGAAGATCATCATTGGGAGAAGAATTTTCCCATTCATATCATCACTCCTACCTTAATGATGCCTTAGCACAACAGGAAGTATTCCACTACACCTTCTATCTTTCCATGAGGAGCATTGTTATCAGCTTGCATACTTGGGAGAGGGCATTGGAGGACAAATTCATTGCAACCTATTTGAGCAGTGATGGGACCATTGATGAGGAGGCCAGAGGAGAAGAAGGGGGAGAATATTTTTTTCTCTTCATTAATTTGCTTGAGGGAAAGAAACACGTGGGGGGAAGGATTGTAATATTCCCAATTTTAGCCTCAAGCTAAAATGGAATATTATAGTTGCACATTTTATTTTTATTTAATAAAATGGGGAAGGAGACACCTTAGCCCCTTTTAGATGAAGAAATAACACTCCTAATGTGAAAGGGGAGTGAATAATGCAGCTGAAATAAACACCAAGGGTGTAAATGGAACCCAGATCACTTGGATTAGTCATCTTTGACTAAATTCAACAGCGCTGCCTATAGAGGAGAAGCTTCCTAGAGAAGCTACGGAGTTTTGGAGTGAGGAGATTCACATGAGGGTGGAAACCCTAATTTTTGGGAGCACGGTGGAGAACAGGTTCATTTCTTTATAAGGAGGAGATGGCAGCCCATTTTCATGTGTTATGGTTTAGATCTTCAGACTTGGGTCTACAAGGCTTGCATCCCTGGGCTGTTTAGCAGGGTGATGGTGCCCTCGGGCACTAGGGTGTTCCCAATCGGGAATCCCTACCTCTTCCTCAAGGAAGGATGTGGATTGAGCTACATTTCCTCACTATGGCAATGGACACAGCTTCATTCGTCTTCTATAGCATTATCTCTACAGCAGAGAGGACATTGTGTCACTGGGTGCAGCTAGAGAGGATCTCATGGAGTCTTCTGACCTTGTTTTCTTCAGTGGTGGAGGGATATATTCATTGGAGGAGATGCAAGGAGGATTCCCGGGCTGTATTTCAGATCAGTGGCATGAGTTCACACTTTCATCATCTCCCACTGCATAGTCCATGGAGGAAACTACGTTATTTTGGAGGAGGTAGTGAGAGAGGGTTTCTAGAGCTTCAAAGGAGAAGTGTTTTTGAGACAAAGGGATCAGCCCTTTTCTTGGAGAAATTATCAGAAGAGGGCATCTACATTTTAGATCTGCCATGGCCTCATTTATATTTTGTATCAGTTGCAGTGACAACTCAGTTGTCACATTTTGTGTTTCTCTGGCATTTCTAGCAATCTTCATAGATTGGCTAGAAATCATGTATGTTAGCCCATTTCTCCATTATTGGGCTTATTTATTGTATTCCTTCAGCCATATATGTATTTCATTCATATTCCGCAGCTATGCCTTCATGTACACTGCGCAGTTTCAACTACTTTTGCATTTTGTGGAGTTGCAACTACTCTTGTATTTCATGGCTATTTCATTGAAGATTGGATCTCAAAGCTTGACTGGCTTGTCCCTCATGATATTTATTGTATTTATATACTAATATATCATATTATAATGATGTTTGTAGCATTTACCTCTTATTATGTATTCAGAGTTGTAGAGTTCATGTTTATGTTAATATATTGTTGTAAGCTCTCTTATTGAGCATTGTTTTAGAGACCTAGACTAGGGAGATCTGAATAACCCATATAGAGTTATTTATTTCAGCTCATTTTCTACAGGGGAGTTTTATTAGAGTTTCTCCAGGGCATCCCAGCATTGATTTTCCTTATTTATGCAGTAGCTTCCTTATATAGCGTCCTCAAGGACCCTGTAGCAAAAATTCTCGAGGTGGAATATTGCATATCCATAGGCAGAGTCTGAGAAGGGCCAGCTAGCCTCAGGGTTTCTCCCTTATTTAGAAGTAGTCATATCCTATAAATTCCCCATCATTAAATCTCTAAAATGGACTTGCAGTGTCTCACTGAAGAAGGAAAACTGGAATATCTTAAGATATTCCTGATGGAGAAAAATATTGCCCATTTGGAATATTACAACAGTGTTGGGTTAAAAATAGTATAAATGCTAGTATGTTGCAGTACAACACGTTTTGATTCTAACCTAATGATGATGTGGTTAATACCAAATGAAATGGAATCAGAGAGAAGTTCGATCAACGCGCTATATTCAGTGATATTGTTTGTAGATTGACCAATGCAAATCCCTTGAAAACTCACTAACTCGCTGCTCGGAGAGAAAATTTCCCATGCTGCAAAGGATATATTTTGCATACTATGAATAGCACCATCAACATATCTAATGAATGGTTCCAAAGATTCAGACATATGCGATGAAATGTAAATATGATTACTAACTTCAAGAAAACTCTAGAATAACAAACTAAGATAGTTAATGAAAATAAAAAGCATATATACAATAATACAAAGTTTACTACGCTCATGTCTAAGCATAGTAATGTTTTAGATACAACCCATTTCGGGGTTGCGCGAATGGAATTCCATCATAATTTACTAACTCATAGGCACCCTTAGCAAGAAATCTTTTGAAAATATAGGGGCCATGCCATAATGGCTGAAATTTCTCTGTACCAATTACAACAACTTCCTGATCATAAAGTAAGACCAGGTCACCCTCTGAGAAGATACGTGGCTAGACATGATGGTCATATTGCGACTTAATTCACCTCTTATGCACTTCATTGGCTAGTGCAGCTTCACAACATGTTTCATCAAGATGTATGAGGTTAAAAATACGTGCTTCTTTAGTAGAGGTTTCAGGTAACAAGTCAAAAAAGAGTTTTAACAACGGTATTTCACATTGGATAGGCAATATAGCTTCCAGACCATACACCAATTGAAAGGGGGTAAATCTGGTTGCATTTCTCATCGAGGTTTGGTATTCCCACAAAGCTGAGTACAGGATCAAATGCCAATTTCATTTATGAGCTCCTATCATTTGTTGAAGAATTCGTTTAAGAATCTTGTTAATAGCCTCCACTTTTCCATTGAATTGTGGATAATAAGGAGTAGTAATACCATGTGACAATCCTAATTTGGTAGTCAACTCGTTCATCATGTCATTGCGAAAATGCTTACCATGATTTTTGACTATAGCATGTGGAACACCAAACCATGAGATGACATAATTGAAAAAGAATAATGCGGTTGTTTCACCTGTGTTGTTGAATGTATGCATCTCTTCAGCCCACTTGGTAAAGTCGTATACTGCGACAATAATATCACCATGCCCCCAAGATGAATGAGGGTTGATGGTCATGAAGTTAATGCCCCATTTTTCAAATGGTCCCACAACAATAACATGATGCATCGGTGCTGGCAGTTTGCTCATTCTATGATCAAATATCTGGCATGCATGACATCTTATGATTACGAGGATGCAGTCGAAAAATATGGCAGGCCAAATGTAACCAGTGCAGAGTATCTTCTGTGTGGTAGTGTATCCAGGCAACTGTCCACCACAAGCCCCGTCATGAAAATCATTTAGAACCTTCTCAACCTCATCACGAGTGAGGCACCTCCTAAAAATTGTATCGATACCACGACGATAAAATTTATCGTCAACGATCATATAATATTTGGCTTGGTATCGAATACGTCGTTGTTGAGAGCGGGAGGTATCATGCCAAAAAGTCTGGGTTTGGAGATAAATGATAAAATCCCCATACTAAGGATTATGTAATCTGATTAGAAATAGAGACCCATCAACAATTAATCGTTCTGATGTAGTAATAGTACTATCAAAGGGAAGGTCATAGAGAAGCTCAGCCAAAACCAAAGACTTCTTTGACTTGGATTTGATGAATTCCATATCAAATTCCTATAAAATGACGATCCATTTTTAATACCCCCCCCCAGCAATTGACGTGACAAAATTTATGTAATGGGGTTGCAATCCGAAAAGACAGTGGTATTTTAGAACATGATATAATGGTGAAATATTTGCACAACTTGAATGGTCGCCAAGGCAAGCTTTTCGACGTATGACTACTTCACTTCACATAATTGATATTACAACTCAAATAATATATCGGATGTTCTGTCCCATCTTCTTCTTGGACCAATACCGTAGAAATGATTGTATCAGCCACGAAGATATATAAGAAATAATCACTTTGATAATTGGGGGGATACATGAATGACCCCCAAACAATTGTATCCTTGACAGCTTCCAAAGAAGCTTGTGCAACCTTATCCGAATGGAAGGGAATCCCATTTTTCAAGAGACAAGTAAATCCTTTAGCCATTTCGGCATAGTTGGGTATGAACCTCCTTAGCAAGTTAGCCTTTCCTTGAAGTTTCTGTAACTGAAGTAAATTTAATAGCGTGGGAAAATCAAGAATGGCCTGGACCTTCAGTGCGTCTATTTTAATTGATTCTTTTGAGATTAAAAATCCTAGAAAGCGACTAGAACCAACAGAAAACACACATTTGTGTGGATTGAGACGTATTTTGTAGTGTCAGAAGCGTAGAAATATAGCTCTCAAATGCATCAGGCGATCAGTCCAGTTTCGTGAATGCACAGGTAAGTCATCTAGATAAGGTTGAACAATGTTCTTGATGTCATTGAAATCATAATCCATTTCTCTCTGAAATGTTTCCCTAGTGTTCTTTAAACCAAATGGGACTTTCCAATAAGATAATGTGCCTTAGGGAAAAATGAATGTGTCTTATATTGGTCCTCTGGGTGGATATTGGTTTGATTGTAACCGGAAAATAAATCCATGAACGAAATGATTTTACATCCAGCACACTCATCAATAATCTAGTCGACAAAGGAAATAGGATAGTTGTATTTTGGACAAGAAAGATTGACATCCCAATGATCGATGCACAATATGATTGTCCCTTGTTTCTTCACGAGAGGAACAATGTTGGAAACCAAATCGGTAAGCGGAACAAGGTAAATGAAATTAGAACACAAAATATTTTCAACTTCTTCTTTAACAGTAGAAGCCTTCTTTGGGTGAACAGGATGAAGGCGTTGATGTACCAGTCTGACATCAGGGTACATTTTAATGGTATTTTCAATGATACTAGTATCTATGTGTGGCATTTCCTCGTAAGACCAAGCAAATATATCTTGGAATTCATAAAAGAGATAGTGATAAGTTTTGAGTTCTAATGGAGAACAAGACACACCATCATGAATGTTTTCTACAATGTGGGGCTTGGTCAAAATACTGATAGAAATGGTTACTTCAATATTTCATGAATTTCTCTTGTTTTCGATTGCATTAATGGGAAAAGAATTCAAAAATAAATTTTTGATCGATGGGTGATATAGTTCAATAGAATTATCTTATTAGTAATCTTGAAGATGGGAATGATGGTGATGATCTTCCCATGGTTCTCCTTCTAGCACCATGGATTCTCTTGTGGCCCTATAATTTGTAAGATTGGCAAGAATAAATGATAGAGGACAACATCAAACCGCTTTGGATTCCGGGACCTAGCCTTCCTAGACTCAGAGAGGGCTCTCTCTATTTCTGATTTAATATTTCCCTAATATTAGGAATGTTGATGTTACGCTAGTTACAATGATGGTGGTATTTGGTTGTTTTGATTGATTTTGTTGGTTGGATGAGCATGTCTATAGGGACTAATCCATTGGGTTATGGAGTCAAAGGCTGGATTGGCACATCAACCTTCAAGAGCATCACAGGGCAGGTGAATCATGTTAAATGGATCTTAAGAGTAGTATGAATTATGAGGCGAAAGAAATAGTAAGGTTCAGTAGTGGTTAAAGAGCAGTTAAGAATTATTTAATTAGACTTCAAGAGAAAAAATTCACATTGTAAATGTAGACATAATTAAGGTGCTCCGACAACAAATCTTTAATATAAATTTTTTTATTTAGAATTAGATGAACAAATGCATAGTAGGGAAAACAATGAAAACATTGAACATTGAGAAATAGCACATCACCATTTAACGCAGCTCAAGAATCTGATAAAGAGTCTTTGATTATTGATGTCCAGCTCTAAAATTATAGTGCTCCAATAGTAGTTCTTACAATGGAGGTTATAACAATATCAAACCCTTGATAATGAAAATACATGCAGTATTTAACTACAACTATGTCGGCTACCCTAATTTGATTCGGCATCGTTCATGAATTACAATTTAACTAAAAATAGACAATTGTGTGCGTGCAAGGCCCGAAAAAAAAGATTCTCTGGCTCAACACCGACTGTAAAATTAACTTTGGAAGCTCTTCATAAATAAAAAATCAGGATGAAGGTGGCTGAGGTAGTCACGAATAGGAAACAATAGTGGCCTTGACATCTGGCCTTACTTTTGGAGCCGCCACTACTAGGTTATGAAATATTACATGATGCTGGCTCTTCAGTTCGATCGGTGACTATGTTGACATGTCCATCATGCCTTTTCAATCTTGGTACATGCACAATTTTCCCCACTCCTTCTTTCCTGGAATCATCGTACCTATGACTTTTTGGTACAGTTCATCCACCTCTGTGTATTTGCTAATAGTAGGTTTGGTGAGAAAAACATGCTTCACCTCACATTGAATGAAGATATCATTTCTTAGGAGATCCAAAACAACCTTCCAGGTCACCTTCCCTTTAATGTTGGAAAATTTGGTGGTATCCTTAGCTACTTCCCTGAGCTTGTTCATGTAATCTCCCTTTTGGACTAGCTTTTTGTTGATTACATATAGTGAAGGTAGTCCTTTTTCCCTCAGGGGCTCAATATTGTTTCAGAATATGCCAATGGACATGTCTAATTAATGACAGTTATCCTCCAATTTCCTCACTAAATTCCTCTTAGTGAGGACCCTTTTTACCTCTAGTATGGTTTATGTTCTATCTTGTACATCCAGGTTGTCCAGATCAAAACGGTTTTGGAGCTGAGAAATTTTATGAACTTGGGGGTTGCTTTTGGCATATTTTCCAACTCCTAATTTGTTTTACCAATATCAACTTTGCATTTTTCAATTAACTCCTTCTGTTAATAAATATGTGGATATAATTCCAGATCCCATCCATTGTCTCTATGATACTGCCACAAATTGTCATCGTCATTTGGCCCAATATGCTGCTAGCAGAAAATTCATTTTCTTCCTTCTCCAACCTCTCAATCTGCTTCTTGGATATCTCATGTGAATTTTCTGATCTAGCCTTTTGATCCCTTAGGATGCCAATCCGTGTCTCAAAATTATTGATCTCTTGTGATTGCAGGGTCATGTTCTCCATATATTTGGACAACTTATCTATCCCACTAGATGTTCCAGCAGTTGCCGAAATAACTGATGGAATTGAAGAGATAGGGACAACTACTAATGGGATGAGTTCCCCTCAATCTGCTTCTTCTTTCTCCTTCAGTAGCTTCTCCATCTTAGTCTCCATTTGTTTGATTTGGGTAGAATTTTAAATAACTAACTTCATTAGCTCTGACTTCTGTGTCTCATCTTCCTCAATGCCTTTAGCTAAGGGGTCTTCTGTCAGTGACATCTTGAGCTGTTTCTTGAGGGCTGTTATGTCAGAATTATTCTTCTTCAAAAGCTCCTCCACAGCTTGAACATTGGTTGGGTCATGCCTAATATTCACTATTAAATCTTCTAGAGACTTGATCCTTGAGTCTCTAGCCATGGCAGATGCCCTCTCCATCTTGAGTTGTGATTAAGTACTGGATAAGGAAACCTGTAGCTTTGACAAGCTCATAGCATTGTTTTTCGATGTTGAGGCTACCATCTATCCAATATTGTGTTATTCTATCTGGTCAATATGATGGATGTGACTCCTTAGTGGTAAACTTGAATGATGCTTTCTTATAAGCTCCTGCTCCTTGAGGTTGTGGGACCAAGGCTTCTAGAAATTCCATCTGTATCCTCCGTTTTTCAGTTTCGAAGGCAGAAAGTAGCCTGCTTTGTGAACTTGAGGTCTACCTCTATAATTCGCTATATGTATTAGTCTTCAACACCTCATTCCTCAATTTGATCTCTTTGAATATCTCAAAGACAAACTTCACTTAGCCTTCTATTACAGGTCTTTAAGAAGATGCTTGTAGACCTTGTTGCTGAAAAGATAATATGGTTGATGATGTAGGTGAGGCCATTGTCTTCCCCTACTAATGATGACTTACGGGTGTACATGATGCGAATCACTATCTGCTACTCTGATTCACCTCCTTAATCAATCTCCATATGAACTCAGGCCCTTTTCCTATATTTTATCTTGAATTATTTGCTAGAGGTATTAGTCACCGAAGGTGACTGATCCTCTCTTGGCCTCTTGCTCTATATATCTCTCTCTCTATTTCTTTCCCCTTGTCTTCCTTTTTCCTGTCCACTCCTCCTTTCTTGCGATGTTGGGGTTTGGAATCCTAAAGTGGAGATCACCTATTCTTCATCTTCTTGGAGGGTGTTGGTCACCCATTCTGTTTGGTTGGAATACCACTCAATTGTAGGTTTGTGTGTATGAACATAGGGTGTGGATCTATTTTCCACCATTTTCTTGGATATAATCCCTGCAGGGTCATAAGATGAAATGAAACTATGACTGAAACCCATCCCCTTCAACATCTTATCTGCCTCTTCCCATGTTTCTATGTTGTTGTAGATGAAAGGCCCAACTTGTGTCTTGATCTTGAACTAAGCCTTCTTCTTTGCAGAAAAGAAATGGAGCTCATCTGCATCTATCATCTACCTTATGTACTCCAATGCAAATACCCCCATAGAGAGGAACTTTGGAAATTTGTAAGGGGATAGCTAACTTCCATAGACTCGAATCGCTGTGTAATTTCGGTACAAGTACCAATCTACGGTATTCACCTGCTCTGTTAGCTGCATGGTTTTCCTGATTTCTTCAATTGTCCTAGGCTCTGTTGTAATGTTGAGTGTGCTGAAAGCTGGATGCATAAACAATTCCATAAAGTCCTTATATGTATATTTCTTATGTTCCTTAAATAGTAGGCTAGTCCAGAAGATGATAGATTGAGGCTCAACATATTCATTTACCTTGGCCATCTGAAATTGAAACCTGCTAGACTAGAAATACACAAATATATACACTGACACAAAGGTGTAATTGAAAACATCATCTGTATGAAACCTTAAAAAATATTCATGAATGGCATCTGCTAGGAACTGGGCATAATTAAACATGATGGTGGGCTTAGATTTTGAGGAGAGAATGGAGACAAATCCTATCACAGCTTCATTGACCCATTGATCATAGGTATAGCTTAATAAATAAGATAGGACAGTGAAACTTTTCTTGGTCCTTTCAGGAAAAATGGATGAAGAGTAGGGTGGGTTTTTGATAGGCATTGGTGCATCAGTTGCCATGAAAAGTTGTAGAGTTTTGGCTCTACTAGCAAAATAAATTATGTGATAAAGATACCTAATGGTTTCATAAGAGAAGGGGACTGCTTGCTCAGGTGTGGGGACCTGAATAATTTGCTGAATGGATTAGGCATTAATGGTGAACATGATTTCTCCTATTGGGTTGACTATGGTCTTGTGATTAATGTCATAGCAAGCCTGGCATTTCCTGAAGAATTCGGGGCAATTGTGGGTTTTGGGAAAGATGTATAGAGACAACTAAGTCTCCCACAAGCTAATTTCATCGGCTTCATCGAGAAATTTTTCCTCAAGCTAGCAGTAGACATCGAACAAGTCAAAGTCTGACTCCTTCTCGTGAATTTTGTAATCTCGATCTCCCAAGGCTGTATGATCTAAATCCAATTTTGGGTACACCATGGTGTGAAAGGCTCCTGGTACTTCTTAGGAGGCATGAATAATATTCTGTAAGTTATCTTCAATCTGCAATGCAGAATGGGATATAAGAAAAGGGATAAGAGAGGGGAAATATTGGTATTGGGGAAGGGAGAAAATAGAAGGGACCATGATTAGAACATTTTGAAGGTGAGACTATGATTTGGTTGGCCAAGAGCTATTGATACATTTGGTGAACACATCATCTCTTGCAGCAATTCGTTTAACATGTGATCTTTCCTGTAATTCTTGGGAAATTCGATCTATGAAACCTTTAATCAAAATAAGCACAAAAAACTGTGTATTAGGTTTGAGTTTGGATTTTAATATGTGATTGGTGAGATTTTGGGGTGGTGTAGGTCCATTGGAAAATGACACACCAATTTATGATGCAATGGATTTCTTGGCAGAAGTAAACGCAATTGGATGGGAGGGACAGGTCTGTGGGGATGTGGCAGAAAGGGAGTGGGAAATGGATAGACCACTGGTTGGTGGAGGTAATGGTTTCATTTGGTGGAAGAAACTAATTTTAGAGCGGGATGGTGGGAGTTTATGGTACTAGAAGGGGGGTGAAAACAACCCTAGAGCATGACATGTAGCGAGTAAGGCGATATTAGCTATTGCCGATTTCAGACCCCCCCCTCGTTGTTAATTTTCGGAGGGTGAGGGGGGGTCAGAATGTAATATGGGTTGTCGAATGTGTGGCAGGGTGCAGAGATGAAGGGGATTTGTAGGGTGATTAACGCAAGTGGTGATGAGTGACGTGGGGTGTGACAGGACAGGCGATGCGATGGTGGGGTCGGGATAGGAGGGTCGAGGGGTAATGTAAAACTTTAGGATAAAGAAAACATGAAAGGGGAAGGGTATAAGAAGAAATGAATGTGGTTGGGACTTAAGATAAAGACATACCATAAGGCCCCTTACCTTTATAAAAACACCCCTTTTCAGACCTTTAGAGCATAATTTTTCCTTTCACTTTGATTTCCCTTCTCCTGATTTCTCTTTTGTTATCATAGGAATACAACAAGAAATTTTTTAGGCTGCTTATTTATATAATGAACTTTACATTTTTCTCCCTTTCTCTTTTCCAACAAATCTACCTACCCAAACTACAAATCTAACGTTTTTTCTTCTTTTTAGGGTGCCTTTAGATTTGCAGATCCTGAAATCATTTTTCTTTTGAATTTCTAACCTACTACCTATCCCTTATTTCACCTATTGGTTCAGATTAAGATGTTTAAGCAATGTAATTTTATACCTACCTAATGATAATCCAAGATTAAATGGTTTGGAAAATCTTCATCTCCTAACTTATCAGTAGAAATTTCAAAATTTCACAATCATACTTAGGCTATATGATTTCAAAAATGTTTCTAGATAATAGTGGCATTTTGATTTGTAGGAATTTTAGAAATATTCATTTTTTGTGGGGCTTTCTGTTATAGGTCAATTTGGACATCGTTCCCAATGACCTATTTAATTGGGCATCATCTCCAGGACCAATGTAAAGGGTCTATCATCCCCTAACGTTTCAATTGCTACATGACCTAAGATAAAGAACAAGACAAATCAATCAAATACTTTCATCTCCAAAGGTTTCCAAAGCTTGAAGTTTATAATATATCATATGGTAGCTCACCAACGTTGCCTCTAAAGGGAATAAGTGCATTGCATATGCAGGTATCCTTATGCAAGGCTCCTCTACAAAGCACTTTCCAACATCCATGGGTGCGTTGGTCACATTGGGAGAGAAATTCTCATTGTTTCGGAATCCCCACTTGGCCAGTGCCTTCTATAAGAGTTCACATGTGTCAAAATTCGAATCCATGTGTCCATATAACATTTACAAGATTGGGAACATGTCTTGCCTATTATTGGAAAGTCATTGATTGTGGAACTACTTTCATCTCCTTTATAAATTGAGCACATATCTTAGTGTTTGATAAGGAATAATTTGTGTAGAGAAATGCTGGTGGAATTTCAATTGAGGAGATTGATTTGATTGAAATATTGCTGGAGATATCTACATTTTTATGAGGTTGGGATGCTACTGGAGATGGTGACACCAAATCAATCATTGGGTTGTAACCTCCCCTTCTATCATCAATAAATATTACTTCTTATTTTTCCCTATATGCATCTGTATAAGGTTTGATTTTCAATATCATGATTTCTTAGTTGATGAATATGATTTATGATTTATTGATTTAGCTAAGTAACTTAAATATACATCTGTATTATTGCTATCTCTTATTGTGTAGTGTTCATTATTTCGGGAAATATTTTGCACAACCAGCTGGAATTTGAAGCTACAACAAAAGCAACAGAAGGAGACTTTGGAAGTGCTTCGATCCCAAGTAGGTTCATTATTTCATTATGTGTGTCTATTTATATTTAGGAAAGATAGTTGTAAATTCTTTGAACTATTGTTCTAGATTAGCACCTATATAGCAAAGAATTATTTATTCGTAATTCATAATTTTGCATAAAAAATTGGCGACTCCACTAGGGAGATTACTCTTTATCCTAGGTGTTTTAGCCTCTGATTTTATCTATTAATTCACCCAATGGTTTTTACTCACAAAGGTTAGGCTTATTAAGATCCAAATTTGCAAAATAAATGTTTTAAACAGCTGTGTTTTTCCTCTTACACTGCACCCAACGCACTCTTGGATAGGACACAGTGATTTGCATAGCATTGTCTCCCTTTTAGGCCTGCGTTGCAAAGCACTATCTCTCTTTAGAGACTGTGTTGCCTCCTTAAACCATCCAAATTCCCTTGAATTTGTATTTGAAATGTGTTTCAGTTTGTTTGCTATTATGTTTTGAATAGCTTGAGCCTCATATTGACCAGTAAATTCATCTACCTGTTCCTCCTTTGAAAGAAAATTTGTTCAATGTTTGTTTAAATTATTTTTCTTTGTCATTGGAAAGTTAATTTCAAAGCATTTTTATCGTCACATTAAATTCATTTTCTTTTGAAAAAGGAAATTGTCATAAATTCTTTGTTTCCTGATAGGAGAAATTGTTGTTTCATTCCTCATTTTTCCTTCAAAAGAGAAATTGTTGTTTATATTCCTCATTTCTCAGAAGTAAAAGGCATTTGTTTTTTATTTAGTGCACTTAGTTTCTTTTCTGCATTCATAACATTAAAGGAACTGAAAAGAAAAATCTGCATTTGCATGTAATGGTTTGCGTGTTTTGCAAAAGGAAAAATTAGGAAATCTGCATTTATTTTGTGTTCTTTGATTTGTTTACACGCAAATTGTTTGCTCTTTTCCTCTGGTAGCTAGGATTTTCATTGAAAAACTAAAAGTGAAAGATTTCTTATCATTCTTAGTTTCATTTTAGGAATTTTCTAATACATCATCACGATGAACCTTTCAAAGACAAATTGTTAAACAAGATCAACATAAAATTAATTTCAATTTACCTAGCAAAGCATTGGAACCATAACGATAAAATTTAGAAGGTCTAGGCTAGAGACATGTTCTGGTGTCGTAAAAAATAGCAGCTATCATTAACTTGTCTACGATACATTCCGAGTGTGATACCTCACTCCAAGTACGTAAGTATATCGTAGCTCGTCCATGTACTTTCGGGTATATCAGGCAGTGTTACAGTACAATAAGTATAAAGTGGTGCTCTCACTGTGTGGTTTCACATCATACATCACTAATACAAACTTGAGCCTTCTTGTGCGTTTGGGTATATTTGGGAGGACAAATTTTAGGTGCTATCCATCCATAGTGAACTGAGTTAGATGCCTTGTAAATTGTGATACACCGAAGACATCATTTGGGGAGATTGTGTGCTCATACTTCTTGTTTCGCCAGGAGTTATTCTGCAGTTCACAATTTCTTGGTAAACCATTTTTCCTACCATTACCCTTTTATTTTTTTTATTTGTTTTTGGTTAAAATAAATCATTAATTGTGGAAGAACAAAATCCTTTCCCCTGCCGTTCATGTAGACTAGCATTAAAACCACCTTTACCACCAGAAGTTACTTCTGGTAGGCGAAGGCGATCACTATCTGTCGAATAAAGTACAATTCATACCTCTAGTGAAACATCATATTTGCATAAAATAGATTTATCTCATGTTGTTTCTACACATCACAGTTCATCTACCATTGCCAAAATGGATTCTTCACAGCCACCCTTGGTCACGATCCATCCAATCAGTGAGACCATACCTCCTGGACCCGATGTTGTTCAACCAAAAATTGATACATATCCTGAATCTTCTTTGCCAGAGCATTTGAATCCTGAAGTCCTACAACAAGAAGTTGTTCCTACCTTGGTCATACCACAAATTTCAATAGCTATTGAATCTCCAATATCACATAGTCAACCACCTGAAATATACTTTGGGCCTACTAGTGAAATACTTCCACCTGATTTAATTACAATTGAAGAAATCCCACCATACAAGACACCTTTAACTCCAACCCATTTTGGGGAGGACATTTACCTGTACGATTATTTTCCTCAATTGACACCATATGCTTTTGTTGATCCTATTCCTTTTCAAACTCCTGTTGATTTAGAAGGGTATACATTTGGTCAAGTAACCATATCCGAACAACCATCTTTGGTCGGGCCATCTATTCCAATTACGTCAGCTCCTGCCCTAGCTACCCTGTCGGTGTTTACAAATTCACCAGAGTCATATTTTTATGGTGTCCCTTTGGTCCCATCAGGTTACAAATCATTATCTGGAATTTTCTTCGGTGCATATTAAAATCCATGGACTTTACTAATGTCATCATCCAGTATTTTAACTGGAAATCCTATAGTGAGTACTGAGTGACTTGATTATTTATAGACATCCTCATGGAAATATCAAACCGGTCCTTCTGGGTCTATTCCTTCAAGTACCATGTCAACTGGACTCCCAGCATTTGGAGAGAAATATTTTCCGTCTTATTATCCTCCTCATGCTAGGGGGCAACCTTTGGTCACCAAATATGACAGTACTCTGTCACTTTTTGCTTAACCTAATGTCAAAATGAATGTTTTTCAATGCAAGCCCACTCTGCCTATCCAACCACAAACGGTTGTACACTCATATCAACCAGTTCAAGTAGTTACACCCACATCAATTCCACTTGTCAATACATCTTTAATCCTGTTACAGAATCAAAAAGTTGTACGAACTTATCAAGCAGGTCCTTCAACTCAATATTCTCAAATTTTGGGTCCATAGACTCCAAATCCTTTGATTTATACTTCCTGTAACAAAAGGGGAGAGGAGGTAATTTAGAGAGACTCTGTGAGGAATTATTTTGGCACATTTTTGAAGGGTTTTTGACCTATTTTTGAAATATTTTTTGTGTTATGTCGGAAGGATTTATGGCACGCCTTTTTAAATTTTCTACTCTTGGTTAGAAGGTTGTTTACAAGCTATTCTTGAGAGCCAAGTTTTTTCCTCTACAAAGACCGAATATTAGATTCATGTGGAGGGAAAATTTTTACTCTCAAAGGCTAATTTTTGTAGAAATTATATGCACTAAGCATGTATATGTCCAAGATCCACTTGATATCACACTATTTAACATTATGAAAGATACTAAATCTATTCCACCTCTTAATATTTTGCGGAAAAATTAATTGCACACATATGTGAAGCATAAACAAAAATATTCAATCACACATAACACAACTTTTAACTAGGAAAGCCTAAAGTCGAAAACCCCAAATATATATTATGTAACATGGAGATCATATGAAAATCTAATAAAATCATACATAGCTTATCACAAGCCCTCAGTACAGTACAATCGTCATACACTAATCATGCCTAATCTTGCAAATCCATGCACCGATCTATGCCACCTGCTAGCCTGCCTCCACTGTGCAATCTCTACTGAAGAATAGCTCTGAATGAATTTTAATTACTCCATCCTTGATTGCGCAATCCTCATTGGCATCTCCACTGAGTGTGTGATGCAATCAATGCATCACTATAGTCACAACAGATAGTCTATCTTGCCCTTTCACCTATCTCTCCACTAGTCTCCACTGAAACTGCCATGCACTGTAGTTAACTGCTGTATTGTTCAGTTGATTTATGAGTTATTATTTTTGAATTAGTAAACTAAATAATTCACTTCAGTTTCACTAGTGTATCAATCAATCAGAATAGATACAACTAGCCCAACTGAATCTAACTGAGTTAAACTGAATACAACTCCATAACTACTTCTTCTAACTGTGTCATAACTCTGCCACTTGAGTTCTAACTAAGTCCTACATGCAATAGCTCTAGTAAACCCTTAGGAATAGCGTATTTCCTTCTGTCAGCTACTGTGCCATATCTGTGCACTGAAATGAAGTGCTCCAATAGAATAATTTGTTGTTTAGAGTCTGATTATTATTAAGAGCTAATAATAATCGACATGCATCTATTTTTAGATTGACAATATAGAAATAGTCTTCGCCCAATATTATAAAAATAGAATTTCATCTATTTTTCCAACTTGATCAACCATCCACAAATAGCATCTTGTAACTTCTGAAATATGATCGAGATGTTTAAAAATAGACATGGTCTAAAAATAGACTTGCGATAAAAATAGCTTGCGGGCCCACTTAGTGAAGGTGACTCTTTTCACTAAGCTCATCATCTTGTTGAATCTCAAAACTCCCTTTAACCAAGATAGGGATTATCCTTCACCTTGATCTTGCCTCTATGGTATTCGAATTTTCTCTTGGTGAGCGCCTTCGTCAGAATATATGCATCCTGATCCTCCTTGGGAATGTACTGAAGCAACATGATCTTCCACTACACAAAATATCTAATATGATGATACCAGATATCAATATGTTTAGATCTATCATGAAACACAGGATTAACGAAGAGTTTAATGAAACTATGATTATAAAAATGAATCACAGTGGGATCTAAATGTGAACCGAACAAACCAACCAGAATCTTCCTCATCCAGATAGCCTCACATGTAGCTAAACTTGCCGCGATGTATTCTGCTTCTGCTGAACTGAGTGCCAAAGATCTTTATTTTCTGCTGTACTAAGAAACTGTTGTAAATCCGATACTGAAAATCCCTCCTGATGTGCTCTTTCTGTCTGTTGGGCTTCCTTCCCAATCTGCATCCGTGAAGCCATGCAACTTCACTTCATCCTTATTTTTGTACCATAGCCCATACTCAGATGTGCCCCTGAGATATATCAGGACATGCTTGCCTGCCTTCCAAAATAGCTTGGTAGGCTTAACCATTGCTTGTGAAAGCTGGTTTACCGCATAGCATATGTCTAGTCTTTTATTGAATAATACATGAGCGAACCCATGAACTGTCGATAAATAGTGGCATCCACAACCTCTGCTGATGTAGCATCCTATTTCTTCCAATTTACTGGAAGAGGAGTGTCGATAGGCTTACAGCCTTGCATGTGAAACATCTCCAGTATCTCATGGGCATACTTTCCTTGAGACACAAACAGTTCACCTTCCCGCTGCCATATTTCCAATCCAAGGAAATAATGAAGGAGTCCTAAATCCTTCATCTCAAACTCCTTTGCAAGATCTTCCTTGCATGAGTGTATAAACTGCTCATCACCTATTAGTATCAAATCATCAAGATAAAGTACAATGATTAAAATCTTACCCTCAATCACAATCTGGTATAGGTTTGCATCCGCCTCACTCTTGGTGAAGCCAAGTCCAGTGAAATAGTTGTTGATTCGAGTGTATCAAGCACAGGGCGCTTGTTTCAACCCATACAACGCTCTTTTGAGCCTGCACACATGAGACTCACTGTTGAAGATCTCAAATCCTTCAGGATTCTAAATGTACACCTCTTCCTCAATGATCCCATTAAGGAACGCAGTCTTCACAGCCATGTGATGAATGTGCCAACCCATCTGTGCTGAGAGAGCAAGGATGGTCCATATGGAAGAATACCTTGCAACAGGTGCAAAGGTTTATTCAGATTGAATCCCCTCGATTTGTGAGAAGCCCCGAGCAACAAATATTTCCTTATACTTCTCTACGCTCACATCAGTAGCTTTCTTTACCTTGTAGATCCATCTTGATCCTACAACTGATTTTCCCACCGGCCTTGGAATAATCTCCCAAGCACTATTTCTGACAATGGAGCCATACTCCTCCACCATGGAATCTACCCATGTGGGCTCCTACACTGCTTCTTCAAAGAAGATGACTCTGTCAAAATGCACTTGCTCATAAGAGCCATGTATCCAGTATATTGGTTAGGTGACTATCTCTGTTTGCACTGTGATGTAGGAACTCCTACATTCTGTGCCGCATCCACCTTCAGTCTCTCAACTTTTGTGGTATGCTTCCTACCTTGTCTGATGCTTGGTTTTGCATGAGTGGACTCCTCCACTCCATGAATCTCCTCCTGTGGCTGATCCACATCTAGAGGCTCATCTTTGGGAACAAGAAGTTCCTCTCCCGCATGCAAGTGTAGCTCCCTCTCAAGTGACAACTTCATGACTTTCACCTCATTGAATTTTATATCTCGTCACATAAAAGTCATCCGATTGTTTGGAAAATACACACGATAGTTGTGGGGTGTTTCTGTGTACCCCAAAAATATCCCAACTTCTGTATTCAACTCCTAATTCTTCCTGGCATCCTTCCTCACATGAATGTAAACAGGTGAGCCAAAAATTTTCAAATGAGAAATATTAGGCTTCTTACCAATAAAAGCTTCCTTGGGTGTACTCATGCCAAGTACTATATGAAGACAACAGTTTTGCACATAAACCGCAGTGTTTCATGCTTCAGCCCACAAGTGCATCGGTAGGCCTTGGTCATGCAGCATCGCTCGTGCAGCACCCACGATCGTTTTGTTGTTTCTCTCTATAACCCCATTCTGCTGTGGGTTATGAGGCGCTATGAGTTCTCTTCGAATTCCTTCTTTTCTACAGAAGTCTTTGAATTCGCCATATATGTATTCACCACCATTGTCACTCCTTAGAGCTTTCACCTGCTTCCCCGACTCCTTCTCCACCAATGCCTTGAACTCATAGAACTTTGAGAACGTTTCACTCTTCTTCTGCGTGAAGAAGATCTAGCATCTACGAGAAAATTCAACAACAAATATCACATAATACCTATGTTTCGCTATTGAGGCAACCGAGAATGGTCCACACACGTCTATGTGAATTCTCTCTAGGATCACTGAAGCACGGTTCTCCTTCTCATGAAAGGTGGTCTTCAAAAACTTACCCATTGTACATGCTTTGCACTGATCTGACTGTGCAAGAGTACCCTTGGGAAGTCCAGTAGAAATTTTCTGCAAAATTTTCAAAGTGCCATGATGAAGATGGCCCAATCTCCGGTGCCATAATTCGCTCTCATCCTGGCTCACCACTTCTTCTACTTTGCCCACCATTTTAGTGCAGCCATCTACCTCTAGCTTGTAGAGATTCTTAATTTGAACCCCTATATTATTGGTTTGACGCGTTTTTTTATGTCGAAGGAAAGATTTTCCCTCACTGAAAACAACATCATAACCCCTGTCTTCCAGCATTGCGACTGAGACGAAGTTCTTCTTTAGACCTGGAACATACATGACATTCTTCAACAATAATGGATTACCGAACTCCCTCTCAAAGGTAATGGTCCCAATGTCAGTCGCACTATACTGACCATCATCGTCCATCTCTATATGCATCTCCCATGCAGCTTGAAACCAAGCATGCGATCAAGGAAAAATCTAGCTAAAATTGCGAGGCTAATGCTTCTCCAGCTGCAGATGCAGTAGCATGCTTATTTTTCTTCTTCTGTGGACAATTAGTGGCGAAATTTCCATGCTCGTGACAATGAAAACACTTCACTTTGGACAAGTCTTGCATATTGCCTTTTGCACCAGATTTAGAAGGATTTTTCTTCCCCTTCCCTTTCCTTACTTTGGCAGCCAAAGAAAAATTCTCTTCATCTCTACTCTTCGATGAAGATCCATCCCTGGTACGTCACCTTATCTCCTCCTGCACAAGATATGACCAAAGTGACTCCCATCATGGCAGTTTCTCCCGTCCATTGATAGAGTCTTCGTAGCTATGCCAACTCTTCGGAAGCCCAAGGAGATTCAAGCTCACCAATTCTTATTCATCAACAGTAACCCCCACACTTCCCAGATCATCCTTGCAGTGGACAAACTTCGTGAGGTATTTTATAATACTATCGCCTTTCTCCATTTTTATTTTTTTGAGCTTGTCTTTAAGTGCCAACTTCCTCTGGTCACTTATTCCTTGGAAAAATTCTTTCAAAGACTTCCACATTAAGAATGGAGTGGCTTTCCCATGAAGGATGGACGCAATATGTTCCTTCACACCTTCCAACAGAATTCTCCTCGTCTTTGCAGTCTTCTTTTGCCCTGCATCAAGTAATGCAGCATCGCTAGATCCCAGCTTAGGAACATCACTATCGATGAACTCCTTCAACCCATTATCTTCTATCACCACCTCCATCCTGTCCTTCCAGGCTATGTAATTCGAGCTGCCATCAATGGCATACTCCAATCTCAACCCGTTGAAAGACATTTCAATGTATACTTGATTTTTGCACTAAGATTCTTCTGTAGCAAATTCAAATTGTCCACCAGCACAAAATCACTTCACAATTGCAATCTTAAATCAACAATGCTCTGATACCATGTAGAAATTCTATTCACTAAGCATGCATATGTCCAATCTATTCCACTTTATGCAAGATACTGAATCTATTCCACTTGTTAATATTTTGTCAAAAAATTAATTGCACACACATGTGAAGCATAAACAAAAATATTCAATTGCACATAACACAGTTTTTAACTAGGAAAGCCTAAAGCTAAAAAACCCCAACTATATATTATGTAACATGGAGATCATATGAAAATCTCATACAAGCATACAAAGCTTATCACAAGCCCTCAGTACAGTACAATCATCATACACTAATCAGGACTAATCTTGCAAATCCATGCACCGATCTATGCCACCTGCTAGCCTGCCTCCACTGCGCAACCTCTGCTGAAGAATAGCTCTGAATGAATTCAAATTACTCCATCCTTGACTGTGAAATCCTCATTGGCATCTCCACTGAGTGTGTGATGCAATAAATGCATCACTATAGTCACAACAGATAGTCTTTCTTGCCCTTTCACCTATCTCTCCACTGGTCTCCACTGAAACTGCCATGCACTGTAGTTAACTGTTGTATTGTTTAGTTGATTTATGAGTTATAATTTGTGAATTAGTTAACTAATTAATTCACTCCACTCTCACTAGTGTATCAATCAATTAGACTAGATATAACTAGCTCAACTGAGTCTAACTGAGTTAAAATGAATACAACTGCATAACTACTTCTTCCAACTATGTCATAACTTTTCCACTTGAGTTCTAACTAAGTCCTCCATGCAATAGCTCCAGTAAACCCTTAGGAATAGAGTAATTCCTTCTGTTAGCTTCTGTGCGACATCTGTGCATTGAACTGAAGTGATTGAAGAGAATAAGTTGTTGTTTAGAGTCTGATTATTATTAAGAGCTAATAATAATCAACATGCATCTACTTTTAGATTGGTGATCTATAAATAGACTTCGCCCAATATTCTAAAAATAGAATTTCATCTATTTTTCCAACTTGATCAGCCATGCAAAAATAACATCCTGGAACTTCTGAAATATGATCGACATGTCTAAAAATAGACATAGTCTAAAAATAGAGTTGCGCCAAAAATAGCCTACAGGTCCACTTAGTGAAGGCGAATCTTTTCACTAAGCTCCTCATCTTGTTGAATCTCAACAATTTTTAGGTCTTTCCTCAGAGTATTGACTTGTCTCTATCGAAGCTAAATTTTAGGACCAAATGCTGGTATAAAGAAGACTAAACTCAACCTTATTTCGAGGGACCAATCTTGAAGTGTTTAAATTCAAGTTTCAAGATTTTTTTTGAAGATATAACATTATCCTCTATTAAGGTGGCCGAACCTTGTGAAGAAGGAAGTATTATATAAGGTGAGTTATGATAGCGTGAGGGTCAAGTTTAAGTGCATTTAAGTCCAAGTTTTAGACTTGGTTTGGGGTCTATTGAGGGTGAGATTTGTTGATAAGGAGGTGAAGTTCAAGTACCATTTGTTGAGGGATGTTTTATTCCTAAGAAGGATGTGTTTGGGAAACTAAATTCTTGTGTGAGGAACATAGGAGAAATTGTGCGGAGGGAATGATTTGTTTGAATAATATTGACTATTGTAGAAGCTGTGGTATTGATAAATGAGGGAGTTGCTGCCTCATTTCAGTTGGTGCTAATAAATCATAGAGTTGGTGCTTCCTTTGAGTTAGTGCTGATAAACTAGGGAGTTGGTGCTTCGTTTCATTTGGTGCTAATAAATTTGAATGTACTCTTTATATATATTAATAAAAACATTATGTGGTTTTTTAATTAAAAATATTTTTTCTTTGTATATTTATGTGCTTTGCTTTATATAATTATAAATTGTTAATATTGATTCACCCCAACTATCATTGAATAATCCAACATATTAAACAGATACACTATCTTTTTTTTCTTCAATATAACATAACTATAACAGTCATATAAATTAAATAAATAGTAAGGGCGGATATGGATCATTCCATAATAGGGATGATGACTTACCTTATAATATATTTTTCATTACCAAAATAATAATTAAAAATGTGAAAATTAACATTTTTTTTTTTAATCGAATTATTGTTAAAAAAATTAATATATATGAGTTAACCATATTTACATATTAAGGAAAGATGCAACAATATTCTTAGTGATGGAGATTCTACCTTACTACATTATGGGGATTCCTAACCTATAAATACCTAAAATACCATGGGAATACCACAAGCCCAAAAACTATAACCCATTTCACTATAAATATAATATATATAGTATTTTTGATAATCCATAGGAATCGTAAAAAAAAGGTTGTGATACACGAGATCTATTCTAGTAGCTATCAATGTACCCATGAGGGCCTACTACCTCTATTCCTATTGGAAATGAACCTTAAATCTCTTAATTTGCATCACTTCACATCACCCTTCTATCACCACTCACCAATTAAGTTTCCTCCTTGAAATCAATAATTTATATCCTTTATTTTAATTTAACTTGATAATTTTTTATTAATTAATTATATATATATATGGATTACCACGAAGGATATGCTTTAAATATATCTATTAATTATTAATAATAAAATAAAAATAAAAAATCCTATTAAAAACAATTATTAAAATATTATTCTCTTTAACGGAGAAAAAAAGCGGGTACAATTAGAGGTCATATTTCGTTTATTCATAGAAAATGAGATGTGATTCTATTTAATTATGGTCACAAAGGTCGGTTTCCTTAACGCAAGCGACGAACCTCTTCAATTAAGATGCCTCGAACATTATAAATATTGTTTCTCCTCTTCAATTTAGCTGTAACCGGAGTCGCATTTCGTGGTGTTTTCAACGACTTTCCCTCACGACATTCAGGTCTTCACTGTTATCGGTTAAGTGGGATTTTGTTTTTGCATATTCGGTGTTCCAGTTGGCATTATTTTTAGTTTCGTTCATACAAACCCCACTGAAAAGCTGTGGGGTTTTACAGGCTGGAAAAATGCCTCAGATTCAGTATTCTGAGAAGTACTACGACGATAACTATGAGTACAGGTCCAAAAAGTTCCCATTTTAAGGCATTCTAAGACTTCTTTTGTTAGAATTTTTCCTTTCATTGTCCGCAATTTAGGGTTTGAAGATTAAGGTTTGAGTCTGATGTTTTGTCTCTATGTTCAGGCATGTCACACTTCCACCCGATGTTGCGCAACTTCTTCCCAGGGATCGTGTTTTGAGTGAGGTAAGCCTCCGACCTTCTTTGCTTCTATCTTGTATTTTGTTGGGTTTAGTTTTTTTTGTTTTTAATATTGTGACCTAATTGTTATTTATATATTCAGAATGAGTGGCGAGCAATTGGGATTCAACAGTCTCGCGGGTGGATTCACTATGATATTCACCGCCCTGAACCACACATTATGCTATTCCGAAGGCTTTTGGATCACCAGAAAAACAGCGAACAGAAAGCGGATCAAAATTTATGACATGCGTTTAAGATTCATGAATGTAATGTATAGGGAGGGCACATTTTAGCGATTATATACTGTGATTCCGCTGATTATATACGGTCATTCCATATCTATCTTTTAAGTGTATTTTATTTATTTATAAAAATATTGAAGTCTTAAATGTAGTTAAAATTCCAAGTTTTTATTTACTAGTTTTTTGTTTATTTTTTTTTAGATTTTTAGATATTTGTTAACTGCAATTCTGGGATATAGATGATGAAAAATATAGTTTGTGATTAATTTTGAAATTAATTTTACAAAAGTCATGAGCAGTTTTTACTTTTTTGAGCTTAGCATATAAAAATGCAAATGTAGTAAGGGAACAATATATGCAATAAGTACACATGGTTGCATGCCACTGAAAACTCATGTAAACCTTTAGTAGTATTGCATTACATAGTATCTATATATATATTTTCACTTCCACATACCTTTTCATATATAGGAAGTCAACTAGCTATATTTGGAAAAGTTTTCGAAAAGTTATTAGACTATGTTGTTGTCATAGTACACTAAGAAAAACACTTAGTAAAAAATTGTCAAGGTAAGAAGTCTTTTGAGGTACGGCATGAAAATTCAGTAGCTCAACTTTTCATCTCAAGTTGCTGAGTCGGTCCTGCAAATGCAATCTATCACTGATAAACTAGAGGATTGGGACTATATTTCCCTTATTACAACTCAAGCGCTAATTGGTAAAATGCGTGGAGTGCATACACTATCCTCATAAGGGTTGATCAAGAAGTCCAAGTCATAAAATCCGCCAAGACGGCATGATGTTTAAATGATATCATTATCATGTTCTATTTGCTCATTTGCACAAAAACACTTCTATTCCATTCACTCTAAAAACTATTACAAAGAAAAATTTCCTCTTACAAAGGGATTACAAAATTTGGATTGCTGCAATAACACAGTGCCAAAACTAACTTTCTGTCTCACCAAAAATTCTCACAAAAACAGTGCTATGCAAAAATTTGTTTTTTTCTTACAATAGCCTTTGGGCTCTCACACTCTATTTTTAACAATACACTGCTGTGTATATATATATATATTTTCATTAGCTCACAGAATATATGTGGCGCAACACATGTAAATAAAAAACTGAATAAACAACTAACCAAGAATTAAAATTATTGTAGAATCTCCCTGGCCCACAATTACAATGGGGCAAAATGTTTTTAATATATGTTAAAACATATATATAACCAAAGGTTTTTATAATGCAATTCCATTACGTGATTACATAAAACATTTCGCCATATATAAAAAAAAACTTTATAACATGAACTTACGTCAAAACATAAAATAAAACTTCCGCCCGGACTTTAAAAGAAAAGAAAACAAAATGTAATAAAAAATCGCGTAACAAATGGGGTGGGTGACGTCAGGCGCAAATGTGATGTGAAAACCTTTTTAGGGCACGCTTTATAAGCTTTCGGGTCTAGAAATGGGATTTGCAGGTGGGCTAAAAAAAAACCCGAAAACTTATGAATTTTAGCTTATAACAAACTTCGGGTCTGGTTTCTGAGTTGCTGACGTCAGCTCCAATATAACGCGATGAGACGCGATTGGACCACGTCTTTATGTGCTGGCAGTGGGACCGGCGCTGTCGTGGCCTGCGGGGACCACCAGACTTTAAACAAAAAATGACTTCCCGCGTACAAAACTAAGAGACTCTGTTTTGAATTTCAAACTCCGTTTTTCAAATACAAAGGATTGTAAGGTCTATTAAAAGTCTAAATGACTTTTCATTCAAAATAGAGACTGTGGTGTCCTGTTTAAAACCACAGAAACAAAAATAACAAGCGACGTTTTGTCAGAGTTTTTCAAACACAAAATAGCAAGCGGTTGTAGTGCAGGGTAGTTGAAATGAACATTTCAACACTCCCCCTTAAGTTGAAGTATCGGGCTATCATTCATACCCATGCATTTCCTTAAATATTCAAAGCTTTTCTGCCCCAATGGCTTTTTCATTATATTTGCAAATTGCTTCTGAGTCCTGCAATGTTTTAAAATAATTTCTCCATTGATCACTAGCTCCCTGATGTAGTGAAACTTAGCATCTATGTTCTTTGTTCTTTTGTGAAACACAGAATTCTTAGACAATGCTATGGCTGAGCTATTGTCACAATAAATTACTATGCCTTTTACCTGTTGTTGACATAAACTCCTTAACATTCTCCTCATCCACACTGCTTGACACGCTGCTATTGTAGCTGCCATAAACTCTGCCTATGTTGTAGATATTGCTACAATAGGTTGTTTCTTAGAAGCCCATGAAATGGCTCTTGAACCCATGTGAAAAAAATAACCAGAATTACTTTTCCGGTCATCTACACTTGCAGCCCAATCACTGTCAGTGTATCCAATTAATTCTGAATTTTCTGAAGTAGTGTATAAAATTCCATACTTTTTAGTTCCTTTCACATACCTCAGAATTCTTTTTGCTGCCTGCGAATGTGCTTCTTTTGGCCCCTCCATAAATCTGGAGATTAAACTAATAGCATGCGTAATATCTTGCCTAGTTGCAGTCAAATACATGAGGCTGCCAACTATGCTCTTGTACAAGCTAGGATCAGAATCCTTGATGCTGTCCTCTTTGCTGAGTTTTAATCCCATCACTGTGGGAGTAATTGCTGGCTTACAATCCTGCATGTTAAATCTTTCCAAAACTTCATTCACATACTTTTCTTCAGAAATAAAAATTTTATTTTCGTTTTGCTTTATTTCTATTCCTAAGAAGTATTTCAGCAGACCCATATCAGTCATTTCAAATTCATCTTTCATGACCTTCTTAAAATTTTCAACAAGGTAATCATCATTGACTGTAAATATCACATCATCAACATATAAAACAACAATAAACATCTTACCATCTTTCTCCTTGATATATAATGTGGGTTCTCCCTCACATTTTTCAAAACCATTTTCCAGTAGATAGGAATCTATCCTACTGTACCATGCTCTTGGTGCTTGTTTCAGCCCATAAAGAGATTTCTGGCTTTGTGTCTCTCGATCTTACCTTCAGCATTACTTTTGGTCTTGTAGACGCATTTAACTCCAATGACTTCCTTACCTTTTGGGAGTTCAACCAAATCACATGTTTTATTTCTTTCCATGGCATTAATTTCTTCATCCATAGCTTCTATCCATTTTCTATCTTTAATAGCTTCTTCAAAATGAATAGCATCATCAACATGACAATACAAAGCAAATAAATAGTTCATACCTTCATTTGCTGCCTCTTTCTCATAAATTTCATTTAAATTTCTGAACTTTGTTCCTCTTTCATTTGGTGTATAAGTGCTTAAAGAAGCACTCGAATCTGCTCCTTGTGGTGTGCTTGGAGAAGCACTCTCATTTATTCTCAAGGGTGTCTCTAGCTGTCCTTATGTTTGTGCTTCTATTGAGGGATGTATTTCAGCCATCTCTTCCTCGTTTTCATCATGAGAGAAACAATTTTTAACATTCGCTGTTTTCTCAATGCTTCCATCCCAAGCTTCCTCCTCAATAAATTGAACATCTCTGCTCACAATAAATTTCTTGGTGGATGGGTTATACAACCTGTAAGCTTTGGATTCGTCACTGTATCTAATAAAAATACATTTCTCACCCTTGCTGTCCAACTTCTTTCTTAGCTGATCTGGAATGTGTGCATAAGCCCCTCATAACCTTTCTTGTTACTCTCTTAATTAGTACTATATAAGACCATATTACCTACCTACATAATTTCACTTCCACATACATTTTCACATATAGGAACTCACCTAAGTATCCATAGAACCAATTTTAGATAAGTTATTAAACAAACTAGTTTTTATAGTACACTAAGAGCAACACTTGAGTAGATCACTCTCTTTCATAGGTAGTTGGGTAGAATGGATAAGGTAAAAATTGATCATGATACTCTTAAACACTTTTTGGAACAAAGACTATATCTAGAAGAGCAGAAAAAATGGGTCAAAAAGATGTTGGGTTATGACTTTGAAAGAATCTACAAAAAAGGAAAGCTTAATGTTGTTGCAGATGCACTCTCAAGAAAGAATGAAGAGGTGGAAGCATTTCTTTGTGCCATTTCTATTATCCAACCAGATTGGATAACTGAAGCAAGAGATGAATGGAAGAAGGACAAAGATGTATGGACACTCATCCAAAAGTTGTAGCAAGATCCTAGTACATCTGATACATTTAGTTGGAAAAATGATTCCTTATGGTACAAAGATCGCTTATATCTTTGTAAGAATTCCCAACTAAAACAAAAGATTCTTCTGGAAGTGCACACTTCTCCTTTAGGAGGACACTCAGGATTTTTAAAAACTTACCACAGGGTGAAGAAAGAATTTTTTTGGGATGGCCTTAAATCTGATATTCAAAAGTTTGTGGCGGAATGTTTGGTTTTCCAGCAGAATAAAGTGGAGACAATTAAGACCCAGGGACTTCTACAACCTTTATCCATTCCAAGTCAACGTTGGGAGGAGATTTCAATGGATTTTATCACAGGTTTACCTAAGTCCGAAGGAAAGAATGTCATCATGGTGGTAGTTGATAGACTTACCAAGTATGCACACTTTTGTGCATTATCTCATCCATTTAAAGCAAGTACAATTGCTACTAAATTTATGGACAGAATTCAAAAGCTACATGGAAGCCCAAGGGTTATTGTGAGCGACAGAGATCCCATTTTTACTGGAAATTTTTGGACGGAGTTATTTTCTTGTTTGGGTACTCAATTAGCTCATATGTCATCTTATCATCCTCAATCTGATGGTCAAACTGAGATAGTAAATAAATTTTTGGAAGGATATCTTCGTTGTTTTTTATCTGATAAACAAACACAATGGGTCAAGTGGTTATCTCTTTTTGAATGGTGGAATAACACTTCCTTCCATACTGCAGCAAAAATGACCCCATTTATGGCACTTTATGGATATCATCCACCATCCATCACATCATCTTTAAGGGAAAATTCGAAGGTTCAAGCAGTGGAAGATCACATCGAGCATCGGCAAGAAGTTCTCCAACTCTTAAAGGATAACCTGAATTTGGCACAAAATCAAATGAAACAACAGGCAGATAAACATCGCAGTGAGAGAAGTTTTGATGTAGGAGATTGGGTATTTTTACGGCTACAACCATATAAACAAATGTCCCTCAAGCAAGCTAAGAAGGATAATAAATTATCGCCAAAGTACTATGGTCCTTACAAGGTGTTGCAAAAGATTGGTACTATTGCATACAAATTGGAGCTTCCTGCTTCTTCACGAGTGCATCCAGTTTTCCATGTTTCATGCTTAAAGAAGGTTATAGGTGAAAATATTCCAGTTCAAACAATATTTCCAGAACTTGATGAGGAAGGAAAAATCATATTGGAACCTAAAGCGGTCATGAAAACAAGAACTCGACAACTACGGAATCGATCAATTTCAGAGTATCTCATCAAGTGGAAGAACTTACCCACTGAAGATTCTACATGGGAGGATGAGAATTTTATACAGAAGCACCCAGAGCTACTCAAGCGTTAAGGACAACACTTTTTTGAAGGAGAGGGGCATGTTATGTCCCTATATTACTAGTATAGTCGCTTATTGTTGTTAGTGTAACCCCGTTATTGTTATTATTGTACCCTTGTAACCCCTATTTTGTTATTATTGTGACCTCAAATTATTATTGTTAGGTCGACTAGGATTACATTGTAGCCCACTAGGATTACATTATGGCCCCATGGACTCCTATATATACAAAGGAGGTTTTGTAAATTGTATCATCCAAGAATTGTTCATTTATGTAATGTATTGGAGGTTGCGTCCTCGAAGTGGCTCATTTCTAAGACGTTGATATCTCTTTTCTTCTCTTTTTGGAGCTGGTTACACAACACTCTTTCCCTTGGCCATAAGTTCTTAAAAAACTTTAGATACTAATTAATTACATTTATATGCCTATATTGTTAGAAAGGTTACAACCTTTCATTGTATCATCAAATTTAAATTTTACCATCTCTCTTGTAAATTGTACCTTCTCTCAGAAGAAGAATTTGCTTTTTGTGAGTATTTTATTTTATCTTAAGTTGTGTTCATTATAAAAGGAGGCCTCCCCCTCAATGTGGAAAGTAATTAACAATTTCTTATCATTTTGAAGGAATATAATGCTTCATAAAATTTGGTATTAAAACCTTTGTCTTTTGGTTTTGGAGCTTTAGATAAGCCATTTTTGAATTTTCTTCATACTTATTTCTAGGGATGTTTTAGATTCTAAAATTTTGATTCTAGTTATGAGAAGGGCTTTACTCCCATAGCAAAAATGGAACATCATCTCTATTCTGTTTGTCTTGGTACTATTGAATGGATAGAAAGTTCGTTAATTGGATATGTAGTTCACTTAAATGAATGTTGTTTTGAAACAAAATGTCTTCATGTCTTAATTGGAAGGTTTTGTTTTGAAGCACATAGCTCCCTACTCAAAATTCAAAATGGGGCATGGAAATAGTCAAAAAAATGGAATATCATAAATGGATGAACCCAGCCAGGGGATATATGGTTCATAGTGATGTTGAAGAGTGGAATAGATCCATCCATTATGGAACATTTACTTCTTCATAATTAGTGTTATAAAATAGAATAATATTAGTGATGTTAGTGACATACTTATATATTTAGAGAGCTCTAAATTTTATCTTAGAATTTGGATGTAGACATGAGGATAGAAAATTAAAGTGAAATATAAAGAGCTTGACAGAATTTCCTAATTTTACACAAGATCCATTTGGTTGAATCTAAAACTTAGAAGAATGAGGTAGTTTGGATTAGTGAGTAATATAAATTCCCCTCTAAAAAGGTTTAGATCCACGCTATCATTAGAAAAATGTTCCTAGACAAGAAAGGTGCATTCTAGATGTGATTATGGAAAATGGTGCTTATAGAAAAATGCCATACTTGTTGATTTTAAGGATGTAAAAGAGTATTTCACTGATGTCAAAGGTGGTTAGTGATTGTTCAGTCCTTTCCATTTGTTGTTTTTATTGGTGACTTTTTTCTAAGATAAGGTGATAGATGTAGTGTATCATTTGAGGTGTTTTAGCTATATAATATTGGCTTAGATTTTCCTACAAAGTGATTATAAGTATAACCCTTAGAAGTATCTTTCCAACGATGTGCCACTTTTCAAAACATATTTGAGAATGGAATCTATGGTAATTTAATGTTTGTCAACATTCCAATGTCTAGGGTTCTACATGGACCTTACAATTCACCATAGCAGCCACGTGGCATAGATGAAATGATTATAATGTTAGCATGGAGATGACCTTGGATATTTAAGTGAATCAATTGAATTTTAGCAAATTTATATACACATTCAAAAATTTTAGTTTCAAAATACTAGAGAATGATAATGTGAAATTATTTTTATTGTTTACCTTTTTCTTGGTCTTATATACTGAAAATAGTATTTTTAGTTAACTTAAATGCAACTCAGAATATGTACAATTACATATCAAATGTACATATAGTGGATTTTATGAAACTATAAATATATGATTTCAATTGGATCATAATATTTTTTTTCATCCATCTCGATGAATTTGGAGTGGAAAAAGTGGAGGAATCTGCTCATGAGAACATTTTTACCGGTTTGGTGAAACAGGGCCAGAAACCTTCTAAGAGAATTTTGATGCATAGAATTTTTTGGGGGGTAAATATTTTATGATTAGGCACAACACCTTTTCTGGGTGTTCTACATAGACATCTTTCCAATGACACAAGAATCATGTCATTCGGAGTCTGTATGCAAATTTTATGCCACTCAGAAGTTTACCTTCCTATTTTCACTCCTATAGTTCGGAGGAGTCCATGTAAGCCCCCATTATTCATGAAAAAGGGGCTAGCCACATTTGTGATGTAAAATACTCTAGAAGAGTCTATTTTTAACTCTAGTTAAGAGTTGACGTTGCCAAAATTAACCACTAGTATGCTATCAGGTTTTGTTATAACTAGGCCACTAAGAGGAAGAGACATTCCATTCTTTCAAGAGAATTTTGTTCCATAGATGAGAAAATATATCTACGATAAATAGGAGGTAGAAAAAATACAGAGGATCTATGCATTGTAGTAGCCCATAAAACACATACATTACTTCTTTGTACTTGCAACCATATATCTAGACAGAGATAGAGAGTGAAGCAACCTCACCTTCTAGTTGGGTTTTCTCTCGAAAGGGTTTCTAGAGAGAATATCGTGTGTCTTATCTGTGTGTGAGATTATTTTATTGTTCTCTACTTTTCTGCATAATTTATAATTGCATGCATGCACTAGTTACAGTTAAATCTACAAATATTAAAGTTTGATAAAACTGTAATATTGTAGAATATTATACATTTAATATAATATTATCATATATGTTGTGACCAGTTATCCAGTGGAATATCCATGATAGTTTACAAATTAATAAATTCTAAGGTTTACATTTGTACATTATAATTTTTATAACTAAAATGTGCTATTATTTACAATGTTATAAAACTCATTATTATTTCTTTTAAATTACATATATATTTTTTAACTCATTGGGTCTTATGTGTTTTTGAATAATTTGGGTACTGTTTTATTATAATTATATTTTCTCTCTCCTATATATATATATATATATATATATATATAGTGGTGGTTCGTTCATAATATTTGTGTTTGGGAATTTTCATATAACAAGATTTTGAGGAAATGTACTGTAAAAATATGGATTCCTATGGAAGTTAAGCTTTGTTATTAATCTTGAAATTACTTTCGACCTAGTCATCCCCTTACTTGGTTGTAATTTGTTTTCTATGAGGCTTCTGACAATAAAATTTTATGGAAACTAAAGATATGTTTTATAACATGTTGCTAAAATTTTATATTCTTGATTATAATTTTTGTGGTAAACCACGAAAAGGACTAAGTTTGTAAGTAAGCTTGAAATTATTTTTAGTGCAGTCATTTTATGATTTTATGCTCAATTTTTAAAATTTTGCGTGACATAATAAATTAGCATTTAGTACTCATGAGCATCACTCTATGCAATGAGTACTAAGTGGAATATTCAAAAATCATGAGAGATTTTTTGATTATGACTACCTCTCATGGAAATGGTCATAGTTGAATGACTTACTTATGCAGTTGAATCCAAAAAATGATATATAATATAGTGCACTGGGCAAATCAAATATAAAGAGTAAAGGGAGCTCTACTTGTATGGTTCACGAGGCACAATATTTGCTAAGGTTTTACAAATGGGGTAGCAAGCTAAGTGGGCTTGATTGTGGGGAAAACCTCCATAGTTAAGTGCGCTTGAGCCAGAGGAGTTATGGGATGGGTGACCTCCCGGGAAGTCCTAGTTACCAGGTGCAAGTCGCGAAAGAGATGATTGACGCTATGCGATTCATTTCAATAGTTTCAATCCCACTTCTTCACCCCTGTGAGAATCACCTAATGCAATGAGTGCTAAGTGGAATATTCAAAAATCATGAGAAATTAGTCAGTTAAGACTACCTCTCATGGAAATGGTCATAGTTGAATTACTTATGTAGTTGAATCCAAAAAAGGATATCTAATATAATGCACTATGGAAACCCCTCATACTTAAATATAAAGAGTAAAGGGAGCTCTATTTGTATGGTTCATGAGGAACAATACTTACTAAGGTTTTAGAAATGGGGTAACAAGATAAGTGGGTTTGATTCTGGGGAAAAACTCCACAGTTAAGTGCACTTGAGCCAGAGGGGATCTGGGATGGGTGAGCTCCCGCGAAGTCATGGTTACTAGGTGCAAGCCCCGACAGTGATGATTGATGCTATGCGATTCATTTCAATAGTTTCAATCCCACTTCTTCACCCTTGTGATCACACGATGTAATGAGTGCTAAGTGGAGTATTCAAAAATCATGAGAAATTAGTTAGTTACGACTACCTATCATAGAAATGGTCATAGTTGAATGAATTACTTACGTAGTTGAATCCAAAAAATGATATCTAATAAAATGCACTGTGGAAATCCCTCATACTTATATATAAATAGTAAAGGGAGCATGTAATGAGTGCTAAGTGGACTATTCAAAAATCATGAGAAATTAGTTAGTTATGACTACCTGTCATAGAAATGGTCATAGTTGAATGAATTACTTACACAGTTGAATCCCAAAAATGATATGTAATAAAATGCACTATGAAACTCTTGAGAAGTCTTGCTTACCGAGTGCAAGCCCCAGAATTAATGATTGACACTATGCTATTCATTTCACTAAAACTAACTAACCAAATCAAAGAAATGGAAGAAATAAATAAAACTCCCCCTTGAAGAAAATACTTGAGGAAAAGGAAAAATACTCGAGGAAAAGGAAAAATAAATAAAACCACTTCAAGAAATATTTAAAATCCGGGATCATGATCCCCATGTTCTTATACAAGCCTTCAAAAGGGGGGAAGAAGTTGAGCTTCACCTTCAATAAATGAAAATTACAATGTGGATCAAGGAAGAAGAGCACAGAAAATTGCACGAGCAACTACAAACAATCATAACATAATTACATGAGAAAGAGGAACGACACTAGAATATCTTGGTGCAATATAATGCTTCAATCCAAAAATCTCTCAGTAAAGCCCCATCGAGTGAATCTGAAGATCCTAAATTGTTACATATAAAAATCATCCAATTAGAACAAGATTTGTAGACAACCAAAGAATAATTCGCGAGAGACGAACATAAGAAAAACGTAGCCGTTGGGTGGAAAAATGAAAATATTGAGGAGATCCAAATTAGACTCAGAGATAGAAATAATCAGGGAAAATACTCGATGAGGTCGCTTGTGTCACAGTCACCTGGAAGAAGGTGTTAATACAATCGAAGGGGGGGAATTTGGAGGCAGGTATGGAAGATGATCATTACAGTTGATATATATGAGATAATTCTCTCACAATATGAAAAGGGACTAATAAAGAGTGCCTGGATGGAGGCGAAGTCTACAACTGAACTCTTAGAGAAAAAACTAGAAGACCTCGATATTATCATATATCTGGTTAATTTTTTGGAGGACGAACCTATAACAGAGGTCGAGCTGTGAGTAAGGGATGAATGTCTTTTCTCGTTATATATGTTAAAAGAGAAGCAGGTCGCCATGCAGGCCATGCAAGAGGAGTTTGATAGAGAAAGCAAGGAGATAAATGACTTCATAGCTGAATGTAACTATTTAGGAAGATTTAGTGTGCCTTAATTTTGGAATAAATGGAATTGGGCGATTTCTTGGCAACGATTCTCAGATCAATTGAAGGAAAACGAGCAAGATCTGGGTTTCTTGGCCGTGTTAGGAGAGGAATAAATTTCCTCCGTTATGGTTGTCAATTCCTTCCACAGACATTTTACTATATTGGCAGGGATAAATAATATTATTCAGAATATTATTGCCACTAGGTACCAAATCAAATCTCGATTAGTGGTGGAAATCAACATGCACAAAAATGTGCCTTGGATATCCCCTTCTGATTGGGAGAAAAAATTGTCAAGGAAAGAAGTATTTTGAGGTGCGGCATGAAAATTCAGTAGCTCAAATCTTCGTCTCAAGTTGCTGAGTCGGTCCTACCAATGCAATCTGTCACTGATAAACTAGAGGATTGGAACTATATTTCCCTTATTACAACTCAAGCACTAATTGGTAAAATGCGTGGAGTGCATACACTATCCTCATAAGGGTTGATCAAGAAGTCCAAGTCATCAAATCCGCCAAGGTGGCATGATGTTTAAATGATATCATTGTCATGTTCTATTTACTTTACTTACTTTATTTTTATTTTTTTGTCGAAAACAATTATCAAACAATTTTCTAAAAAACTATTCTTTAATGTCAGAATTTCTGAGAATTCTAGAACAATATAGAGAGAGTAATACTCTCCTTCTAACATAGAGAAATTAAAAAAAAAAATCTCATTGGTAGACATAATTTTCACAAAAACACTTCTATTCCATTCACTCTAAAAACTATTACAAAGCAAAACTTCCTCTTACAAAGGGATTACAAAATTTGGACTGCTGCAATAACACAGTGCCAAAACTAACTTTCTATCTCACCAAAAATTCTCACAAAAAGAGTGCTCTACAAAACTCTGTTTTTTTCTTACAATAGCCTTCAGGCTTTCACACTCTGTTTTTAACAATACACTGCTGTGTATATATATATTTTTTCATTAGCTCACAGAATATATGTGGTGCAGCACATGTAAATAAAAACTAGAAAAAACAACTAACCAAGAATTAAAATTATGGTATAACCTCTCGGGCCCACAATTACAATGGCGCATAATGTTTTTAAAATATGTTAAAACATATATATAACCGAAGGTTTTTATAACGCAATTCCATTACGCGATTACATAAAACATTTCGCATATATGAAAAAAAATTTATAACATGAACTTACGTCAAAACATAAAATAAAACTTCCACACGGACTTCAAAAGAAAACAAAACAAAATGTAAAAAAAAATCGTGTAACAAATGGGCTGGGTGATGTCAGGCTCAAATGTGATGTGAAAACCTTTTTAGCGCACGTTTTATAAGCTTTCGGGTCTAGAAATGGGCTTTGCAGACGGGCTAAAAAAAAAACGCGAAAGCTTATGAATTTCAGCTTATAACAAACCTCAGGTCCGGTTTCTGAGTTTTTGATGTCGGGTCCAATATAACGCGATAAGACGCGATTGGACCATGTCTATATGCGTTGGCAGTGGGACCAGCGCTATCGTGGCCTATGGGGACCAGTAGATTTTAAACAAAAAATGACTTCCCGCCTACAAAAACAAGAGACCCTGTTTTCAATTTCCAACTCCCTTTTTCAAATACGAAGGATTGTAAGGTCCATTAAAAGTCTAAATGACTTTTCATTCAAAATAGAAACTGTGGTTTCCTGTTCAAAACCACGGAAACAAAAATAACAAGCGACGTTTTGTCATAGTTTTTCAAACACAAAATAGCAAGTGGCTGTAGTGCAGGGTAGTTGAAATGAACATTTCAACACTCCCCCTTAAGTTCAAGTACCGGGCTATCAGTCATACCCATGCATTTCCTTAAATATTCAAAGCTTTTCTTCTCCAATGGCTTTTTCATAATATTTGCAAATTGCTTCTGAGTCCTGCAATGTTTTAAAATAACTTCTCCATTGATCACTAGCTCCGTGATGTAGTGAAAATTAGCATCTATGTTCTTTGTTCTTTTGTGAAACATAGAATTCTTAGACAATGCTATGGCTTAGCTATTGTCACAATAAATTACTATGCCTTTTACCTGTTCTTGACATAAACTCCTTAACATTCTCCTCATCCACACTGCTTGACACGCTGCTGCTGTAGCTGTCACAAACTCTGCCTATGTTGTAGATATTGCTACAATAGGTTGTTTCTTAGAAGCCCATGAAATGGCTCCTGAACCCATGTGAAAAAAATAACCAGAAGTACTTTTCCGGTCATCTACACTTGCAGCCCAATCACTGTCAGTGTATCCAATTAATTCTGAATTTTCTGAAGTAGTGTATAAAATTCCATACTTTTTAGTTCCTTTCACATACCTCAGAATTCTTTTTGCTTCCTGCGAATGTGCTTCTTTTGGCCCCTCCATAAATCTGGAGATTAAACTAACAGCATGCATAATATCTTGCCTAGTTGCAGTCAAATACATGAGGCTGCCAACTATGCTCTTGTACAACCTAGGATCAAAATCCTTGCTGCTGTCCTCTTTGCTGAGTTTTAATCCCATCACTGTGGGAGTAATTGCCGGCTTACAATCCTGCATGTTAAATCTTTCCAAAACTTCATTCACATACTTTTCTTGAGAAATAAATTTTTTTTTTTCATTTTGCTTTACTTCTATTCCTAAGAAGTATTTTAGCAGACTCATATCAGTCTTTTCAAATTCATCTTTCATGACCTTCTTAAAATTTTCAACAAGGTAATAAACATTAGCTGTAAATATCACATCATCAGCATATAAAAAAACAATCAAAATCTTACCATATTTATCCTTGATATATAATTTGGGTTCTCCCTCACATTTTTCAAAACCATTTTGAAGTAGATAGGAATCTATCCTACTATACCATGCTCTTGGTGTTTGTTTCAGCCCATAAAGAGCTTTCTTCAATCTACACACTTTGTGCTCTTCGCCTTTCTTCTCATAGCCTAGAGGTTGTTCAACATTAATCTCTTCCATTAACACTCCATTTAGGAATGTTGATTTAACATCCATTTGGTAAACTTTCCACTTGTTTTGTGCTATTATGCACAACACTACTCTCACGATTTCATTCTTGCAACCGGTGCGAAAGTTTCCTCATAGTCTCTCCCATGTTTCTGCTTATACCCTTTGACCACAAGTCTGGCCTTGTGTCTCTCAATATTACCTTCAACCTTACTTTTGGTCTTGTAGATGCATTTAACTCCAATGACTTCCTTACCTTTTGGGAGTTCAACCAAATCCCATGTTTCATTTCTTTCTATGGCATTAATTTCTTCATCCATAGCTTCTATCCATTTTCTATCTTGAATAGCTTCTTCCAAATGAATAGCATCATCAACATGAAAATACAAAGAAAATAAAGAGTTCATACCTTCATTTTCTACCTCTTGCTCATAAATTTCATTTAAATTTCTGAACATTTTTCCTCTTTCATTTGGTGTATAAGTGCTTGAAGAAGCACTCGAATCTGATCCTTGTGGTGTGCTTGCAGAAGCACTCTCATTTCTTCTCAAGGGTGTCCCTATCTATCCTTATGTTGGTGCTGCTATTGAGGGATGTATTTCAGCCATCTCTTCCTCATTTTCCTCATGAGACAAACAATTTTTAACATTCACTGTTTTCTCAATGCTTCCATCCCAAGCTTCCTCCTTAATAAACTGAACATCTCTACTCACAATAAATTTCTTGGTGGATGGGTTATACAACCTGTAAGCTTTGGATTCCTCACTGTATCTAATAAAAATACATTTCTCCCCCTTGCTATCCAGCTTCTTTCTTAGCTGATCTGGAATGTGTGAATAAGCCACACAATCAAAAACTTTCATGTGGGTGACTGCTTGTTTTGTGCCACTCCATGCTTCTTCTGGAACTCTGTTCATGACTGCATTTTTTGGATATATATTCAAGATATATGTTGCAAAATGTACAGCTTCAACCCAATAATCATTTGCAAAATGTTTTTCCTTTAGCATACTCCTTACCATATCCATGATTGTCCTATTTTTCCTTCCGGCAACTCCATTTTGCTGCGGAGTGTACCTTGCTATAAATTTCTTGTGTATGCTATTTTCTTTGTAAAAACGCAGAAATTCATTAGATATGTACTCACCTCCTCTATCAGTCACAAGGACTTTGATATGCTGCCCACTTTGGTTCTCCACAAGTGCTTTGAAATTGCAGAATTTTTCAAACACTTCACTTTTATTTTTCAAAAAATAAACCCAAGTTTTTCTTGTAAAATCATCAATAAAAGTTAACATATAGTGGTTGTTTGGAAGTGATGGTGTTTGCATTGGTCCACATAAGTCTGAGTGGACAATTTATAAGGGTGCCTTCACCCTTATGCTTTTTCCGGATGGAAAACTTTCTCTCTGTTGTATGCCCAAGATACAACCTTCACATAGGCTATCCGATTTCTCAATCAATGGAAATCCTCTTACCATTCCTTTCCTATGTAAAAAATTAAGACCTCCAAAGTTGAGATGTCTAAATATCAAGTGCCATAACCAATTCTTGTCCTTTGCTTCTCTTTGGAAAGCCTCCTGTGTCACTGTTTCCATTTCTTCTCCATTCTTCAAATCTTCCCTTATCCTGAGAGGAAACATTATGTTCCTTGTCATCCTTATTTCAGCAATACATTGTTTTCTTGGAGGTTTATCCATGATGGTGCATACACCATCTTCAAAGAAAACATTGTAGCCCTTTTGAATGAGTTGCCTAATGCTTAACAAATTTAATTTCATACCTAGTACATAATATACAACAGATATGCTCTTCTTTTCTACCTTCTTTGTCAAGACATTTACTATGCCTTTTCCTGTGACAAAGATCTTACTATTTGTTCCCAATGTGACTTGAGACTTCACATTTTCATCTAACATAGAAAACATAGCAATGTTTTCTGTCATACGGTTACTACATCATGAATCTAGAAACCATAAATATTCACTCTTTTCCTCAGCCATATTACATGCTAATTTTTTTTTATCTTGGTTGATATTTTATCTAGTGAAATTTGCACTGGGTCTATTACCCATATTATTCTGCTTCTTCCTACATTCATTTGCATAATGCCCATATTTTTTATAATAATGACACTGGACATTGGATTTGTCATACCTTTGTCCATGAGCATGTTGTTGTCCACGTTTTCGGTTGCTGCTTTGGCCTTGGTTCTGATTTTGATTGCCGCCCCTTCCTTGAGCATTTGCTGGGTTGTTTCTTCCTCGTCTGTTTTGGCTTCTACCTCTTCCTCTCTTGTTTCCTCTACCTTGGCTTCTTCCTCTTCCAAAGGACATTTGGGTCTTGAAGGCATGCTCCAAATATGATTTTTCATTTCTACCCAATCTCTGTTCATGTGTCATCAGTGATGCATGAAGCTCATCAACTAAAAATTTTGAGAGATCCTTTGTCTCTTATATGGTGGTGACTATAACATCAAACCTTGAGGGTAAGCTCCTCAAAACTTCTCTACAATCCTTCTTTCTTCAAGTGTCTCTCTCATGATACCTTATCTGTGTGACCATTCCAATCAAATCTGTGAAGAATGAGTCTATGCTGTCAGACTCCTTCATGTAGTGAGTCTCAAAATCTCTTCTCAACAATTGTAATTTTGTTGTCTTCACTTTCTCCATGCCTTGATAGGTTGTCTTGAGAATTTCCCATGCTTCCTTGGATTTCTTAGCTACTGCTATCTTGGAAACACACTCTCATGTACTGCTTGGTAGAGATAGAAGAGGGCTTTAGAGTCCTTTGTCTTATTGCGCTTCAAAAAGTCCTTCTTTGCCTGTGTGAAGGCATTAAACTCTTTTTCATCTACTGGTTCTTCAAAACCATCCTCAACAAGTTCCCATAAGTATTGAGAGGAAAACAGGGCTCTCATAGTGATTTTCCAGTAATAATAGTTTTTCCCATTGAACTGTGGGAGCTAAGCATTACCAATATTCATGCTTGTGTTGGCTCCTGCCATTCCTAGCACTCTGAGCTATGCTTTAAATCTTGACTGTGATTTTTTTTTAAAATAAACTAACTGTCTTAAAACAGTAACACAAAACTCTATTTTGAGAATACCTTGGATTTTTTGACTGAGCCTTCACTCTGCTGGAGAAGATGCTGCAACAAAAAATCCTTCCTTCAGCTTCTTTGACACCTTCAAAGAGCCTCGTTTAGCTTCGATACCATGTTGGAATTTCTGCGAATTCCAGAAAAATACAGAGAGAGTAATACTCTCCTTCTAACACAGATAAATAAAAAAAAAATTGCTCACTGGTAGAGAAAGTTTTCACAAAAATACTTCTATTCCATTCACTATAAAAACTATTACAAAAAAAAAACTTCCTCTCACAGAGGGATTACAAAATTTGGACTGCTGCAATAACACAGTGCCAAAACTAACTCTCTGTCTGACCAAAAATTCTCACAAAAACAGTGTTGTGCAAAACTCTGTTTTTTTTCTTACAATAGCCTTCGGGCTCTCACACTTTATTTTTAACAATACAATGCTGTGTATATATATATTTTTTCATTAGCTCATAGACTATATGTGGCGCAACACATGTAAATAAAAAATAGAAAAAACAACTAACCAAGAATTAAAATTATTGTATAACCTCCCCGGCCCACAATTACAATGGTGCAAAATATTTTTAATATATGTTAAAACGTATATATAACCAAAGTTTTTTATAATGTAATTCCATTGCGCGATTACATAAAACATTTTTCCATACATAAAAAAAACTTTATAACATGAACTTACGTCAAAACATAAAATAAAACTTTTGCCCGGACTTCAAAAGAAAACAAACCAAAATGTAATAAAAAATCATGTAAAAAATGGGCTGGGTGACGTCCGGCCCAAATGTGACGTGAAAACCTTTTTAGGGCACGGTTTATAAGCTTTCGGGTCCATAAATGGGCTTTGTAGACAAGCTAAAAAAAAACCCGAAAACTTATGAATTTCAGCTTATAAAAAACTTCGGGTCCGGTTTCTGACTTGCATACATCGGCTCCAATATAACGCGATAAGATACAATTGGACCATGTCTTTGTGCACTGGTGGTGGGACCGGTGCTGTCGTGGGCTGTGGGGACCACCGGAATTTAAACAAAAAACGACTTCCCGCGTACAAAAACAAGAGACTCTGTTTTCAATTTCAAACTCTGTTTTCAATTTCAAAATCTGTTTTTCAAATACAAAGGACTGTAAGGTCTATTAAAAGTACGAATGACTTTTCATTCAAAATAGAAACTGTGGTGTCCTGTTTAAAACCACAGAAACAAAAATAACAAGCGGAGTTTTGTCAGAGTTATTCAAACACAAAATAGCAAGCCACTGTAGTGCGGGGAAGTTGAAATTAACATTTCAACATTTGAAAACCATTTTTCCCGTAATGGGGGGTTTGTTAGTAGCATGGTTTCTAATTTTGATGTCTGGTCCTGGCAATTTTTGTCATTGTGTTTTGTTTGTTTCTCTGAATTGCAATAACCACAAATTAAATGTGAGGCTTGACCTCATTTAGGCATATAGATATTCAGTGTTGTGTTCCGATATCGATACTAGCATCATGATTGTTGAATGATTAACCTTGAATTATAAGTGGCCTAATGCTTATCTTTCGTTGATATGATTCATGTTTTACAGTGAATTCAATTCTAAGTGTTACGATTATTTGTTCATATGTTGGTTCCATATTAAAATCTACGTTGTTTTTTGGAAAATCAACATTTTATTCTTGCAGGAACTTTAGTGATAATATATACTCTTAACTATTTTTCAGCATAGAGTGGAATGAATATGCCTGCACCTACTGTACTTGTTGTCTTTTAACTTGAGCACAACGTTATTTTGAAATTGATGTTTTTATTTTATTTTTTCACTTTCCTTGTTTTCTGTTATCTATCACAGTGTATTTTGTGATTACTTGCTTCCTCGTTGGGAATTTTCTTTTCATCAGATGTTTTCCTCCCTACTGTGAATACCATTGTTATCTACTACAACTACAAATATTTATATCTGGTCTAATTCTATACGCCTATTGAAGATCTATAATTATATTAGAGGGTTATCCCCCGTGGTGTACTGAAGACCATTAGTTACCCCTAGAGCAGGTGGGATATTTAGTGCTCATTGAATGTGTGCTTAAATTTTTTACATGTGGGAACAATTTGTGCCCCAAGAAGGGTTATTCATTTAGTCTGAATCATGATTTTTTATGAGCTAGAACAATGAACATAATTCGACTGAAGTTTCTATATTTATATTTTGTTATACTTTATAATCTGTGTTATTGAGGCTATTCTTGCTTTCTCGTGGCTCTAATTGAGCCCTCTTGATACTTCCTGGTAGATATAGACTTGTATTCTGCAAGAATAGTTGGCTTGTTTAAAAACGGTAATTTATAACTGTGCATGTGTGTTTACCTTGCCTTGCATTAAAATGTTACATTGAATCATGATCTTAGCTAGATTTATAATGTATTTAGATTTTTTTACGTTTGTGTTGACTTTTCTACTATTCATTTCAATTTAAGTCATTTAGATTTTCTTCACATAGATCTTGTCATACACATGTTATTTTGTAATTTTGATATAAATCTTAAATCTTTAGGCCCTAACTCTAACCTATAGCAATGGTTCTTCCTCTTAGCATAGATATATATTTATTTTTTCTCTGTGTATTATCAATATGTTTGGTCATACCTATAATTTTATGTATACGAGAATACGAATTCCCATGAATCTTGTACATGATTCTTTTTTCGTTTAAAATAACATAGTGGTGTTGTGGTGAGCAGAGAAACTCTCTCACCATATTTTGATGAGAAGATACGTCATTAAAATTTTAACATGCGCCTGCGTTCTCTTTCTCACCACCCAAATCTAAACTATATGTTTAAGAGTTTTTCATAGCCTCCTAAGTATGACCACTACAGTTTATCATATTATGATACAAAATATAGCCAGGTAGAGCCCCTACCTGCTTAATAATTAGCGAGAAACATAATATCGAGAGTAGCTTTAACTCCTAACAAAATTAGGTATTAAATTATGAATATTTGTAATAACTTTTTGGGTGGCGAGGCGACTGAATATACACATATATCACCAAATATTTAACTAAATACCATTAATGTTTTGATGCTAACTTTGAATGCTGGCAGCCTGGTTGCATGTGCCATGCTCTAGTTGTCCTACGTAACTTTCTTTCATTAATTTAATTGAACTTGAGTTCCACTTTCGAGGAATTCCTGTCATTTTATTTTTATAATATAGAGGTAGTCCTTAATATAGCTATATTTCTGAAAGCGAATAATGCAGAATAATTATTAGCTTTACTTAGTCCACCCAACATTCCATCCAACAACAATAATAATAAACTAGTAACTAACAGTTTAATCTATAATTTTCGCTCCAGAATTTTGACCATTTAGTTATCATGCTAAAGAATAAAATATTCTTACCCCATAAAAGTCACTAGAGTATCAGTTATGAACGATATTCATTACAAACTCTATATATATATATATATATATATATATATATATATATATATATATATATATAATAAAAGCATGTATATTATAGGTTTTAATCGTGTATACAAATGATGTACAAAAGAATTCTTAAAACATAAAATAAATAATAGCAACAACATAAAATATAAAATAAATATACACTAATATTTTATCTTGGATGCGAAAATTGAGATTACTAGTGTAATTTTTCATTGTATTACTTTTAAAATTACAATATATATATATATATATATATATATATATATATATATATATATATATCTAAGTATTCATAAACCCCAATCCATTAACCTTGGGTTATAACATAACCGTAGTTCCCTTGATCGGATTTATAAATTACCATGGAAAAAAAACCACCATGCCCAAAATCATGTGCTAAACCCATGCACAAAACCATAGGTAGTTCAACCCACCTAATATAGGGTCCAAAAATATTTTCCTAGGGCATTTTTCCTAGCACAAGTGAAGGGGGCTTTGACCGCCCCTCCTCTTACCACCCGCTCCACGCGTCGAGCTAGTCATGGAAAGAATATAACACACACCCAAGACATACAAAACTATTACATAGAACTTGAACAAGAGAAGACATATGAAACCATCATGACTGCATGACAAACAGATCGACCATCTATTCTAAGGGGTGAACCATGCTCTAATACCACTCTGTAACACCCTCCTCCCACATTTACCCAAGTTAACCAGTCTAATGGGGTAAACATGTGACGAGGGGCTACTATGATGTGATGCAACCTCATATGTCACTTTAAGGAAGTGGAATCGAGAAAACATAATCAAAATGATCATCCACACAACCAACATAGCCAAAGGGAGCTACCCCACCTTTCCAGGTGACCAACCCCCGAGGAAAATCAACAATTCAATCTCCGAGAGCCTAATTCGCTCCGTTTTCAAGCCCTCGAAGATGTTGTGGGTCCTAGTCACTCCCTTGAGCCTACCTGAGTGTGACCATGACATTTTTATACTAGTGCTATGCCAACAAATGGGATATTTAAGGATGAATTCAAGGGGTAGGACCTAGTCAATAAATGGAACTTCATGGAACTTCAATAAATGAAATGAAACATAGAGGGAATGATGCCAATGAAAATTATTGAACAGATATTTGACTGAACCCCTACTAGCCATAATAGATGTTTTTTCAAACATATCATAGAGATGCATTCTACATGTCATAATAATAGATCTAAGCATAGGGGTCTTATACTTATCTGAGAATCTCTAAGAAGCATTGATGCCTTATCAAATTAGTTGCATTATCATTTATTAGGTCATAGATTCATTTCTCATTCATTTAAAAATCAAGACATGATGGAAACCATACATTCTCTTTGTCATGAAACACATTCATAACCAATGTATAAACAAAAAAAATAATGAGGATACAACATCCATAAATGCCACATATAATCTAGTACATTTACACATGAAATACCAAGGAAAGGAACTCTTATTGACGAATGCAAAATCCAACCTGGTCTAGGACTACCACATTCTAACCAGGCCTGCCCAAGGCCAAACAACCTCACCCTCATCAATATAAATCGGCTTTACCGCAATCCTTGTTGGATCAGAAGGCCATAAAAAAGCATGTATGCCATCGGATCTCTCCACCTAAATTGTGAGGAATTTCCATGTCTCCTAGTCTCTAGGATTTACCACAATCAAAAATTCGATCTAGGGATCACTAGGCCATAATCGAGACACCACCCTCCAGGATTTACTATATATCCCGCTATTCATTGAAAAGGATTCCTAGGCCTGATAACATTTAATGGCCTGATCATTTATCGATCGGCAATGGTTAACATTTAATGTTATATTACTATAACCATGTAACAATAGTGAGTCATGGATAACAATGGTAGACCAAAGTCAATCATAAGCTTTTGTCTTAATGCCTAGTCAACCATGGTAATCATTACAGTCATGTCAACTTAGGTCAACTATTGTCCACCTTAACTAACAATGATTGTCCTTCTTCAACCATGGTCAACCTTGTGAACCATGTCCATTCCAGTTAACCCACTTCAACTATTAATGCAATATTAGTTGTAAAATTAATATAAAATTAACATTAATATTAATGTAACATGAACCATTGTTAGTGCCTTTGGCCAACTCAACTAGCGATGGCCATTTAAATGAAGTATTATGTGTGGGGAGGTTTGGCATTCAAGTCCCCCTCATTCACAGTGGGTGCAAAAGGGACATATGCACATGTGGGTGCAAAAGGGGAACATGTATGTGCCTAGAGTTTATAGTGGTAGTGGTTGGAATCAACCCCATGTCACATAAATACAAAATTGGCCCAATTTTGGATTTCTCTAGTCAACAAAACCAATATCTCACATGAAGCATTGTCAACCATGGTTGAATTAATGTCACAATGTAACAATGCCAACATTAATGTAACATTATTAAATTGATGTAACAATAATACATTAGTGCATTAATGGTTAACAATGGTCAAAATTTGTCAACTCTCTTCAATGTAAGTCAATCTCATTAATTTTGATCAACCTCATCAACCCTCATCAACCATGGTCAATGAATCCACCTGCTTACATGACATTTTCCACCTTATATATCTCAATAAACATATTTCAACCACATTAATAATTATTATTATACTAATTTATTAATAATTTAATTTAATTATCCACCTAAACTAAAATTTTGGAAAGCTTACTCATCTAAAAAATAAAATCCAAAGATTCATTCAAAATTCCATGTGAAGCTATTTGACACATGTCAGATTCCTTTCTCAAAATTCCAAAAAAGCAAAGACTGTAAACGAACCTATTTTTTTCGTATGAAACGAAATTAAGAATTTGCTTCAGTCCAATTTGAAAATTATAAATATTGTATCTCTCCTTCAATTCTCTTGTAACCGAAGTCACATTTCGTAGCTTTCTTAACCATTTTCTGTGATGTATCTTGAAATCCAATCTGTGAAATATTGTACGTTTCAGTGTTTCACTGTGTTCGCTTTGCTAGGATTTTTTTCTTGCAGGTTCGCCTCTTCCAGCTGGAAATAATTTAGTTTCTTTCATTCAAACAACACTTCTTTATGTAACACTCACAAGTTTTGGGGTGTTCGTTATCATTTTACAGGCCAGAAAAATGTCTGAAATTGAGTGTTCTTGTTGGAATTTAATTCCAACTGCCATGCACAGTAGTAGGACAACAGACTTCAACAGATATGGGATTGGAAAGACAACATGTTTAATTGTTGATGGAAATTCAAAGGACTGTGGCAGCAACAACAAATCTCCATATTCAATCTTCACGCAAAGGCAGAAAATAGAGAGACAGACAGTTGGACAGAGACTGCGTTTTGTATTTTGAAAAATTCCCTAGGCGAAGAAAAATAGAGAGAGGTTTTCTTTCTGTCTGTTGTATGTGTTTTTAATGCCCGAAGGCATCTATGAGACAAAAAAAGAAATTTTTTAGCGCTATTTTTGTAACAGCCAATCAAAGTTCTTTTTAGTTGTGAATCCAGAACCCAGTTCTAAAGAAAATCTACATTTTGTAATAGTGTTTTCATATTAATGAAATTGTTTCAATCAGTGTTAAAAATTTCTGTCCAGCATCAAAGTTTCTCTGTTTTTAAATCTCTGTGTTGAGGTAGAGGAGAATCGTGTTCTCCCTGTGTGTGTTTCTGGAATTATCAGAAATTCCAACATGGTATCAGAGCTAATGCAGGCTCTTTGAAGGTGTCAAAGAAGCTAAAGGAAGAAGCATTTGTTACAGTAGTTCACCAACAGAACTCCAGCAAGCCCAGTAGAAGATTAAGTCCAGGTATTTCTAAAAAAAAAGAGATTTGTTGTTTTGTTTAAAAGAACAGTCCTCAGAAACAAATTTTTGTCTTATAAAGAAGGAAAGACAGTTTTTTTAGAAAAACACAGTCAATTTTATTTCAGAGTTTAGTTAGTAAGTAATGGCTGGACCAAGCACCAGTATGAGTATTGGAAATACTCAGATTCCCCAATTTAATGGGAAGAACTATGATTATTGGGCCATTACCATGAGATCCCTGTTTGCCTCCCACGACTTATGGGAATTTGTTGAAGATGGTTTTGAAGAACCAGTTGATGAAAAAGAGTATAATGCATTAACACAGGTAGAGAAGGATCTGCTGAAGAGAAATATAAAGAAGGACTCTAAAGCCCTCTTCTATCTCTACCAAGCAGTACATGAGAGTGTGATTCCAAGGATAGCAACAGCTAAGAGATCCAAGGATGAATCGGATACTCAGAAAGTATCCTATCAAGGTATGGAGAAAGTGAAGACAACAAAACTACAATTGCTGATGAGAGATTTTGAAAGTCTCTACATGAAGGAGTTTGATAACATAGACTCATTCTTCACACATGTGATTGGGATGGTAAATCCGAAAAGGTCTCATGGAGAGACACTCGAGGAAAGAAGGATTGTGGAGAAACTATTGAGGAGCCTACCCTCAAGGTTTGATGTTATTGTAACTACTATTGAGGAGACAAAGGATCTTTCAAAGTTCACAGTGGATGAACTTCATGCATCATTGATGAATCATGAACAGAGATTGGGAATATCAATAAACCTATCTCTGGAGCATGCCTTCAAGACCCAGATGCCTTTTGGAAGAGGAAGAGGCAGAAGCCAAAACAGAGAAGGAAGAAACAACTCTACACATTCACATGGAAGGAGCAAAAATCCGAATCAAAGCCACAACCAAAGAAACAACTAGCAAGGTGGACACGAACATGCTAAAGGACAAAGGTATGAAAAATCAAATGTCCAACGTCATTATTGCAAAAAAATATGGGCACTATGCCAACGAGTGTAGGAAAAAGAAAAATGACATGAATAATAGGAAAAATGCTAATGTAACAAGAGAATAAAAGAACCCAAGGAATGCGTTGTTAACATGTAATGTAGCACAAGATAGGCAGGATGATGTATGGTTCTTAGATTCAGGCGGCAGTAATCACATGACTGGAAACATAGCAATGTTCTCCAATCTTGATGAAGAAGTTAAATCTGAACTAACAACAGGAACTGATACTAAGATATCTTTCAAGGGAAAAGGTAGAGTTAGTATACGTGCAAGAAATGGTGAGCATAAATTTGTTCCAGATGTATATTATGTTCCTAGCTTGAAGTGTAATCTTTTGAGCATTGGGCAGCTCATAAACAAAGATTACAATGTAGTTTTTAAAAATGATGTGTGCACAATAATGGATATACCTACAAGCACGAAGATTATCGCTGAAATCCAAATGACCAGCAATAGAATGTTTCCACTCAATCTCAATATAGGCTTGAAGGGAAACGGAAAGAATGTAGCAGCTGTAACTCAAGAGGTCTTTCAAAAGGAAGTGAAAGATGAGAATTGGTTATGGCACTTGAGATTTCGACATCTAAATTTTGGAGGTCTGAATTTGATGCACAAAAAAGGAATGGTAAGAGGACTACCATTGATAGAGAAACCAGACAGCCTATGTGAATGCTGCATCTTGGGAAAATAACACAGAGAAAACTTTCCATCAGGAAAGAGCATAAGGGCAAAGGAACCCTTAGAAATTATTCATTCAGATTTATGTGGGCCGATGTAAACAACATCAGTTTTAGGCAGCAATTACATGCTGACCTTCATTGATGATTTCACATGGAAAGTATGGGTTTATTTCTTAAAATATAAAAGTGAATTCTTTGAAAATTTTTGCCATTTTAAAGCTCTAATAGAGAAACAGAGTGGCCATCATATCAAATTTCTTAGAACTAATAGAAGAGGTGAGTACATCTCAAAAGGATTTCTGTGTTTTGACAGAGAAAACAACATACACAAACAATTTACAACTCGGTACACAACGCAACAAAATGGTGTTGTTGAAAGGAAGAATCGAACTATAATGGAAATGGTGAGAAGTATGCTAAAGGCAAATTTTTTTCCAAATGAGTATTGGGAAAAAGCAAAAAATTGTTTTGTGTATATTTTAAATGGATACCCAGCAAAAGCTGTAATGAACAAAGTTCCAGAAGAAGCGTAGAGTAGAATAAAACAGGGAGTCACCCACATGAAATTTTTTGGGTATGTGGCTTATGTACACATTCCAGATCAGCTGAGAAAGAAGTTGGATAGTAAGGGGGAGAAGTGTATATTCCTTGGATATTGTGAAGATTCCAAGGGATATAGATTGTATAACCCATCCACAAAGAAATTTGTTATAAGCAGAGATGTGCAATTCATTGAAGAGGAAGCATGGGATGGAAGCATTGAGAAACCAATCAATGTTAAAAGCTATTTGTCTTCTGATGAAGATGAGGAAAATGTGGCTGAAAATAATATCTCATCGGAAGCACCACCTCCACCAACACAAGGACAACAAGGAAAACCTCAAGCAGAAGTATGAACACCCTTGAGAAGAAATGAAAGTGCTTCTCCAAGAACACCAAATGGAGCAGATTTGAGTATTACCTCAAGCACAGGTGCACCAAGCGAAAGAGGAACAAGATTCAGAAATTTAAATGAAACCTATGAGAAAGAAGCAGCAAATGAAGGTATGAACTCCTTATTTTCTTTGTATTTTCATGTTGATGATCCTATTCATTTTAAGGAAGCTATAAAAAATAGAAAATTGATAGAAGCCATGGATGAAGAAATTAATGCAATAGAGAAGAACAAAACATGGGAATTGGTAGATCTCCCAGAAGGCAAAGAAGTCATTGGAGTGAAATGGGTCTACAAGACCAAAAGAAATGCTGAAGGTAAGATTGAAAGGCACAAGGCCAGACTTGTCGTCAAAGGCTACAAACAGCAACATGGAAGAGACTATGTGGAAACCTTTGCACCAGTTGCAAGGATGGAAACGGTAAGAACAGTGTCGTCCATAGCAGCACAAAACAAATGGAAATTTTACCAGATGGATGTAAAATCAACATTCCTAAATAGAGTTTTAATGGAAGAGGTTTATGCTGAACAACCTCTAGGCTATGAGAAAGAAGGCCAAAAGCATAAAGTGTGCAGATTGAAGAAAGCTCTTTATGGGCTTAAGTAAGCACTAAGAGCATGGTACAGTAGGATAGATTCCTATCTACTGGAAAATGGGTTTGAGAAATGTGAGGGAGAACCCATATTATACATCAAGGAGAAAGATAGTAAGATGCTCATTATTGTTTTGTATGTTGATGATGTGATATTCACACGTAATGATAATTACCTCATTGAAAATTTTAAAACAACCATGAAAGATGAATTTGAAATGACTGACATGGGATTACTGAGATAATTAGAAATAGAAGTAGAAAAAAATGAAAATGGAATTTTTATCTCTCAAGAAAAGTATGTGAATGAAATTTTGGCAAGATTTAATATGCAGGAGTGCAAGGAAGCAATTACACCCACGGTAATGGGTTTGAAACTCAGCAAAGATGACAGAAGCAAGGATTTTGATCATAGCTTGTACAAAAACATAGTTGATAGCCTCATGTATTTGATTGCAACTAGGCTGGATATCATGCATGCCATAAGTTTGATTTCCAGAATTATGGAAAGGCCAAAAGAGGAACATTGGTAAGCATCAAAAAGAATTCTGAGGTATATAAAAGGAACAAATAGATATGGAATTAATTACACAACTTCAGAAAATTATGATTTGATTGGTTATACTGACAGTGATTGGGCTGGAAGTATTGATGACCGAAAAAGTACTTCTGGTTATGTTTTTCATATGGGTTCAGGAGCCATTTCATGGGCTTCTAAGAAACAACCTATTGCAGTATTATCTACAGCAGAGGCAGAGTATGTGGCAGTTACAACAATAGCGTATGAAGCAGTTTGGATGAGAAAAATGTTGAGGAGTTTGTGCCATGAACAGGTAAAGGGCACAGTGATTTATTGTGACAATAGCTCAACCATAGCATTGTTGAAGAATTCATTGTTTCAGAAGAGAACAAAACACATTGATGCCAAGTATCACTACATCAGAGAATTAGTGAGCAATGGAGAAATTGTTTTACAACATTGTAGAACAGAGGAGCAGTTTGCTGATATACTAACAAAACCATTGGGGCAAAAAAGTTTTAATCATTTGAGAAAATGCTTGGGCATGGAAGAAAAACCAGCAGTTGAAATTAAGGGGGAGTGTTGGAATTTAATTCCAAATGCCATGCACAACAGCAGGATGATGGACTGCAACACAGATGGGAATGGCAAGACAACATGTTTAATTGCTGATGGAAATTCAAAGGACAGTGGCAGCAGCAAAAAATCTCCAGATTCGATCTTCACGCAACTAGTCTCCTCCACACTTAAAAAAATTCAACCACCAGCAGTGAATTCTGCACCAACCACATTTAATTTAATTTAAGTTTGCAACCAACACACAGCCAGCAAGCAATTCCGGAGGAGCAGCAAACCATGAGCAGCAAAGGGAATGGCACCCACCGGAGGAAGTGATATCACTCTCCTTTGTGGACCCACCAAAGGAATTCCACGGATGATAAAAGAGCTGGGGTGAATGCTCTCTAAGCACCCCACGGAAAGCATAATGGAACGAACATTTGTTTTAATATTTTTTTTATTATTTACATTTTACCGTGGCACATTTTGATTTTTAACTTTTGGTTTATGTTTTATAACAGCGGCAACATAAGTTTTATTTTTTGTTTTAAAGTTTGGTCAAATATATTTTGACATATATATATATATATATATATATATAGAATATTTATAATATATATTGTAATGTGCCGTGAGTACAAAAAAAATACAAAGGATTAGTTGACTGTGTATTAAATGAAAGTGCCCGAAGGCAGAAAACAGAGAGACAAACCGTTGGACAGAGACTGCATTTTGTAATTTGTAAAAGCCCGCACTCGAAGAAAAACAGAGAGAGGTTTCCTTTCTGTGTGTTGTATGTGTTTGTAATGCCCGAAGGCATCTCACTGAGACAAAAAAAAAGCAAGTTTGCAGCGCTATGTTTGTAATTTCCAATTAAAGCTTTTTTAGTGGTGAATCTAGAACCCAGTTCTGACGAAAATCTACATTTTGTAATAGTGTTTTCATATTAATGAAATTTCTTAAGTCAGTGTTAAAAATCTCTATCCAGCATCAAAATTTGTTTGTTTTTAAATCTCTGTGTTGAAGTAGAGGAGAATCTTGTTCTCACTATGTGTGTTTCTAGAATTATCAGAAATTTCAACAATTCTGAGAAATACTACGACGATAACTACGAGTATAGGTTATAACATTTCTCATTCGAAGGCATTTTAGAGATTTATTGTCACAAGTTCTCCTCTCAGAGTCTACAAATTAAATTAGGGTTTGAAGACTAAATTCGATTAAAAAATCCTTTTATGTGACACTTCCCCAGATGTTGTGCAGCTTATTCCCAGTGATCGCCTTTTGAGTGAGGTAAGCCTTGGGCAAATTGTTGTGGTTATCATTTCTTTTGATAATAGGAAAATAAATCGCATGTTGCATCTGTTGGGCACTTAGGATTTAGCTTTCAGTTGCAGTATTTGAACAACATTATATAAATATTTTGTATGGGATCGTTCTATTTGACGTCAATGCTAAGCATATTTGGAAAAGATATTTAGTACGGGATCTTTCTTTTCAGTATTTTTCTTGCCCAAGATTTTCCCTATTGCCCTAGAATTTCCCTAGGGATATTAACTGGGATATTATTGCCCTAGATTTTGATTTGGAAGGGTTAACATTCCCCGTATCACATGCGCTGAATTGAATTAACTTAATTGCATATTTTGCAATATTCTTTTCTTTATTATATGTTCAAAATATTCTAGAATCTGTAACTACATGTATCTTAAAATGAATTTAGCTTTTACATATTTTAAAATATACATCATATTTTTGAAATATTTCAAAATCTAGCAACGGTCTTAAATTGAAAATGACTAATATAGAAACGGTCATAAATTAAAAATGACTACCTACATGCAAACTTATTTGTATATTTTAGAGAAAGCTCTACGAAAGTACTCACAAATGAGACTCTCTTTTGCAATTAGCCTTTTGCAGTTTATTGTGGGCTTTTCTGATGTGAGTGAGCTCTTATTCTCACTCATAGTATTAATTTTATTTAGTATTTTTCGATAAAAGAAGATTGTGTCTCTAACGCCGTTGTGTTTTTTATGTTTTTAGCTGCCAGTTACTCTATTTTTCTGGGAAATCCTATTTTATTTTCGTTTATTATACAAAAAAAATTATTGGGCAGCGCTTTGCTTTTATTTTGTACCACTGTGTTGGATTGTGTTTATTTTTTTTTAGTCATGTGGGTTCAATTGTTTTGAACTAACTTAGTTATTGATGCAGAATGAGTGGCGAAAAATTGGGGTTCAACAGTCCCGCGGGTGGGTGCACTATGCCATTCACCGCCCTGAACTGCACATTCTGTTATTCAGAAAACCTTTGAATTACCAGCAAAATGACCAACAGGAAGCACAACAAAGTTGATGACGTGTGTTCAAGCTATGAGTAATTTGACTATACATTTAGAATCTTAAAAGTGTGAAATGTATATTGATTTTTATTGGTTACTCGTAATGTTAAAGGATAAGTTCTGGTAATTATCATGAGAGGACAATTTGGTTTCTATTATAACATTGATATTGAAAAATATTACAAAGATATATTATAATAAGTATTCTAAAATTAAGGTTTAATGTTGGTGTACAAATCTTATCTCAATTTTTTTAAGAATCCATCTTAAAGATGTCTAAATCGTTTCTCACTTATTATATGTTATCATTTTTTCATAGAATTGTTTAGAAGCATTCTCTGTAGTTTTTTTTAATTAGCATTCTCACTTTTGATCATACTTCTATTTTTGTTTTTATATGACAACTTAATAAAGAACTGGTTCATAAAAGTAAATATGGTTGTTGTAAACTTATGATAGAGGTGTACAATATTGTCATTATTTTATAGTTATTTAATTAACAAATTAAATTCATAAATTAATTTATATATCAACTTTAATTATGTTTAGGAATAAATATTTTTCATTATTAAAATATTTTTCTTTTAGAATTTTATGCTTGACAAAATTCAAATTCCCACTAAAATGTCTATGATATGTGTCTATTTCATGTTTGTGTAAGAATGCCAAAATTTATCACTTGGTTGTATATGTAGATATAAATATTGCATAATTTATGATATTATTACTAAGTATATGGATCTAAGTCACCTAATAATCGTAACTCCTCTTTTATTGGATTCATTGTAAAATGATGTTTTCCTTTCTAAGTAGATTGTATGCATTTACTTTTTACCTATTTTAAGGTGTTTGGTTCATAATATTTGTGTCTTGGAGTTTTTTAACAACAAAATTTTGAGGAGACTTATGGAAATGTTGAAGCATATGTGGTTAAAATCTCAGGTTTTGATCTAATATAATTTCAAAGATATGTTCTACTTTTTTATAATTTGTTGGGTGAAGTTTTAGATTTAATTTTTAGATTTATGAGCTGACATAATGAGCGATATGTGAGAATTTTGAGGCAATATAATGAGCTCATTTTTTAATTTTTTAGAGATATGTTTTAATATCTTTAAATGATATTTCTCTATTGTTTAGTATTTAAAATTGTAGTAGGGGAAGAGTACATGAAGGAACTACATATAGTTTAACCTTGGTAGAAATTGGTGTTGGCATCTATTCATTATGTCTTATACAAGATTACATGTGGGTCTTCATCTTGGACTTGGTCTCCCTATATGGAGTCCAAGCCCTCCACAGGATCATAATGACACTTTTAGGGTGGGTGTTGAGAGAATTGGGTCTGCAACCTTGCAAAGCATTAATTGCCACACAATGGGCTTGTTCAACACCACCACAATGCATTTTTGTGCCTAGTTATATAGAGATTATGATGTACTTGGACCAAATTTTCGAGTCGGATAGACATTTCACTCCACATTTGGAAACTGATCAAGGAACCAGAGGAGGATGTGTCTCAAACATGGGAAGGCACACATTATATTTTATCCCTCATCGATGGAGCATCAAATTTATCTTGAGGCACTTCCAGACCCATGAGACACATTTGGATCCCATAAATCCCAACTTGGGGTTTAGAGATGTTTTGTAGCATTTGGAGGGCATCCCCGAGACCATAATTTTTGAGGCATTTCCCTTCATTCCTAAAATATGAGGCTTGAACACTTGCATTGGAGGGAATTTATCATCGGTTATATGGGCCCAAATACAAATTAGATAATGATTAATGTTTAAGATATCTTGGTTCTCTTGTAACCAAGTGTATTCACATCATTTTTTATGCTTTAAGGGCTTTCTAATTAGAAATTTGAATTGCTAGATATTTTATAAATATGAGACTCACTCTCATTTTTATCATCATCACTTGGATTTTTGACCTCCTTAAAGGAATTCAAACCTGCATTTGTGGAATGTTTTGGAGTAATTTGAATGAATTTTGATGTCCGGATATTGTCGTTATAGCTCTTGGAGCTTCTCGTCAACATTATGATGGACGGATACATTCTTTGTTGTCTTGTAAGTGATGTTTAATGTTATATTTCTGAATTTTTATAAATACATAATGCATGGAATTTATCTCATGGTATTTGATGTGCCCCAAATTAATGAAATTTTGGTGGAACAATAAAGCTATTGCGAATTTTGCATGTGTTATGCATGGATAACCAATGAATGAATGTTATTAAGGGAAATAATGAAATTTATATTCCTCAAAACTCCATTTATAATTTCTATCAAAGTGTAAATATCTAGAAGTGTTGTTCAATTGTTTCATTAGGGCTAGCGAAATTACTTCTAGGTCTCCTTGGGGCGTGAAGTGTCTTTATTGAAATGTTTCATGACTCCTGACTTCCCAATGGCTAGGCACTACTCTAGAAATACTTGTGGATAATATTACTTAACAAAACATCATTGTTTCACCTTCTTTTTATCTTCCTCATTCTTTGTCCCTTCATGAATCGGTAGCCCCTTTAGGGCATGGTGAAAAATCCCTTAGGAGTGAGACCTTTCGAAACTAATCTGAAATTCACCCGCACAAGTGTTTATTCTAGGTATCCTCTAGTTTTGGGGCTATTCTCATGGTCATATTTCTAGATATTTGGTTCCCTAGATTTCGTACCAAATGGGAACCTTTGAAGCTTACTTCACTTGGGGATTTCTTGAAGGTTTATGCTTAACTACGTGTTTAAGTACATAACACAAAGATTTTTCTCTTAACTAACCTAACCTTGCATGAGTCCATACTTTCACATGCATCAACCATAGGTCTCGTGTACAATATATTACAAGGGGTCTTTTGTGGAAATTATTTCTAGCTTCTCCCAAAGATTGCATCTTTGTTCATCCTTTTCATTGAATGAGTTTCCTTGCCTCACTTCAATCTTATTCTAAGAATATATGTCACAAGTCAGGTGTAACACCTCCTCATTCCATAATTGTTTTTTTCTAAGTGTTAAGTATATATATAAATCTATAACACAACCTTGCCTCTTTTATACAAGTCTTGAATTTATTTTGTTTTATAATTCTTAGAACAATATCTTCTTAACTGTAATGTCTATTCTACCACCCAAATTTTTTTTCTAGATTATATTTCCACTTACAGTAAGCTTATCTTCTTAAATAATATATACATCTCTACATATACCTTATTTTTTCCACTTGATCCTTCACTTACTTTGGAACCATATTTCCACTAATATACTTTCCCATATATATATCAATATATACCTAGCCATGATTAGTATACCCTCAGATTTTTTTTTTTTCCACTTAATTCCTTACTGGTTATAAAATCATTATCTTTCAAGAATTAAACCTCATACTTCATTTACTCAATTTGATAACATAAATTATGTACCCCATAATTATACTTAACAAAATCCCACTTTTATACTATCCACTCGTATGTCCACCTATATATATATATATATGATCCTACGTTAAAAATGCTATCCTTGTAAATTGGTTCATGGTGCTAAGACCACTCCATGTCATACATAATATCATCGCCAAAATGTTTTAATTATTTTATTCATTTCGTGGACTTGACATACAATGTCGTTCCCTTCCATGTGGTTAACATCTCGTTTGAATTTCTCGTTGGCTCAACGATACTGTTGGTATAATTACTTCGAAACATTTTTGTGTACTATGCCAATCCAAAAGGGTATGTGTAGCATTGATGTAATGGAGATTTTTTTCTCCTCGAGCCTCTTAAGACAGAATGTGTACTACTGTCGTGTGATAATATTTTGGGTTTCTGACTTATGGATTTCCGTTTGTCGATCCTCGTGACGATCGTCCGATGATTGACAAGTGTAGCATTTAAGATGTTTACGGTTTATCAGATACGTTTCTATTAAACCCCTCCGAATTTCCTGTTCATTCTTCTCTGAGGTATTTTCCCTTCCATAAATCGTTCCTTGATTTGAACTCCGGTGGTGAGGCACTATCAAAATGAATTCCAGCGATTTTCTACTTGGATGCAAGGCGTTTCCATCACCGAGGTATCTCCCTGTGTTCTCGTCATAAAATTTTATGTTATATATGAAATTGAAGTTGGCTTCTGCTTCGAATTTTCTTGAGCGTCCTTCTCCTACTTCGTAGGTTGAAAACGAGATTCGTTCTGGAAAATAATGCATAGTAACGTTTGTTTAATTACAAACGCCATATCCTGGTAATTTCTATTTTCTTCCTCTCAGAGATTTATGTTTCTTTTGGGGAAAATTATGTATTTATAAGTATTGTTTTCATAGTTCGACCTTTTTACTTCTTGAACAAAGGGTATTGATTCGTTGCAACCCACGGAACTTAACTTAGTTTTTTGTTTTTTCTCGGTTAGATCGACTACTTTCGTTTCTTCCGTCTCGGTGATGCAAGTCCTGAATGGTAAGTATCACCATTTGACCCATATGAAACATTATTACGCCGAGTTATTTCATTGATCTTATCCTTCGACTCATATGAAATATCACTACGCCGAGTTTCTTTATTGAACATATGGATACGTTCTGAGTTTGAAATTTCCCCTGTAACTAATTAAATTCCTAATTATTTTGATTGCAGGTATTCTCATTCTTCTGTTGAGTTGTCATTAGCTATGGTTTATAGCTTAGCTTTGTATTCCCATACTAATTCAATGTTACATTCTCCATTTACAGGTTGGTAAAATGTTGCTCTTCAACTGTCGACTCTCAGGATATTATATTGCTTGAATTTGTTTGTTATTGTTATGAGTACTAGCCTACTCGGCTATCATATTTTATTGTGTATTGAGAACATATATTAACTTTCTCGTTCTCCATTCTAGAGTTTCGACTCGGACTGTTTAATATTTAATTTGGTCAAGGAACCATGTTGACTAGACTTTCCAGTTTCTTTCTATTCTCTACTATACGATTTGATTTATGTTGTACTACTCGAGATTTACGTTAACTGATATCTGTGTATACATATTCATAGCGGTCGATATATATATATATACGTTCTTCTATATAGATTCATTTCATGCCTACGTGAATGTGTAAACATGGGTTCGATTTAATTGATTCTATTAATTTCACACATGACAGTGACTCAGTGTAGAGCATATAAATCGGTAAATTGATTTATGTCAAGTTTATCGAATTTATTTCATAATTTCAATATATGTAATTTTAATATTTTTTTTCCAAAATCTAAGGTCAAATAAAATTTCTTTCGTTTACTACCAGATTTCTAAATATTTAGAAAATACATTTATGTCAAAGTAATATGTAGGAATTCTCACGTTTGACAATTATAACCCTCTGTCCAGGGATCAATTATCAAGAATATGTTGAATTTTCAACCACAAAATTTTAATTCTGTTTCAATATAATTTTATAAGGGCTAGCTTTCTGTACATCCAATTTGCATATCAATCTATAAAATTTGGAAATACTATTAATGAGAATAACTTATTTACTGGTTATAGATTGTTTCAAGCATATCTTCTGGATATCCTCTATCTATTAACTAAGTGATGTGGTATATTCACCTCTCCACTTAACTCTTTGCAGTTTAAAATTTTATCCCCCTACAAAGGTTTAATAATTGTTATGATCCTTCTGTTGCATGCAATGAATCTTAGTCTCTTCTATTTCTATCTTCAGAAAGTGTATCTGTATGTTTTATAGATTTGTGTATTATACCAGATGTAGTTAATAGAACCAACAATAAGAATCAATAGATTTATTTCAGAATTCTCTAGTACCTATTTTGATAGGAGAAATTTTCTTTACAGAGTTATATTTCAGTTTTCTTGTATTGACTGAAATTTGCCGGTATTATTCCCACAAAGTGCTTTATTCCTCATTGAGACTACCATTTTCTTGAGCTAGATCTTTTCTTATTTCTGGATTTGATTCATAGTAGTTGACTAGAAAAGTCAAAAACATATTTTTCTGTTCATCTACTTAATTAATATAGAAGCAGATTAAAGTTACATTGTACTCATTCTAGGGAATTATTTATACTATCTCCAGATTTAGACCACCCAATGGTTTAGAGATTGTGGTTGATAGTGTTCCCTATAATTCATTCCTACTACCATACAGAAATTTAGATGAGTTATTTCTTCTATTCAATTCTGTTAAAAGTAAGGAAATTTCATAACACATCAATTAAACTTAACATAGCCACTATAGCACTTTTCACTGTTGTCTAACAACATCTAATTAAATTATTAATAAAACTTAGGTGCATACCACTTCTCTGATGACCAATCCTCCCAACCTTAGAGTTATTTTATCCACAGAACTCACCCCCGAGCTGAGATCCTCTCCCAGAACAGACCAACCTCAATCTGTTCTGGAATAGCTTATTTAAGCTTATGGTCCCCAAAGCCTGTTTCTAATTCTGCGTCCAGAATTACAGGATGCTTTTATTCTTGTTTTCCTAGGCTTCCCTTATTTAGGGACTTTTAAAGCTGCTTTCTACTTTTCCAGCTTTTTACCTCTTCCCAACGACTCTCCACCTCATTGGGGAAATCTATTTTTTTCCTCAAAAATCTAAATTAGAAATAAATTCTTTCAAGGATTTTTGAAAGATTTTTGGGGAAAGTCTTAACCTCTTTCCATACCTCATGGATTTGGCAAGTGATCTCAAAATTCTCATTTGGTCAATATGCATAGAAATATTTGATTTATTTTTCATAACTAAATAATTAATTACATCCATACAATAATTATTCATTGGGGTCCACTCCCCTTTGGATTTAAGTTCAAATGTCTAACTTTAAAAACATAAAACTAGGGGTGTTACATATTCCCCCTCTGAAAAAAACACCGTCCTCGATGTTAACTATTAACTACTAGAGTTCATTTTGAAAATAGATATGGATATTTTTCCATCATCTTAGCTTCTCTTTCCCGTGTAGCTTCTTTAGTAGTAATGTGCTTCCACTGCACCTTTACTCTTGCTATTGTTCGGTTTCTCAATTCAATTTCTTCCCAATCCAATATTTGAAGTGGCTCTCGAAGGAACTCCCCTTCTGGTTCCACCTGTATCACATTCCAATCAACAATGTGAGAAGCATCATGTACATATATTTTTAATAATGAAACATGAAACACATCATGAACTTTAACATGGGGCAGTAAGGATAGCTTATAAGCCACTGGTCCCACCCTTTCTAACACCTCAAAAGGCCCACAATATTTAGGAGCTAATTTTGCACAACTTCCAGCATAAAGTGTGCTCTTTTTGGGTTTAATATGTAGGTACACATGATCTCCCACTTTGAACTCTCGATGCACCCTCTTCTTGTCAACATAGATTTTTTGTCACTCTTGTGTTGTCTTAATGTTTCTTTTTATTTGTTTGACAATCCTTTCCATTTCTTGTAAAGTATATGGTCCCAATACTAGCTTATCTTCAGGTTGGCTCCAACTTAAAGGAGTACGACACTTCCTTCCATAGAGTGCCTCAAATGGACTCAATTTGATGGAGGATTGATAGCTGTTGTTATAAGAAAATTCAGCTAAATGCAAGTAGTCTTCCCATTTTGATGGCCTATCCATCACATACATTCTCAGCATATCCTCCAAGATCTGATTTGTTCTCTTTGTTTGACCATCCGTATAAGGGTCATAGGAAGTACTAAAATTCAATTTAGTGCCCATGCCCCCAAACAGACCTTTCCAAAAGGTGACTGTGAACTTAGCTTCTCTATCTGAAATAGTCATCTTTGGGACCCCCTGTAGCCTTACTATTTCTTTTAGGAATACATCTGCTACTTGGGCTGTCCCAAAAGTATATTTTACAGGTATGAAGTGTTCAACTTTTGTTAAAGTTTCCACCACAACCATCACTGAGTGATGCTGGTACTTTTTTCTGGGTAACCCGGTTATGAATTTTATAGAAACAGTGTTCCATTTCCACTCTGCAATTGGCAAGGGATTTAAAAGTCCAGCTGGATGCTGATGCTCAACTTTAACTAGTTAAATATTTTGCTACATCCTTTTTCATTCCTGGCCAAAACAATTTCCTTTTCAAAGCTGTTAGCATTTTTCGATATCTAGGATATCCTAAATATGGCTGTTTATGATATTCATCTAGGATCTCTTTTTTCAAAGACTCTACATTGGGGATATACAGTCTGTTTTTATAGCAGATCAACCCTTTCTAGTTTTGGGTGTTTTCAGCCATGTCTTTCTTCAAAATTTTCACTTGTAGATTCTCATAGTTTGGATCTTGATCTGCTACCTTTTTAACTAGTTCTTCTAAATAAAAACTAGCACTACTCCCAATGCTACTTATGTTTTGGCAAGCATTTCTGCTTAGCGCATCAACAATTTTTTTTTCTTTTCCTTTGATATGTTTTATGTCCATATCAAATTCACTAAGAAAATACAACCATATAGCTTGTCGAGCATTCAAATCTGTTTAAGAAAAGAAATACTTGAGACTAATATGATCTGTCATCAATGTAAATTTTTTTTCCAAGAAGATAGTGTCGCCACATCTTCAAGGCGTGAATTACAACAGCCAATTCCAAATCATATACATTGTATTTCTGTTCATCTTTCTTAAATTTCCTAGACTCATATGCAATAACATAATTTCTTGCAACAGAACTCCTTCCAACCCCTCTCTACATGCATCTATGCACACAACAAACGCTTTGTCACGATCTGCAATTTTCAGTATAGGGGCTGTAGTAAGTTCTAATTTTAGCTGTTCAAAACTATTTTGGCCTTTTTCAGTCCACTCAAATTTGGTGCCTTTCCTCTGTAGTGAAGTTATGGGATATGCTATTACACAAAATCTTTCCACAAATCTTCGATAATAACCTGCAATTCCCATAAATTATTTCACTGCTGAAACATCAGTCGACACCGGCCATTCTCTAATAGCCTTTATTTTCTCACGGTCAACAGCCAATCCTTGTTGAGAAATAATATGCCCCAAGTATTGAATCTTGTCTTTATAAAATTCACATTTACTGAATTTGGCATATAACTGGTTTTCTTTCAAATTTTGCAAAACTATCCTCAAGTGTTTTTTGTGCTCTTCCTCACTCTTTGAATAAACAAAAATATCATCTATGAACGCTAGTACAAATTTATCTAAGTACTTCTTCAAAAAATTGTTCATTAAGCACATAAAAGTGGTAGGGGCATTTTTCAAACCAAAAGGTAGGACTACAAATTCGTAGTGACCATACCTGGTTCGAAAAGTTGTTTTACTAATATCTTCCTCCTTAATTCTAAGTTGGTGGTAACCAGTCCTCAAATCAATCTTAAAAAATACGGAAGCCCCTCTTAGCTGATAAAAAAGGTCATCAATTCTGGGCAATGGGTATCTATTTTTTATTATCAACTTATTCAATTGACGGTAGTCAATGCACATTCTAAAGGTTCCATCCTTCTTTTTCACAAACAGCACTGATGCTCCCCAAGGAGACACACTCGGTCTGATGTAACCTTTATCCAGCAATTCTTGCGGGGCTCATCAGATAAGGGGCTCTAGAAACGGGTGTTGCTCCAGGCACCAAATAGATTGAAAAGTCAATCTCTCTTTTCAGGGGAAGATGAGGAATCTCATCTGGAAAAACTTCTTTGAAATCTCTTCCCATGAGTAAAGTGTAAAGTAGGTTTTCTTCAGGTTGCTGTCCCAATTCTTCAACATGTACAGCATATAATTGATAACCCTTTCTAGCTGTTCTTTTTAATTTCAAAGGTGATATTTGTATTATAGAGATTGGTTTTGGTTTTCCTTTGAGTATAAAGGGTCTCCCCTCCTCATCTATGCAATGCAGAGTTTTATCCCAACATTTCATCACATCCTTTCTCTTTTCTAACTAGTCCATTCCTATCAACAAATCATATGAGCCTAAGGGAAGAATGTCTAAATTTATTTTGTCTGAAAATCATTTAATTTAATTTTTGTTTGAGGTAACTTATGAGTTACTTTTCACTTGGTGCCAGTGGCTAGCTGGACCTACCAAGACTGCTGAAAATTTTCAAATTTGATATTTCATTTCTCTACAACTTGTGGACTAATGTAACTCAAAGAAGCACCCGGATCAATTAAAACTATAATAGATTGGTCATCAATCTTACCTTCCATCTCAACCATAGTAGCCTGGTGTTCTTCTTGTCGGTTCTGCAAGGTTACACTAATAGTGGGTATATTCCTTTCTATATCATTTACCGTGGTAGCTTCTCGATCTCTCATAATCATCTGAATATTTCTGTGTGGAGAGTCACTCAACAGATGAGGTTCTCCACAACCACAACATTTCAAAGGTTCCCACATTTTGATTGCTCCCTCCTTCTTATTATCTCCATCTATTTGTTTTGAACAAACTTGGGACTGAGCAGTTTGACTTTCCTTGGGTTTGTTAAATTTCTTCCGCTGATGATCCCTGCCAAAGTTATTCACGTAAGCTGGTTTTTGTTTCTTCCCTTTGAATTCACTCTTATTTACTCAGCTTTTTCCATGTTCACCCTTTCCTTTAAACTACTGGTAGCATAATCTAGCTTTCCTCACCACTTCATACATATTTTTTGGGTTATCGAACTCTATTTTCTCCTTGTACACAGTAGGCAAATAGTTCAAAAACCTTTGTACCTTTTCCTTCGCTTCACGAATATAAGAAACATACCTTAGTAGATTTGTAAACTTGGTGAAAAACTCATCTATGGTGAGCTGTCCCAATCTAAGTTCGTGGAACTCCTTTTCCTTATCATCATAATAACGTTCGTTCAAATAGCAGTTTTTAAACTTGACTTGGAAATCTTCCCAAGTCACTGTTTTTTCGTCAGTGGTATGAACCATTTTCGTCTCCTCCCACCACAAGGTAGCCTTACCCTACAACTGGTAGATAGCTAATCTGGCCTTTAGATTTCTCTCATATTCATAGACCTAGAAATACTTAATCATACTCAATAGCCATGCCTCAGCATCTTCCTCCTTCTCCCCATCATAGGATGGAGGCTTAATCTTTCGGAATTCCCCCTATAATTCCTTCTTCTATTTAGACTGATGTCTAGTAGTGTCCTCTTCCTCAGGATCATCAGAGAACTTTCCTTTCTTCCTTTTTCCGGAACCTTCACCTTCTTGGCTGTTCCGCGAAGTCAGTTCTCTTATGAGATTTTCCTGCTCCTCACTGGCTAATGACAGCCTGTCATTCTGGCTTCTTAGCTCAGCCATATCCCGTTGCAACCTATGCAACATGGCCATCAAAGGAGCGTTGGGATCTGGCGTGTTATCTTCATCACACAAATCAACATAAATTTCATCTCCTTCAGCCATTAAATTTACAGTTCCAGTACCACTATACACTAAACAAAACAACATCAATAACATGATTTTTTTGTTTTTTTTGTTTTTTTTTAAAATAAGTTACACAGTGAGCACAACAACAACCCAGTTTTTTTCAACATGACCTATGATACCATTTGTAACACCTCCTCATTCCATAATTATTTTTTTTTCTAAGTGTTAAGTATATATATAAATCTATAACACAACCTTGCCTCTTTTATACAAGTCTTGACTTGATATTGTTTTATAATTCTTAGAAACAATATCTTCTTAACTGTAATGTCTATTCTACCACCCAAATTTTTTTTCTAGATTATAGTTCCACTTACAGTAAGATTACCTTCTTAACTAATATATACATCGCTGCATATACCTTATTTTTTCGACTTGATCTTTCACTTACTTTGGAACCATATTTCCACTAATATACTTTCCCATATATATATCAATATATACCTAGCCATGATTAGTATACCCTCATATTTTTATTTTTATTTTTTTCACTTACTTCCTTACTAGTTATAAAATCATTATCTTTCAAGCATTAAACCTCATACTTCATTTACTCACTTTGATAACATAAAGTATGTACGCCATAATTATACTTAACAAATTCCCACTTTTATACTCTCTACTCATATGCCCACCTATATATATATATGATCTTATGTTAAAAATGATGATCCTTGTAAATTGGTTCATGGCGCTAAGACCACTCCACGTCATACATAATATCATTGCCAAAAAATTTTAATTATGTTATTCATTTCATGGACTTGACATATAACATCGTTCCCTTGCCTGTGGTTAACATCTCGTTTGACTTTCTCATTGGCTCAACGATACTGTTGGTATAATTACTTCCAAAATTTTTTGTGTACTATGCCAATCCGAAAGGGTACGTGTAGCATTGATGCAATGGAGATTTTTTTCTCCTCGAGCCTCCTAAGATAGCTTGTGTTTAATCTTAGAGAAGACTTCCTCGTGCCTTTAGTTAATTTTCTTATCTGTATGTGTACTACATCGTTCAATAAGATTTAGGGTTTCTGACTTATGGATTTCCATTTGTCAATCCTTGTGATGATCGTCCAATGATTGACAAGTGTAGCGTTTGAGATGTTTAGGGTTTATCACATACATTTCTATTAAACCCCTCTGAATTTCCTGTTCATTATTATTCAAGGTCTTTTCCCTTCCATAAATCATTCCTTGACTTGAAATCCGGTGGTGAGGCACTATCCAAATGAATTCCAACGTTTTTCTACTTGGACGCAAGGCGTTTCCATCACCTAGGTATCTCCCTGTGTTCTCGTCACAAAATTTTATGTTATCTATGAAATGGAAGTTGGCTTCTGCTTCGAATTTTCCTGAGCGTCCTTCTCCTACTTTGTAGGTTGAAAACGAGATTCGTTCTGGACAATAATGCATAGTAACATTTGTTTAATTACAAACGCCATATCCTGGTAATTTCTATTTTCTTCCTCTGAGAGATTTATGTTTCTTTTGGGGAAAAATTATGTATTTATAAGTATCGTTTTCATAGTTTTACCTTTGTATTTCTTGAACAGAGGGTATTGATTTGTTGCAACCCACAGAACTTAACTTAGTTTTTCACTTTGACTCAGTTAGATCGACTACTTTGGTTCGTTCTGTCTCGGCAACGAAAGTCTTGAATGGTAAGTATCACCATTCGACCCATATGAAACATCAGACGCCGAGTTTCTTTACTGAATGTATGGATACGTTCTGAGTTTGACATTTCCCCTATAACTAATTAAATTCCTAATTATTTTGATTGCAGGTATTCTCTTTCTTCCATTGAGCTTTCATTTGCTATGGTTTATAGCTTTGATTTGTATTCCCATACTAATTTAGGGTCACATTCTCCATTTACAGGTTGGTAAAATGTTGCTTTTCAACTGTCGACTCTGAGGATCTTATGTTGCTTGAATTTTTCTGCTACTATTATGAGTACTAGCCTACTCGGCTATCATATTTTATTGTGTATTGAGAACATATATTAACTTTCTCATTCTCCGTTCTAGAGTTTTGACTCGGACTATTTAATATTTAATTCGGTCAAGCAACCATGTTGACTAAACTTTCCAGTTTATTTCTATTCTCTGCTATACGATTTTTTTTATGTTGTACTAGCCGAGATTTACGTTAACTCATATATGTGTATACATATTCATAGCAGTCGATATATATATACGTTCTTCTATATTGATTCATTTCATGCATACGTGAATGTATAAACATGGGTTCGATTTAATTGATTCTATTAATTTCACGCATGACAGTGACTCAGTGTAGAGCATATAAATCAGTAAATTGATTTATGTCAATTTTATCGAATTTATTTCATAAGTTTAATATATGTAGTTTTAATATATTTTTTTTCCAAAATCTCAGGTCAAATAAAATTTCTTTTTTTTACTACCAGATTTCTAAATATTTAGAAAATACATTTATGTCAAAGTAATATGTAGGAATTCTCACGTTTGACAATTATAATCCTCTGTCCAGGGATAAATTATCAAGAATATGTTGACTTTTGAAGCACAGAATTTTAATTCTGTTTCAATATCATTTTATAAGGGCTAGCTTTCTATACATCTAATTTGCATATCAGTCTATAAATTTTGGAAATACTATTAATGAGAATAACTTATTTGCTGGTTATAGATTTTTTTCAAGCATATCTTCTCGATATCCTCTATCTATTAACTAAGTTATGTGGTATATTCACCTCTACACTTAACTCTTTGCAGTCTAAAATTTTATCCCGCTACAAAGGTTTAGTAATTTGTATGATCCTTCTGTTGCATGCAATGAATTTTAGTCTCTTCTATTTTTATCTTCAGAAAGTGTATCTGTATTTTTTATAGATTTGTGTATTATACCAGATGTAGTTAATAGAACCAGCAATAAGAAGCAGTAGATTTATTTCAGAATTCTCTAGTACCTATTTTGATAGGAGAAATTTTCTTTCCAGAGTTATATTTCAGTTTACTTGTATTGACTGAAATTTTCCGGTATTATTCCCACATAATGCTTTATTCCTGATTGAGACTACCATTTTCTTGAGCTAGATATTTTCTTATTTCTGGATTTCATTCATAGTAGTTGACTAGAAAAGTCAAAAACATATTTTTCTGTTCATCTACTTAATTAATATAGAAGCAGATTAAAGTTACAATGTACTCATTCTAGGGAATTATTTATACTATCTCCAAATTTAGACCACCCAATGGTTTAGAGATTCTGGTTGATAGTGTTCCCTAGAATTCATTCCTACTACCATACAGAAATTTAGAAGAGTTATTTCTTCTATTCAATTTTGTTAATAGTAAGGAAATTTAATAACACAAAAATTATACTTAACATATCCACTACAACACTTTTCACTACTGTCTAACAACATCTAGTTTAATTATTAATAAAACTTGGGTGCATATCACTTCTGTGATGACCAATCCTCCCAACCTTAGAGTTCTTTTATTCACATAACTCACCCCCGAGCTGAGATCCTCTCCCAGAACAGACCAACCTCAATTTGTTCTGGAATAGCTTATTTAAGCTTATGCTCCCCAAATCCTGTTTCTAATTTTGCGTCCAGAATTACAGGATGATTTTATTCCTGTTTTCCTAGGCTTCCCTTATTTAGGGAATTTTAAAGCTCCTTTCTACTTTTCCAGCTTTTTACCTCTTCCCAACTACTCTCCACCTCATTGGGGAAATCTAGATTTTTCCTCAAAAATCTAAATTAGAAATAAATTCTTTCAAGGATTTCTGAAATATTTTTGGGGAAAGTCTTAGCCTCTTTCCATACCTCATGGATTTGGAAAGTGATCTCAAAATTCTCATTTGGTCATTATGCACATAAATATTTTATCTATTTTTCATAATTAAATAATTAGTTACATCCACACAATAATTATCCATTGGGGTCCACTCCCCTTTGGATTGAAGTTCAAATGTCTAACTTCAAAAACATAAAAGTAGGGGTGTTACATCAGGGGTATTGGGACACCTCTCGATGGTGAAAATCAAAGAAGAGAAGAAGACATAATATTTGGTGACAGTGGGTGGGCCTTTGTCGCATATTGTTGTTGTGCCCTAGTAGTTGTCCTTTTAGGTTCTTGTTTAGGACCCCTGCTAGTTTGTGTGGTAACTAGAAGAATGACACAGGATATTTTGGCTTCACTTGGCATATCAGGGCTTAAAGGAAGCATGGTACAGGGTTTTTTGGGTCCACTTGTTGATAGGTCCTTAACTCTTTTTGGAGATTCGCTCATGGAGGGTTTTCATTGGTTGGCTTATATTCAAAGTTGTGGCATGGGTATAATTGGAGTTTGGGTACTCACACTAGCGTCACTAATTTTCTACACTCTTCCATCAACTCAGGTTTGTATTCTTCATATGTTTTCTCAATTCCATATTTATCCCTCTTTCAATGATTCGATTGCTTATGGGCCTCCAACCAGGGTTTTATCCTTAGGGTAATCTTACCCATGTACTACTCCTCTTGGGTTACCATTTTCTGTTATGGAACCCTACCTTTGTGGAAATATTTCACTATCATTGATAGAGCTTAATACCCTTTCCACCCATGGGCTCTCTCTCCCCCTCCTTGCCTCTCCCTCTCTATATATCTCATATTGATTTTCAAGGATTTCTTCCTTCTATTTCTTCGAAAATTACTCCTCCACATGAAATTATTTCCTTCATTTATTTTTTTACTTCCATAACCCCCACGTTGATCTCATCGACCCCTCTTCCCTTGACCACAACCCGCCCCTTGTAGGAACCAACTCATTCCCCCTAGACCGACCCTCGATCTGCTAAAATCGTTCAAATGCTTCAGTTTGCGATGATGGGTTGTGCTCATAGCCATCATTTTAGTGAGAAGTAAATATAAAAATGGATGAAAAAGGAGTGGGGGCTCACATCAACCCACTTCCAAATTTCAAGATACTCGTAAGAAGTTGCCTCATTTTTTTTCAACAAGTTTGAAGAGGTTAATTTGGCTTTGAATAAGGTTTGGAGTATCAAATCCACCCATTTCATGCTTAATATTGCACCCCTATTTTTGATCCCACTCTAGAGAGAATAAACAATTCCCCTATGTAGGTTCGACTTCTAGGACTAAAAGTATAATTTTGGTTGGAGCAAGCTCTCAGGGAAATTGGAAAAAAGTTGGGGGAACACTTGTAGGTTGACCTCACTTTCAAATTCTCCATGGAGATGAAGGTGGTGAGGATATTGGTAAACATGGATATCAAAGAAAACTTATGGGGTGAAATGAAACTCCAACATAAAGGAATCACTTCTCTTCAAACTTTAGACTATGAGGGCATCCTCTTCAAATGTCACAGTGTCACGAGGAAAACCATAATGTTATCAGCTGTCCACTGAGGTTCCATGAAACAAAGGAAAGTGCAAGCCCTTGTCTCCTAAGATGAAATAGAATGGTTCTGTCCCAAAAGCAACGACTCCTCCCTTCCTTTTTGCGACTATCTCGACCGCCCCTATTGTCTCGACAGCTTCAACTACAGAGCTCACTGTGATTGTTCTGATGATAATGGATAGGGAATCTAAGGAGCACATATATTATCAGCCACAACTGCACATAGCCACTACTTCAACGATGTTTCCCTCAGGTACCCTCCCTATTTCTTTATATTTTATTGTTAGCTACATTTTGGATTTGGGGAAAGATTGGAATACAACAGAACATGCACTCCTTGTATATTTGTTATTGATAGAAAATAAATTTGTGTGGCTAGGGTCATGTGGTAGATATCAACCGATTCAATGAGTCCTAGATGTCACATACCTTGGACGGGTGACTTCAATAACAATTCGAATCTACTTTCCATTGTGGCTAATAATTGGCCATCGTTAGCTTATTAGGAAAAAAGGTATTGTAGGAAAGCCTTATTCTTTTTTGATAGCATGATTGGATTCTTAGATCAAATTCCATTTGTAAATATTGATGTAGAAATTTTATGGTGGTGATAAAAATGTGTTGAAGTAAAAACTTAAAAAATTTATTGAGCTTAGTTGACCCAATATGGGAGTGAAATAATTTTGTTAAAGTTCACAATTCTAAAAAAGAGAAGGCAACGTATAAATATCCAAGATGAATGGTGAATCCATAATTTTAAGGTGCATATGAAGATGCCAAGTATGTTAATTACCCTAGATAAATATGTCGGGAAATTTTTTTAGTAAAATGTACCATTATATTTTGTTGATTATTGTAGCCTTGCAATGAAACACTTTTTAATGTAAAGGGAATTCTTGGGTGTACTTGATATGAAATGTTTTAGCTAAAAGGAAAATATGGAAAGAGGTTGTATCTCCTCTAGTTGTTCATTGGCTGAAGGGTTGTTTAATGTCGAATGTGGTGTGAGAATTCCTTAGATTAGTAGGTATATAGTACAGGACCAATTTGGATGCATTCTATATCTATAAAATTTTCTTAGAGAATTAGTGGGAACATTATTTGGGTGCATAGATGTCTTGATAGATGGAAGTATGGTCATGAAATTTTTTATTGTTCAATGTTTATAGTTAGCTTATCATTAGGCCATATAGTACAATAAGTTCTTTATTATTTTGTGTGGTACCAATGTTTGGAAACAATGTATGATTGGTCTCCATTTCGTATGTTGTTTGAGATGAAAATAATATAAATAAACATAATGGCGAAACATATGTGAATACTTTTCTATAGCGATTATAGGAATTTCGTACAATGAATAACTACTGGTTGAATATTAAAGTGATGAAAGGTGAACTGAAAAAATATTGTTTGGTGCCCAGTGTTAATGGTAGATATTTATTAGTTGGAATTATGAGTTTGCATTAAGGAGGACATAATGATGTTTATATATAATAGAGAGTTTTTAGAGTTTCATACAAAAGAATCAGAATTATATTCCTTATGGTAGCAAGGGAGATTGGTTGGATATGGAAAAAAAATGTTCACCTTTTATTATATTATTGAATTAAAGCCAAGACCATATGGAAAGATGAATCCCATCTTATATTTGGAAGAATTCTAACATTGTGTTTCTATATTAGGTATATTGTTCATTGATGTTTTTGAGATTGATCTTAGCTAGAGTTGTTACTTAGGAGGAGTATTGTAATAGCATGTGATATTATAAAATATTGTACTTATTGCCTCCATGGTATGGTGCATGTAAATAGTATTTAACCATATCTATCTATGTAATATGTAAAGGGATTATCATTTTATGAATCTTCTAATAAGGAATACCCATTATACATGTGTCATTGATGGCTTGGATAACTTGATTAATATAGTGAAAAACCTCTGATAGAATATGGGCCATGTGCCAATTGAATTCTCTACGATTGGATTGTGTTGGTTGTAAACTCTAGGGGGCATGATAGACCTAAAAGCCTAAAGTTTCCTATACATTTAGGTGGAGTTCCTTGATAATGTGAACAAACCATGTACTCAAAGGAGATCTTACTGGTGGGTAGTTACAATATTTAGGTACCCGTGTATTTTTGTGTATTTCCACTCCTTTTTTTTAATGTATACACAATCAAGGAATGAGACACAAATGCCAGGTTATATTATATATATAATTTATTGATAAAGAGTGTCTTTAATTCATTGAACCAATGGAAGATGCAAATGAATACTTACCTAACAAAGATAAATAGATGTCCAATAAGGGTGAAAGTTGGGATTATTAACTCCTACCAATAATATAGAATATTATGTGATGTTTATGATCATACATGAAAAGTTTGATGTAGAGTTGGTATAAACATGTGTATTATTCTTATGTGTTTTTAGGAGGTTGTTGGATCATGGATTGATGATATATTTTGGACAATTGTTTTTTAAAATTTAGTGCATAATTGAAATTTCCTCAACACATTTTTAATCTACCAAGATAACATGTCCATCTAAAAAAAATATTATTTATTCATATCCATAGTATTACATTGTTAAATAAATTGAACATACACAATTTTGGTGTATAAAAGATGTTAATTCTCTTATTATTTAGATTAAAATTTCAAATGTTAACTTATTTTTATTTTATTTTAATTTTTTTAAAATATATATCAAGTAAAAAAAGAGAGTTTAATCTTACATGAATTTAATTATATCAGATGCATCCATGGGTTATTAATTCATTAGTACCTATGTGAACCGATCAAAATAGAACTCTATGGTTAGGTATATCACTCTCTAGACAATTTTCCTAGTATTGCACAAAACAGCCATGGTGGGAGAAATAAAAGGGAAATTATTGGGGTAGGCCCAAAATTCACATGGATCCATACGTTTGTTGATAAGGTACACATTAACATATTGATGTCACTTTTATAGATTTTGAAGATAATTATTCCATACTCATATTAGAAATAGTTGCAGATCTATAGGTGGATGTTGAGAGAATATCTCAACCTCCCTATTCATATTTAGAAGTGGTTGGATCTCAACAACACTATAAATATTGTGATGTATTCATGTGATAAAAATATATAGAGTAATAGATATATATTATTCATGTGAGTTATGTGCAATGGCTGCTCTCTCTAATTTTAATTTGGTATCAGAGCCTAGCTGGGTTTAATCCCTCATGGGAGTGCATATGAAGATGAAATAGTTTGGGAGAGGTTCTCTGTACATACTGTATTAGGAGTGTTGAATTATTTTGTTTGTGAGAGTGTTGTGTGTGTATCTCTGTGTGTTCATTATTTAATTGCAGGGCTGCCTATGGTAAAAAATTGATTATTCATTGTAACAGATTGGTGGTGGCTTCACCTTCTTGCTGGAGTTGAACAAGGAAATGAAATTGGAGCGATCGCAAAAAATTGATTTCTCACTAGAATAGATCAGTGGTGGCTCTGCCTTCATGCTACAACTAGAAAAGGAAATGAACTAACGCTTCACACTCATCCCTGCATTGAGATCAGTGAAATATTAGCTAGTGTGAGGTTGGAAGACAGTGAGCTATAGCGTGGAACAATTTTTGAAACCAGTGATGTATTTCATTTCGGTTGACCATCGCTCCCACTAGTTGAGAGTGCCATGCATTGATGACGAAAAACTTACAAAATTGAAAAATTTGAAGTTTTGCACACACGGATCAAGAGAGTACTGTGAATACGCTCACTGTGAAGGCCGTGTGTATTCCGACGAGGAATTGCGAGATATCTGCGTGAACATTATCATTGGCCAGCCATCAAATCCAAAACTTCCACACTTTTTCTTGCTTTTGCTTCGACGGTAGCCCGGGAAGCGTCGTTTAGGTATACATAAATGACATAAACATTGCCTCTAGACGCTTGTATATAAATAAAAGTGGGAACACATCAATGCACTTGTTACGATAGTCAAAGTTCTACAGAAAAAAAATAAAAAAATAAAAAAAATAAAAATAAAAAATAAAAAATAAAAAATAAAAAATAAAAAATTAAAAATAAAAAATAAAAAAATAAAAAAAAAATTGAAAATATTATTTTTAAAATGTAGTATCATATTCAAGAATTTTGGGTAAGGGTAGTAAATGAGAAATGTACTCGTGGTTGAATTTGTTGTTCTGAGATTTGTGTAGTGCAGAACCAATTATTAAACAATTTAGAATAATTTAAATTAGTCATTCTCAACGTTCTTCCGTGCGTAGAGAACAATTGGCTAATTTGATTGTGTGAATATGTTATATGTTGATGGGTCTTGTTGTGCTTCGGGCTTCAAGAGCATCGGTTACAGGTTATTCAATGAGATCCTTGTTTGTAAAGTTCACTTTGTAGGATTGATCATTGATCATATTCTATACCTAGAATATTTTCCTATACGACTGTTGAAATTTATTCTTCGAGGTTATTTCACAGATGGAAATATTTCAATAGGGTAGTTCAGTGTGGATTCTCTTCTTTGGGGGTGTCAAGAGTTTTTAATCTTACAAATTTAGCATTGCTGGTCAGAAGAAGATGTACTTTAAATGGGTTGGAAGGTATGCTCGAAGATGTGAAGAAAGAAAGAGTGAAATCCAAAAGACTGCTGAGTGGGTAGAGTTGCTGATGAAGACCAGTGAGACAAAGATAATTTTTATTGTTAAGGGGGAGTATTGGAAGATAATTCTTCCACACTCATATTAGAATTAGTTGTAGACCTATAGGTGGATGTTGGGAGAATATCTCAACCTCCCTATTCATATTTAGAAGTGGTTGGATCTCAAGAACACTATAAATATTGGGATGTATTTGTGTGGTCAAAATATATAGAGTAATAGATATATATTATTCAAGTGAATTATGTGCAATGGTTGCTCTCTATAATTTTAATTTGTATCAATTACCCTCTATAGAATAGAGATTAAAAATTTAACCACCCAATGTTTCTTAGCTCAAGTTATTGAGATGGTGTTTTTCCATCCCATCCACTCGGGTTCAAGTATCTAATGACTTGGCCCATAATAGTAAGGCTAAAAGGATAGGTTTCTTGTTGTAGTCTTGGATCATGACTCGAGTTTCCCATGGTCTGGACATCTAGGTTCTAGGTTGAATTATGGGTTTAAGATGTATGTGGCTTATGAGATGTTGCATATATTTTGGAAGGTTGCAAGTTACCCATCTAAAAAGGAAAAAAAAATAAAATCTTAACCACCTGTTGTGCTATACAACAACCCCCCATTTCATAAAATTTTACTTTAGAAAATTATAATATGAAATGGGTCCCTTTTTAGATTAAATTGGTATTAACTCATCATTCCTCTAAAAAATACAAAAACAAACAAAAAATCATTATAAAACCTTTTGAGTTCATAAAACATCGGCAATCGGAAATAAAACAATCACCAATGAAGTCCCCTCTCCTTGCTCCGATGCGATATTACTATCGGCAATCGGGGATTGTGATATGAATGCATTAGAACTTTGACTTAAAATCTCCCGATGCGAGTTAAGCGATATCGCTATCCGCGATCGGGGATTGTTCGAAAACTCAAAAAAAAACTGCTTAAGTTCTCCTCCGATCGCCGATAGCGATAAAGATAAGCGCGACTTTCAAAAAGGATTGTTATGGCGGCTCAACATATTATGTTAATTATTATTAAAAAGCCTTCTCACTATACAATGGTAATTGACTTAAGCCCAACTGCCAAATAAAAATCAAATCCACGTTTAATGAGGCTATTAGGGAGAATAAAGGACATGATGAGCATTTAATAGATTGGCAGGTTCAAACAGCCAATTAATGGAGCAGTTACGCCTAAAATCCCTTCAGAGATTACATACGCGGGAGTCTTATGATTATTTTCCATTATTTATTGATTGACATAAGTCTTCTGTACCAGTTTTCGCCGTCTATTCTCCGCATTACGTTCATTTTATCTTTTGTGCAGAGCTTCTCCACAGAAACAAGTTCAGACCAAATGGGGAAGAAATCTAAGAAACCAAGCACAGCTGCAGCTTCTGTAGTAACAGAACAACATGCCGCTGATCTAGGACCAAGCAAAAAAGGATTGATCTCAGATACTACATGTCTTGGTCTTGGAAATACTACTTGGCAGAGCATTTACAACCTGGTTGAAGCCGAGGAACCTCAGCAAAAAACGGTAGAAGCTTCAGCATACGCAAGCCAGAAATCTGACGCTACTCTGAAAGATTTGGCTGATTCCTACCTGCACAGAATAGCGGCTCGGGAGCAAATTCTTCCATATACAGATGTAGTAAGATGGGCCATTGAAGAAATTCCAATTACGAATAGAGTATTTTGCACTATTGATGGGAGAGTTTTTGGTTCATTTCAGCCTGATGATTTGAGGAAAATGTACCATTTGCCCGAACCAGAGAAGAAGTATAATAAAGCATTTCTGGAGAAGTTTAGAGATGAAAATGAAATTGATTCAGAACCTATACGAGAATGGAGACAAAACCCGGCAAAACACAAACATGAGTCTTCGGGTAAGTACTCCGTCAGTTCCTTATGTTCTCCTTATTGTTATGCGGGAGCTATGATGTGTCGAATGTGGGGATTGCATGATTCTTCAAAATTTTCCATAGAGATGGTACCTTTAATGGAAGCAGCATGTAATAGTGAAATTATGGACTGGGGAAATATATTATCGGATAAGTTAGCAAATGCTATTCTTTACTTCAGAGGCAAATCCCGTGCTACTGATAGAATTATCCCTCCATTTTACTATAGTGCCTACATTTTAGATACCCTCTGTTTTAATTCCGAGTTTCCTGTGTTAGGTTGGAGATGGACTCCACAAGACCCCATGCCCATTCATATATACCATCAGAAATTATGGAAAGCCCATTATAAACACTACCTATATCAACTCTGTAATGGACTTATGCTACCTATTTACTATGCGATTTTTGCTAGACCTACTCCTAAGATCTCCTCTCAAGCAGAGATTGACTTGACAGCCCTAGGAACCTGGTTCGGAGAGCAAAAATTTACTTATGTAAGAGTTTTCGGCAGCCATGCTAAGCCCCATGTCCTTCCCTTGTATATACCAGACAAACTTTTAGCTCGAGAGATAGCATATCAGCTTACATCCGCATCAGCTACAAAGACTCTCAGAAATTCAAAGAAGCAAGTCTGGCCTCCTTTCCCTATAAGGTGCGGCGTCTATACTCTGCGTGATTATAAACATGAAGAAAAAGAAGCAGAAAAGATTAATATGTTAAAACTCGCCTCTCTGCCTAATAGACGCTTTGATCCGAAAAAGATCGTCTATAATGTTCTAGATCAGGCCAAACTCACTAAATTTGAACATAAGGAAGATGAGCTTGATGACCTTTTCTCCTCGGCGGAGTCAATATTTCAGGTTCAAGAGATAGCTAAGATTAGATACCATGATGACGGGTTAGTTGAATTTAACAAACTTAGAGAGCAGAGGTTGCAAACTCTACCTCTAGATTTGTTAACCATTGCCCCGATTATACAATCAAGCGAGTCTGAGCAGCAGCTTACCAGCAAACATCCTACTACATCCAAAATTTCTGAAGAAGTTAAAAGAAGAGAGCAGGAGGAACTCCAGAGGAAAGAACAGGAAGAGGCAAAAAGGAAAGAACAAGAGGAAGCATAGAGAATACGTGATCAGGAACAGGAAAGGCAGCAAGAGCAGAGCAGAAAGAAGGTGAATGTTGACACTCAGATTGACCCAAGATTGCTCCAGGAATGGCAACAATTCGATTCAATTATAAGCAATCTTGAGAGCTCGAAGAATGCCGATACATCCAAAGCGGCCAATACACAGGATACAATATCAAAAAGGGTTTCAAGCAAAGAAACCAGCGGTCTACCCCCTACAGGATTAGAAATAATTCCCAAAGATCCCTCAGACCAAATTATTTTGCAGGTAGAAGATATTCCTCCATGGGATGTTTTCTATAGCCCAAAACACAAGGCTGTAATAAAGCAACAACGAAAAAGGAGAAGGATTGATCAACCTTCCCTGTTTCCTAGACAAACAGTAACAGCCAATGTAGTTTGGAAGGAAGAATGCAACCCCTCTGATGACCTGAAAAAGTTGTCTCAATATGCTGGTGCCTATTCAGCGGCCACCATGGACAAGGCATCGGAGGTGAGTAATTTGTTGAAAGAAAAGGATCAAGTAATCGCTTCACTACAAACACAACTATTGGAGGCACAACAGAAAGCAGATTCAGCAGCAATTCAGAAGAAGAAAGAATCATCGGAAGCATTAGCAAAATTGAAAACAATAAATGAACAAATGGTAAAAACAAAATATGAGCAAATTGCTCAATTAACAGCTCAAATAGAAAAGTTCAAGAATCTTCCCCAGCCTGCCAGTTTCAGAGAAGAAGAAATACAGATTAATAAGGCACTCATAACACAAATAAGATTGTTGTGTCATCAAATTGCCCAAGTTGAACCTCTGTGTGAAATAACAACATCTTTAATAAACAAATCAGTTGATGCCAGGCAGGACTTAGAACAAGCCGATGAGACTTTAACAGATTTTCTTACTTGGCAGAACACTAATGAGGGTCAGACAGCGAATTTGCCTAAAATCTTAGAATCCCATAAAGAAATTTTGTTCATGGAATGGCAGTCCCAGTTAATGAAAGCAGAGAGAGAAGTTTCTAGATGCAGATTATCTACGAACAATTTGATTGACTTAATTAATAATACTCTCTATTTGTCTAACATGATCTCTCAATGTACTCCAGGTAAATTATTATCACCCAAGACATTGGAACAATCATGTTGTCAAGAGCTAGAGAAGAATGGGAAATTGATTACAGGAATTACAAGTTTAACTTGGGACACCTATTGGTTGTTCCTAGTAAAACCATACAGCCAGAAAGCCGCCCTCAAGTGCTTAATAGATGCAATCGGGTGTATCATTCCCGAAATACATGATGCCACATATGCTTCTCAAATCAATTCTCGTCTCAGCCGCCCTCAAGAAGTGGAACCAATGATAGCGATATGCCAACTCGGGACAAAAAGCAAAGAGTCAGAATGATGAGTCATGCTGCCGATTACCAGATTGCTGAAGAGGATATATTCAAGATCGGGTTATACCAATTTGGTAGCCTTTTAATTTTGTAGTTTGTTAGTTTAATTTAGTATTTATAGACCCTTTCATGTATTTAGAAGGGGTCGTAAGTTTTTGTATATGACTGAAACCTGAAGTTGCACTACTGTACTTCAGGCATATTTTTTTTATGAAAACTGGACCAATTTTTCCAAATTTTGATAATGAAGCTTTTATGTGGATGTGCACTACTGCCTTTATTTAAAAGTATTTCTGAGTCGGAAGAAGGAATTCAAATTGCGATTGACGTTGAGAAAGATTTGCAGCTCATATGGTACTATTATCTATGTCTGAATTCATTCTTTTTATGTAAATTGTTGTTTGATTACTTTTGCTATTATTGAATATTTAAATGTGTCTTAACAGCAATCTTTATACTTTCCACTACTGGATGTTTACAGTTTGCTATTCTTTCAATCATTTACGTATCAGTAATATAAATTAAGATAAGTGTAACAATGTTTTATCAATTACTTCATTCAACTAATTGAATGAAGTAATTATTATTTAAATGAATATCTTTGTTTATTGAATAGCGTCATCTATATGCCTATTGACAAACACAGATCATCAAACGTTGCACTTAAGAATAGAAGCTTCCTGGGATAAAATAGTCATTTACGTTTTCGCTTATAGATTAAGTACTCCATTCATTATCACTTATTAGAAAACCAATCACTCATTCACCCCTTTCTATTCTTTATCGGGAAACTGGTCCCATTATATCCAGTCGGAGCCACCATCCCAAACGGAAAAGGAGCTGTTTAAGGTCCGGACCGGGTGGTTATCCCCAATGTTGATGTAATGATTTTCGGGGCATCAACATTTTTGGCGCTAGAAGGAGGGCCTGTCAACTATGAATGGCGAGTAAATCAAAACCTACAGACCATTCTCAAAGTAAATCACCCTCCACCTCACCTCAGACCTCCCGTTTGCATTCTGAATTACCAGTGTCCAAACGAGAAGAAGAGGGATCAACTATCACTGCTCAATCACACCATACTTCAGAACATTTAAGTCCGGAGTCCCCTGAAGTTCAGTCTATCATCCAGAAACTTCAAGGCTTTTCCATATCACCTCAGAGATCTGAAGTATCTCAAGGCAGTCAGACTTCGCAATTCCACCTACCTCATCATCTCACCGGACTTCAAAGCGAAAAACTTGGCATTGAACCAGCTGAGTTACCTTTACCCCGAAGGAAAAAGGAAAAAAAGAACACTGAAGGTTCTGATAGTGAGACCTTTTCTCCATCATCTTCCATCTCATCATCTCCAGTGCGAAGTCAAACACCCACTTCCCCATTACATATTACTATTCACCAGGGGTCACCACCTTCAACATCACAACCTTTACAGTCTTTATTATTACCTCCTCCCCAATCACCTGGAACATCACAGTCAAACGTTGGTACTTCCAAAATGGCTCAAAACCCATGGAATAGTCCTGGTGCAGTCACTATGCCTGCACCATTACATCCATTACCAGATTATCCTGAGAAATGGTTACCAAAGTTTAATCCAGATGTTGGAACATTAGCTGAGGAACACATAAATAATTTCATGTTGTCAGTTAATCTAAAAGGAGTAACTCAAGAAGATGTTGTAGTGAGACTTTTCCCCTACACGTTACAAGGATCAGCTGGGTCTTGGTATTTTTCCTTACCCTCTGGATCCATTACCAGTTGGAATATCTTTCAGGAACAGTTTCTTACCAAATATGGCGACGATAGATCCTTGTCCACGCTCATTAATGATCTTTCAAATCTAAGAATTGAGTCAAGAGAACCAATTAAGGAGTTTAACTCCCGATTCAATAAGCTCTTGAATAAAATTCCCACCGATTCCAAGCCAAGTGAACAAGTTAGAAGCGAATGGTATATCACAGCCTTACCTTCAAATATAGCCATTTTTGTTGATAGGGCTGTGAAACCAACTCTGCCCGAAAACATGAAAGAGGCCATCGCTGTGGAAAAACGTATAACCGCTTTCGAAAAGAAAGCTGCTCTCGAAGATAGGAAATCCAAGAAAGTGTCTTTCAAGGACGATTGAAAGAAAAAAAACAACAAATATCCATACGATATAGAGGGTCTTCAAAAGGTCCTCAAAACAATGTCAAATGAAATGGTTGAAATCAAAAAGCAAGTAGCAGAAACTTCAACAAAGAAACCATTTAGGAATTTTAAGAAGAATGAGTCAAAACCACCAAATGTTATATCCAATGCAGACTCAGACCCTGAGGAAGAAGAAGATGAAACAATTACATCATCCGATGAAATTGAAGAAGAGGAAGTCGTTGAATGCCATGGAATGTGGGACTTCATATTGCCAAACTCCGACACCGAGACTGAACAAGAAGCTTTTCCTGTGACTACTAGGAGTAAAATTACCCCTGAACCTATCCAAGCAAGTTCCAAGAAAAGGAGTGCAGGTACTAATACTGCAAAGGAAAAGGCACCTACAAGGAAGCCGGCTGCAACAGTCCCTCAAAACCAACCATCGTCTTCAAATATACCTTCAACATCAAAGACGTTGGTAGTATCGGATTCAATGGATTACAATATTATTGATGACATGAAGAAGACTAAGGCAAACATCACCATGTTTGAACTTAGTAAGTTAAAACATTAACAGAAATTGCTTCTTAAGGAACTAAATGCAGTACCTTCCTCGCCTCTTCCTAGTGCTAAAGCTGCAAATGATTCAGGACAACCACCTTCTGGTAGAATTGAGGCTACTGATACGATTCTAATCGGAGACAGATCAAATTCCCATACCCCACCTTTCCTCTTAACCTTTGAAATTTACAATCGAAATCTACACAACTGTTTAATTGACTCGGGGGCATCATCTAATATAATGCCAGCTTCAGTTTGTTCTAAACTGAACATAGAACCCCAAAAGTCTTCAATTCACATTGTGCAGTTAGATAGAACCAAAGTCCAAGTCTTAGGGGAAATAAATTCTGTTACTATCAGGTTAGCATCTGATCCACGAGTAGTTCAAAGAATCGATATTCTAATCGCTGATATACCTGAGTTTTATGGTTTAATATTGAGTAGGGATTGGTCTGAGAAGCTCCATGGATATATTTCTACCGATTGGTCTCATATGTGGCTTCCCTACAGGGGAAAGCCAAATCAAATAAAAATTAATCGGGAGAAACACATGACCCATACTGTTACAGAGTTTGAACAAGAGAATCAACCAATTGCATTTAATAATAACATATTGGGAAATTATTCTTATGAATCATTCTTCGGCAATTATATTGCCCAACCATCTCCGTTCTTAGTAAACAATTTCACATCACAAATTGAAATTTTTTCACAAACTGACAGTTCAAGATGTGTTAATGTTACTGAGAACTCTGTAAATAAAATTGTTGATAATTCTTTATTTTGGTCTTTATATTTTGATGGTTCTAAATCCAGTGAAGGATCAGGAGCAGGGTGTATTCTAGTCAGCCCTGAGGGAGAAAAAAAAATGCTTTCTTGTAGGTTAGAATTTGAATGCACGAATAATACAGTTGAGTATGAGGCTTTGGTACAAGGACTATATAAAGCTATTGGCCTAAAAGTCCAATATTTGAAAGTGTTTGGAGATTCAGAGATTGTTATAAAACAAGTTCGAAATACAATCCATTGCCTCTCTAATCACCTCAAACACTATCAGTCTTTAGTCCAGGAACTTATATCTCATTTCTTAGCATTCAATATTTCGCCTATTCCCAGATCCCAGAATGCAGCAGTTGACTTGTTAGCCAATGTTGCTTCTAAGCTCCTACCTTCCGTAGATTATAGCCCAGATAGATTTTCAGTAGAGTTTATTTTTAGGCCATCAATTCCTGACAATATCACCAATTGGAGAGTGTTTAATCACGATGAAGAAATCTTACATTTCTTAACTTCCGATGAGTCTTACAATTATCAGATCATTGATGAAAATGATCATGATCTTCAGATGAAAGAAAAGCATGAGGAAAACTCAATACCAAAACCTGTGGTCAAACTGGAAGATCTCTATGATATTAAAGATAGGTTTAAACAGGTAACCAATTCAAAACTTCAAAGTTCTACTTTAAGATTTGAATTGATAAATCTCGGTACTGAGCAGAATCCTCAAAATGTCAATTTAGGACTAGGGCTTTATGTCGAAGAAAGGATAGCATTCATTAGATTATTGAGAAAAAATAAACATGTCTTCGCTTGGAAGTATGATGACTTAAAAACTTTTGATACATCAATCATCCAACATACCATTCCAATGCTTTCTGAACAAAAACCAGTTCAACAAAAATTGAGGAAAATACATCCAAACTTAGAGAGTCAGATAAAATCAGAACTCAATAAACTCTTGAAAGCAAAGATTATTTTTCCTGTCCGGCATTCAAACTGGGTCTCCAATATGGTGCCTGTTAGGAAGAAAAATGGTGACATCGGGATTTGTATAGATTTCAGAAATCTGAATAAGGCAAGCCAAAAAGATAATTTTCCATTACCTACCATGGAGCAGATACTCCATTTGGTAGCAGGTTCTGAGCTAATGTCCTTTCTAGACGGTTTTTCAGGATACAACCAAATTCTGGTCCACCCTGATGACAGACTCAAAACTACTTTCAGAACCAAATGGGGAACTTACGCCTATCAGAAAATGCCTTTTGGACTTATTAATGCAGGAGCTACATTTCAAAGAGCAATGGATATAGCCTTCAAAGGATTGATCAACAAAACCATGGTCGTCTATTTAGATGACATTACTTTGTTTTCTAAAAAGAGGTCCAACCATTTACATGATTTGAATCAAATTTTTGAACGCTGTAGAAAATATGGTATTTCACTCAATCCCAAAAAATCCTTCTTTGCTCTAAATCAAGGAAAGCTCTTGGGATTTATTGTTTCCAAAGATGGTATTTATATTGATCCTGACAGGATTAAAGAAATTTCTGAAATCCCATTTCCTCATAACAAAAAATCCATGCAGTCATTTTTAGGTTAGATCAACTTTGTCAAAAGATTTGTTCCTGATTTTTCTCAGATCATTTTACCATTACAAACCATGATTAAGAAAAATTCAGTGTTTAAATGGGGATCTGTGGAAAAGGAAGCATTTGATTTAATCAAACAATCAATAATCAATGCCCCCGCTTTAAACACTCCCAATTTTTCTAATCATTTCACATTGTATACTATCGCATTCGATTCATCTTATGCAGCAGTACTCACTCAAATTAATGATCATGACCTGGAAGCACCGATTTCATTTATTAGTTCAAATTTGTAGGGTGCAGAACTAAATTACTCCGAAGTTGAAAAACAAGCCTTTGCTATGTATAAAGCCATTAAACACTATAGGCCCTTCCTTTTAAAAGCTCATACAAAGGTTATAGTTCCTTTTTCTGCAGTAAGGCAATTACCGATCCAAAGGGAATTAGGTGAGAAAAGGGCAAATTGGGTTATAGCACTTCAAGAGTATGACTTGGAAATCAAACCAGCAAAGATTGTTAGGGGTCAAGGTTTTTGCAGGTTGTTAGCAGGAGCATTCAACATTCCGGAATCAGGTGATACAGAACATATGGAAGAAATCAATCAGATAAGTATTACCAATTCTGAATCTCAATACGCAGATTTAATCTTTTATTTGAAAAATGGATATGCACCTCCTAATCTTTCTTATAAAAACAAACGGGCCATTAGATTAAAAGCAAAAAACTTCATAATCATTGATGATGTACTTTTTAGACAAAACTATGATTCAGTTTTATTAAGATGCCTAGAAAAACTTGAAGCACAAAAGGTTTTGCAGGAGCTACATGATGGACCAGCCGGAGGAAATTTTGGAGTTGACACTACAGCTCACAAAATCATTCATGCTGGGTATTATTGGCCCAATTTATTCAGAGATACTCACGAATATGTAAGGAAATGCCAAAGTTGTCAAACCTCCAGTGGAAGACAAAGAAAATCAGCTTTCCCTTTGCAACCAGTCAACATTGAACAACCTTTTGAACAATGGGGATTAGATATCGTTGGGGAAATTTCTCCACAGTCCTCCAAAAAACATAAGTATATCCTTACTGCTACTGATTAATTTACCAAGTGGGTTGAAGCAATTCCGTTAAAAACAACAAACTCTGAAGGAATTATAGAATTTATAGATCAATTCATCATTACCAGGTTTGGTGTCCCAAATGCTCTTATTTTTGATAATGCATCTTATTTCTCTGGTAATTCCATGTTTGAGTTCGCTATTAAAAGAGGATTTAAACTGAAATATTTTGCAAATTATTATCCCCAGGGTAATGGTCTAGCAGAGTCTACCAATAAAAATCTCTTTAAAATCATTAAGTGAACTATTGAACAGAATCATAAAAACTGGCACAAATCTTTAATATTCGCACTATGGGCAGATAGAATAACACAGAAGGCCTCCATAGGTACTTCTCCATTCAATCTTGTATATGGGAAAGAAGCAATACTACCAACCAATCTAGCACTTCCTTCTCTAGCCCTAGTTCAGTTTATTGAAGAAAGCCCCTCTTCTTCTATCCAACTTAGACATGATCAAATTTTAAAATTAGAAGAAGAAAGAGAAAAGGCCAAAATTACTCATGCAAAACATCAGCAGATAATCAAAAAATCATTTGATTCGGCTTCATCTAGTTCTAAATAGTTGCAGGTTGGTGATCTACTTCTGAAATGGGATAAAGCCCATGAGGATAAAGGTAAACACACCAAGTTCCAAAAGATGTGGCTTGGACCATTTCACATCAGCGAGAAGATAGGCCATTCGACATTCATGTTACAAGATCTATCAGGAAAGAGGGACTCTCTTCCTGTTAATGGCCTCATCTTAAAGAAATTCTTCAATTGAGAAGGTAACCCCTTCTCCTTTAGTTTTAGTAGGATTTATGTTTTTAGGACCATTATGAAATAAAGTTGTAAAATAGCTTCTATTGGCCTTTTGATACATTAAAAAGTTTCTCTTAAGAAGTTCTTTTAATATTTACTTTTGAAAATAGAAGCCTTTAAAGAAAAAAAGGGAAGACAATTTCTATGAAATTAGTTATATTCACATTTCTGAAAAACTTATTTTATTTTTGTGAAATCTCCTCAAGATTTAGAAGTACTGTAAATCATTTTAATGTTTTAAACTGGCCTCAAAAAAGGTTATCAATATCAAAATAGAAACTGATTCAATCTTAGTATCTTCAACTCTTTCCTTGTCATCCATTTTTTCTTAAGGAGAAAATTGTCCATCCCATTCATCTAAGTTTATGATTACTCAGAGTGTAATTCTAAGAAATATTTGATATAAAGATAAGGGGTCTTATCACAAGCCTGCTTACCATGATCATTGGAAAATAGTTTAATCGACATTACCAACACTGCATACCAAAACAGGGTAATGGCTTATAAGCATAAGACAAGGGGTCTCATCACGAGCCAGCTTGTTCGATTAGATTACAACCAGTGAATGGAATTTTCAAACAGCTGGCAACCAAACCAGGACAATATCTTTTTATCTTACAAAATAATGTAAAAGGAAAATAAATACAAAATATGAAAACATATTTTGAATTCATTCTTTTAATCATACTCTGAGATGGGAGGGATCATGGATAATCAAATGGTTAAAAGGTATCCCTGTCGAAACTATGAACGTTTGCTGGCAGCAGAGGCTCTACCTATGACAAAGGAGTTAATTAAAAAAGGCTAAGTTGAAAAGGTGTTTTGTTTTATCATTATCAACCAATAGAGGCCAATTTAAAACTTAGAATGTATTTAATTTTAACAAGAGGATAAATTAGCAAATTATCCTTTATTATATTCAGAATTTATGTATACTTAGTTATATTAGAATCTTCCTTTCTTTTTGATCAACGTTTCTATATAAAGAAATTTTAAATATTCCAATATTTCTTAGAGATAACTGTTTCTTCCAGCAAATCGCCAATTGTTGTGCTATACAACAACCCCCCATTTCATAAAATTTTACTTTAGAAAATTATAATATGAAATGGGTCCCTTTTTAGATTAAATTGGTATTAACTCATCATTCCTCTAAAAAATCCAAAAACAAACAAAAAATCATTATAAAACCTTTTGAGTTCATAAAACATCGGCAATCGGAAATAAAACAATCACCAATGAAGTCCCCTCTCCTTGCTCCGATGCGATATTACTATCGGCAATCGGGGATTGTGATATGAATGCATTAGAACTTTGACTTAAAATCTCCCGATGCGAGTTAAGCGATATCGCTATCTGCGATCGGGGATTGTTCGAAAACTCAAAAAAAAGCTGCTTAAGTTCTCCTCCGATCGCCGATAGTGATAAAGATAAGCGCGACTTTCAAAAAGGATTGTTATGGCGGCTCAGCATATTATGTTAATTATTATTAAAAAGCCTTCTCACTATACAATGGTAATTGACTTAAGCCCAACCGCCAAATAAAAATCAAATCCACGTTTAATGAGGCTATTCGGGAGAATAAAGGACAGGATGAGCATTTAATAGATTGGCAGGTTCAAACGGCCAATTAATGGAGCAGTTACGCCTAAAATCCATTCAGAGATTACATACGCAAGAGTCTTATGAATATTTTCCATTATTTATTGATTGACATAAGTCTTCTGTACCAGTTTTCGCCGTCTATTCTCCGCATTACGTTCTTTTTATCTTTTGTGCAGAGCTTCTCCGCAGAAACAAGTTCAGACCAAATGGGGAAGAAATCTAAGAAACCAAGCACAGGAAATCTGCAGAAAATGGCATTTAACGACTTCTATAATGTGAGGAACAACATCTTGTGATCTGGACCCTAGTGTAGAGTGTGATCGGATACCATGTCTTGGTCTTGAAATACTTATGAGCAATGCCTTACAACTTTGGTTAAGCAAAATCGAACTAATAAAACAGCAGTGAAACTTAAATGACTGGCGCTTGGAACTGCTATAAGAAGATTTGGTGGATTCCTACCTGAATAATGGCTCAAGCAATTATTCCATATAAGATGTATTAAGTCTGGGCATTGAAATTCAATTACAAAGCAGTGTGCACCTATTGATGGAAGTTTGCCAGATTTACATTATGGCTGATGATTGGAAGGAAAATGCCATTTGCCGAACAGGACAAAGTATATCAATTTGTTTCTGGAGAAATTTAGAGATGAAAATGAAATTGATTCGGAACCTATATGAGGATGGAGACAAAACCCGGCAAAACACAAACATGATTCTTCAGGTAAGTACTCCGTCAGTTCCTTATGTTCTCCTTATTGTTATGCGGGAGCCATGATGTGTCGAATATGGGGATTGCATGATTCTTCAAAATTTTCCATAGAGATGGTACCTTTAATGGAAGCAGCATGTAATAGTGAAATTATGGACTGGGAAATATATTATCGGATAAGTTAGCAAAAGCTATTCTTGACTTCAGAGGCAAATCCCGTGCTACTGATAGAATTATCCCTCCATTTTACTATAGTGCCTACATTTTAGATACCCTCTGTTTTAATTCCGAGTTTCCTGTGTTAGGTTGGAGATGGACTGCACAGGACCCCATGCCCATTCATATATATCACCAGAAATTATGGAAAGCCCATTATAAACACCACCTATATCAACTCTGCAATGGATTCATGCTACCTATTTACTATGCAATTTTTGCTAGACATACTCCTAAGATCTCCTCTCAAGTAGAGATTGACTTGACAGCCCTATGAACCTGGTTTGGAGAGCAAAAATTCACTTATGTAAGAGTTTTCGGCAGCCAGGCCAGACCTCATGTCCTCCCCTTGTATATACCAGACAAACTTTTAGCTCGAGAGATAGCATATCAGCTTACATCCGCATCGGCTACAATGACTCTCAGGAATTCAAAGAAGCAAGTCTGGCCTCCTTTCCCTCTAAGGTGTGGCGTCTATACTCTGCGTGATTACAAACACGCAGAGAAAGAAGCGGAAAAGATTAATATGTTAAATCTCGCCACTCTGCCTAACAAACGTTTTGTTCCGATAAAGGTCGTCTATAATGTTCTAGATCAGGCCAAACTCACTAAATTTGAACATAAGGAAGACGAGTTTGATGACCTTTTCTCCTCGGCTGAGTCGATATTTTAGGTTCAAGAGATAGCTAAAATTAGATACCATGACGACGGGTTAGTAGAATTTAACAAACTTAAAAAGCAGAGGTTGCAAACTCTACCTCTAGATTTGTTGGCCACTGCCCCGATGATACAATCAAGCGAGTACGACGGCTTACCGACAAACGTCACACTACATCCAAAATTTCGAAGAAGTTAAAGAAGAGCGAGGAGGAACTCCGGAGAATTGGAAACGAGAAGAGACAAAAAGGAAAGAACAAGAGGAAGCACGAGAGAATGCGTGATCAAGAACGGGGAAAGGTAGCGAAGACGGAAGTAGCGAGAAGGTGAATGTTGACACTCGGTTGACCCGAGATTGCTCCAGGAATGGCAGCAATTCGATTCAATTATAAGCAATCTTGAAAGCTCGAAGAATGCCGATACATCCAAAGCGGCCAATACACAGGATACAATATCCAAAAGGGTTTCAAGCAAAGAAACCAGTGGTCTACCCCCTACAGGATTAGAAATAATTCCCAAAGATCCCTCAGATCAAATTATTTTGCAGGTAGAAGATATTCCTCCATGGGATGTTTTACGCAACCCAAAACACGAAGACGCCAATAAAGCAACAATGAAAAAGGAGAAGGATTGATCAACCTTCCCTGTTTCCTGAACAAACAGTAACAGCCAATGTAGTTTGGAAGGAAAAATGCAACCCCTCCGATGACCTGACAAAGTTGTCTCAATATGCTGGTGCCTATTCAGCGGCCACCATGGACAAGGCATCGGAGGTGAGTAATTTGTTGAAAGAAAAGGATCAACTAATCGCTTCACTACAAACACAAATATTGGAGGCACAACAGAAAGCAGATTCAGCAGCAATTCAGAAGCAGAAAGAATCATCGGATGCATTAGAAAAATTGAAAACAATGAATGAACAAATGGTAAAAACAAAAGATGAGCAAATTGCTCAATTAACAGCTCAAATAGAAAAGTTCAAGAATCTTCCCTAGCCTGACAGTTTCAGAGAAGAAGCAATTCAGATTAATAAAGCACTCATAACACAAATAAGATTATTGTGTCATCAAATTGCCCAAGATGAACCTCTGTGTGAAATAACAACATCTTTAATAAACAAATCAGTTGATGCCAGGCAGGACTTAGAGCAAGCCGATGAGACTTTAACATATTTTCTTACTTGGCAGAACACTAATGAGGGACAGACAACAAATTTGCCTAAAATCTTAGAATCCCATAAAGAAATTATGTTCATGGAATGGCAGTCCCAGTTGATGAAAGCAGAGAGAGAAGTTTCTAGATGCAGATTATCTACAAACAATTTAATTGACTTAATTAATAATACTCTCTATTTGTCTAACATGATCTCTCAATGTACACCAGGTAAATTATTATCACCCACGACATTGGAACAATCATGTTGTCAAGAGCTAGAAAGGAATGGGAAATTGATTCCAGGAATTACAAGTTTAACTTGGGACACCTATTGGTTGTTCCTAGTTAAACCATACAGCCAGAAAGCCGCCCTCAAATGCTTAACGGATGCAATCGGGTGTATCATTCCAGATATACACGATGCCACCTATGCTGCTCAAATCAATTCTCGTCTCAGCCGCCCTCAAGAAGTGGAACCAATGCTAGCAATATGCCAACTCAGGACAAAAAGAAAACAGTCAGAATGATGAATCATGCTGCCGGTGCAGTTCTTGAAAGAGGATATATTCAAGATCGAGTTATGTGATTTTGGTAGCCTTTTAATTTTGTAGTTTGTTAGTTTAATTTAGTATTTATAGACCCTTTCATGTATTTAGAAAGGGTCGTAAGTTTTTGTATATGACTGAAACCTGAAGTTGCACTACTGTACTTCAGGCATATTTTTTTATGAAAACTTGACCAATTTTTCCAAATTTTGATAACGAAGCTTTTATGTGGATGTGCACTACTGCCTTTATTTAAAAGTATTTCTGAGTCCGAAGAAGGAATTCAAATTGCGATTGACGTTGTGAAAGATTTGCAGCTCATATGGTACTATTATCTATGTCTGAATTCATTCTTTTTATGTAAATTGTTGTTTGATTACTCTTGCTATTATTGAATATATGAATGTATTTTAACAGCAATCTTTATACTTTCCACTATTGGATGTTTACAGTTTTCTATTCTTCTAATCATTCATGTATTAGTAATATAAAAAAGATAAGTGTAACAATGTTTTATCAATTACTTCGTTCAACTAATTGAACGAAGTAATTATTATTTAGATGAATATCTTTGTTTATTGAATAGTGTCATCTATATGCCTATCGACAAACACAGATCACCAAAAGTTGCACTTAAGAATAGAAGCTTTCCGGGATAAAATAGTCATTTACGTTTTCACTTATAGATTAAGTACTCCATTCATTATTACTTATTAGAAAAGAAAAACCGATCACTCATTCACCCACACCCCTTTCTATTCTTTATCGGGAAACTGGTCCCATTATATCCAGTCGGAGCCACCATCCCAAATGGAAAAGGAGCTGTTTAAGGTCCGGACCGGGTGGTTATCCCCCAATGTTGATGTAACGATTTTCGGGGCATCAACACCACCTATAGCTTTTTAACCATTTTATGGAGATGGGAAAAATAACAAAATGTCATGCATGAAAATTTGTTGCCTATGACCACGACCCACATACACTTTTATGAATGGTATACATCCATCAATGCTTATGAAGGGTGGTCCCTTACCAAAATAGTATGTAGGTCTCCCCATAGTGAAAGAGACATGTGTAGACGGAAAATAACAGAAGAAAACACAAGTGAAGATGATATATGGTTTCTTGTAATGGTGTAAAGGTCAAGAGTAAAGGTGATGGATGCATTGTTTTTACCTACAACATCTCTTCCATCTAATTTTATCATTATTTTTTTGCACTGTTTGACACCATGGCTAGCTTTAATAAGTTAAAATGTTAGAAACGTAAATGCTATAACAACGATACTACAATTGAATCGCATTGGAAGATTTTTTTTTATATCCCATTAGGAGGAAAATTAATCTTTTATCTTTCCTTTCTAATGAACTATGTCACTTTCTGAAACCTTCACATATTTGGTCAATTCATGACGATGGATAATTTTTTCCCTCCTATAACCTACTTTCACCTAGTTTCAAACCCTTTGTTTATACATTGATAGTTTTGCTCTAAACCTACTGGTGCTCCATTGCAGTGAAGCCTAGTAGAGCAGGTGCCTCATTTTGTCTATCCTCCATAGTATAAATGATGCATATGTTGGGGTTTCGAACAGCCACAACATCAGGTGAGAAAAAGGAATTTGATCGCTCTCTTGAAAATGTAGTGCAATGAGAAGGAAAATTTTAGAATGGATGAGAGGCCTCACTACTCTTCAGCTATTCAAAGGGCCTATTAGTGTCATTTCGGTCTGAAGTTGGGAATTTCAAGGGAAGAGATTGATTTTAAATCGGGGAATTATAGCATTTCTCATGTTAGGATAGCGTCTGAATTGTTCATGAAAGGTGTTCTCTATTTTGTTTCACATGATTCGTTTCTTTGGGTTTTCTTATGTGTTCAATTTATCACCTTGATGGGCCAAAGGCCCTTGCATAATGGGCATAGATGAAGCTGGAAGAGGCCCTATTTTAGGTCCCATGGTGTAATGATGCTTATAATATTCAACTTCTTACCTTTATAGAAAGAACCTTTTTTGAAAAATGAATGGAAATTTAAATTTGTTATAGGTTTGAAAGACTTCTTTATTGTTGTGCAAGTCATTTGTATTAAGAAAGAACTCAAGTATACTTATCTTCTTGTGAAGAAATAGAGATAGTGTTTTGGTAATAGTCTAGAAGTTATAAAAATTTAGTGGTTATGAAACTAGGGTTTTTTTTTAATTTCTGTAATGTCATACGTTCAAAATGACCATTGTCCTAGTTATTTCATCCACATGCCTTGTTGAAGTTAGTTTTAGGTCTGGTATGTGTTGTACACATTTCAAGAGGAGATTTGAGTGAAATATAGAGAGTATTAGCCATTTGATAGCTTTAGAAATGTTATTTACATCACATAATGGTTTCATTACAATAGCCACATGAGTGATAGTAGGTTCAATGTTTGATGCCATACTTTTCCAATCAATTTATTTTTCCCTAATTTTCAACCATGTCTACTATTGTTAATTTAAATTTTTTGATTAAAATTAAGGAGATTCCAATAGTTGTTAGTATTGTATCCTAAAGAAGATTAAGGCATTGTTAGTATGTTAGAACCACAAGCCATTCAATTCAAAAAGGTGTGCACACCATCTTGTATATCTAAGAAAAAAAGAAAATTATAGACAGACTTCTCTTAATTGCACCTTGGAGTGTGTTAAACCTTAGTTTGGAAATAATTAATGCAGAGAAATAAAGCACAAATCCATGGCTAAAAATTTGATGAGAGTCTTGGTAAGAAATTCTACATGTAGTAAAATTGTTGTTTGTGCTTCAAATGCGCTACCTTTAAGTTATCAAATTAGTGTTATAAAAGGATAGTAGATACATGTGTTGATGATACTTATAACAATTTTAAGATATCAAACGATAAAATTTTAAAACCATTGTTATGAGGACTGTGTTCATTTAGTCTGATTTGTCTTATTGTTTTCCATCATATCTATACATGAAAAATACAAATTCAAGGAAAAATATAAAAAATGAGAGTTATTATTTTCCAAATCATCAATTATTTTTTTCTATTATTCTCTTGAAACAAAAATAATTATTCAAATTTAAAGTGCACTAAAAGGATTCATCATTGTTTCATTGAATATGAATATTTTTTTTTTGTACTTGTAGAATGTGGTATTGACCATGTTTCATGTGAAAGGGTTTTTATTCTTGGATTATTACAATGCTAGTAAGATGTGGGCCTTTTTTACCCCATGATCATTTTTGCAAGATTCATGTCCTGTGTAGACATAAATAAGAATTCAATTATTACCTCCTAAACTAAAGCATTGATTCTTTTACTAGGTGCCAATAATGTATGTCAGCTTATGATGTGATTGGTCCTGACTCTCAAAAGGTTACTGCATCAACTGCGCATCAATTTATTATTATGGTGAAGAAGTTCTCTTTCATTTCTAAACTAGTTGTCCTTTATTTCAGTGGCTATTTTAATTACATTTATAGTCATATATTGTATCTGAAATTATGAGTAGCCTGACCTAGTATAATTAAATATTGAGGGTTTCTTTCTCTTATATAAGTGATGAGTAGTCTAACTAAAAGAAGTTCAACATTCAAAAAAAATTTCATATCGCCTTATTTGATAGATAAGTTTAATCTGTTCATATTTTCCATAACACTCATATTGATGCACTCTTTGACTTCTTCAGAGGGCATATATTGTAATGTCACCACCCACTGCTAGGTGAGAACACTCACAACAACCCCAAAATTTTACCATTTCACTCAAAACCCTAGCCAAAATTAAACCAAAAATATCTATACAAAGTGACCAATTAAATTAAAAAAAAACAAAGTATAAATACAAATATATTCATAACCTAACCATAACACACAAATACAGCAAAAATAACCGTAAGATTACATAACCATATGTATATGCAATGGAATGAACATAAGACTTGTTTTGTATTACTCATCTGTAAAAAAATTTCACTGTGAACCTCTGACATTACACCTAAGCATAGACCACATTATTTATTATATTTCAACAGTCGATCACCCCTTATTCCGGGTTGAAACTTCCTAGGAAAAGATAACTGCAAAAATCCAAATATCATGGCTAAGATGCCAACCAAACAAACAAATTTCTCTAGGGCTCCAGGAACCCTCCAAACTAATTTTCAAGGTGCTAACCCAACAACCCTACTAGTAGAGGGCTAGAGGCATTCTCCAAGCTATAAATAGGGCCAAAAAACATCAGAGAACTAGGATCCGAAAACTAGAATAGGGGATCACGTCATAAAAGGATGCATTGAGCTTAATACAATTAAATTAATAACCACACCCTGGCTAGTTGTCGAGTCCAAACCCTAGGACTTCCCAAATATTAGTCACATAGACTCAGTTTCACCTACTTTAATACATATATTTATCTTTTATTTATTATTATAACATTGAATTATAATATCATAATTCCTACCATGGAGTCATGGGCCCTTCATACTCTTTTGGTCTCAGTCCACAAACAACCATTATCTGCTTATTTATATTCATAATTAAAAATTTTTACCACTTCAAATATATGCAAATAAAAGATAACAATGCAGACACACTAACCGCAACACATAAATACACATCCATATGGGTGTATTTCCCCAGAAGAAACTCTCATATCACTAGCCTAATAATTACAATCATCATACCCATTACATAGGTGCACTACCCTTAATAAAATTCATAACTTGGCCCATTTATCTAACATGTGCATACAAAAAGTAATACCGACCTCATAATTCATAGGGTCCCCAATCAATGCATATCATACATAGTTATTACATTAATTATTCGAGGGTGGAACTAGGGGTGTTGCATTCCCCTTCCCCTTAGAATAACACCATCCTCAATGTTCCTTTGTCTTTATCAATACATACATACTACCAGGTCAATGGTGTTCACTAATTCTATAGTCTAATTCTCTTCATGTCTCATAATATTCCTTCGATTACCTCGAGATACACCCAAGGTCTCAGTTGTTTAGCATACACCTATAAAATTCAACAATTAAACATATATGTTATGATGATGTTTATACAACTAGTATTCTATCTAGAAGAATTCCAATTCATAATTGAAGCACATATATTCATTAAAAAAGAGAAGGCAACCGAATATTTATATGTATAAGTATTCTTCTTGTTCCTAGTGATCTCAACTAGCCAAGGTTCCAACCCCAGCAATATAAAACCTACAGACTCACACCTCCCATCCACCTAAATCCAAATCACCTGCACAACCCTATCAACATCCTAACTATAGACTCATGCCCCCCATCCATCTACAGCCAAGTCTCTTGAAAACCCATAGAAGCCTCCAACCTATGGACTCATTCCCCCATCCACATGCATCCAAGTGGCGCACCCCTTCTCTACACCTAGCAGTCTCTTTGGTCTCATGCTACCACCTCTACGATGAATTATTTCCGGATAGGGACATTCCTTTATTTTGTGGCTCTAGGTGTTCTTGTTTCTCTTTTTGGGGCCTCTAGGTACCCTTTAAGCCCAAGGGAAACCAATATTTCTCTCTTCCCTGTCTTTTTTTTTTTGTGAGGTGGATGGTCTTGATTACCTGCATCGTCGATAAAACAACAACTGTGATTAGTACTCATGTTTACACATCACATATACCACAACATATAACTATCAATCTACATTCAACATCACGAACATTATCAAATTACACTTAAACTGGATACATACAAATTACATATTTTCCAATATACCTACTATTTCATAGATCAAATATAACATTTCATATCAATAAAAAACATAATTTTTTAAGAGGTTCTCCTATTCATGCCCTGTCATATCATGGAATTCAACAACATGGTAGTCTTGCTTCACAAATTTTCCCATTGCTCACTTCTACGTTACTAGCTACCTGCATCTTATAGTGCTACTACCATTCCTTGGTATATTTGTATCCTTTTATAATTATAGGATTGTGTTGATTTCCATAATGTATTGAAGAAAGCAAGAGTATATGAAATTGTTTTCTTACATAAAATGTCTTTGAGGAAACCCAACCTTGTTGTGAAATATCACTTCCTTTAAAATAGGCTATGATGAACTCAATGGAAATTTATATGCAAAATATGGATTATAGTACACACATGATATTATTGGTTTTATTTATTTTTTATCAACATATAGAGCACACACATCAAATTCAAGTAGAAGAAGATGGTATTAATAGCATGAGATGGCAGAAGAATGACACTTTTCAATGAATATAAGTTGATAACTTATCCTAAGCCATGAGGATAGTGTATTAATTTTAATGAAATGTTTCTTGAGCTCACAAAATCATAGAGGAGTTATGTTCTAAGCGATTATTAGTTTCCTAAAGATCGTTTGTTAAGTAGTGAACTCAAGCTAGTGCTCGCGGGCATTATTAGCAAGTAATTCTATTGATACTTTCTTTATTCAAATGTTTCAACATAATTTTGTGTAAGATTATCAAGTCCTTCAAAAAAATACTTTTTCCATCAAGTAATATTTTATGTTGACCTAATGAAAAATTCACTACATTTCCAATGCCATTCGTTATATTTTGAATATTTTCTAATTAAGATGATATAGTGCTAGCCACTTCAATGATTTTATTTTGTCTATGAATTTAATTTTTGAAGGAAAACTATGTATTCTCCTAATATTACATAGAAATTTTGAATATTATCGATACTAGTATCCACAATATTATGCATATCAAAAAACTATTCTTGCAACTTAAATTGACTTCCAATTATTTGATGAGATTGCTAAAAAAAATAGAATTGGACTGATCTATAACATTTTTTTTTTATTTTCTACAAAATTTGACTTTGAGACAACATTTATTCTTGAGAATGAATAGATTCTAAGAAATTATGGTTTCCGTTAGAGTGCTCTAGAAAAGAATCTAACTATTTCTTTATTTTATCCAATTGGTTCATTACATGTTGATTGGATGACTTCAACTCATTCGCAACCCTCTTTGTATCTTTCTTGAATGAATTCCTCTAAAAATGATGGAACATATCATTTTCATCGATCTAGAGGGAAAGATACACTTTATGGGAAGAATCATCTAATCCCTTGAGACATTTGAGCATAAGAGTTGAAGTGGGACACTATGAAAGAGGGTGCCTGCTTGATTTACTCTAAAAGAAGTTAGACATATACCATGTGACTCTTGATTTCTTCTCCTCATTATGCATGAGTCTCCCACAGGCTAATTTCATCGGCTTCATCGAGAAATTTTTCCTCAAGCTAGCAGTAGACATCGAACAAGTGAAAGTATGACTCCGTCTTGTGAATTTTGTAATCTCGATCTCCCAAGGCTGTATGATCTAAATCCAATTGTGGGTACACCATGGTGTGAAAGGCTCCTCGTACTTCTTAGGAGGCATGATTAATATTCTGTAAGTTATATTCAATGTGCAATGGAGAATGGCATATAAGAAAAGGGAGAAGAGAGGGGAAATATTGGTATTGGGGAAGGGAGAAAATAGAAGGGACCATGATTAGAACATTTTGAAGGTGAGACTATGATTCGGTTGGCCAAGAGCTATTGATACATTTGGTGAACACATCATCTCTTGCAGCAATTCGTTTAACCTGTGATCTTTCCTGTAATTCTTGGAAAATTTGATCTATGAAACCTTTAATCAAAATAAGCACAAAAAACAGTGTGTATTAGGTTTGAGTTTGGAATTTAATATGTGATTGGTGAGATGTCAAGGTGGTGCAGTTCCATTGGAAAATGACACACCAATTTATGATGCAATGGATTTCTTGGCAGAAGTAAACGCGATTGGATGGGAGGGACAGGTCTGTGGGGATGTGGCACAAAGGGAGCAGGCAATGGATAGACCACTTGTTGGTGGAGGTAATGGTTTCATTTGGTGGCAGAAACTAATTTTGGAGTGGGATGGTGGCAGTTTATGGTACTGGCAGGGGGGTGCAAACAACCCTAGAGCATGACATGTAGCGAGTAAGGCGATATTATCTATTGTTGATTTCAGACCCCCCCCCCTCATTGTTAATATTCAGAGGGTGAGGGGGGGTCAGAATGTAATATGGGTTGTCGAATGTGTGGCAGGGTGCAGAGATTAAGGGGAGTTGTAGGGTGATTAACGCAGGCGGTGATGAGTGACGTGGGGTGTGACAGGACAGGCGATGTGATGGTGGGGTCGGGATAGGAGGGTCGAGGGGTAATGTAAAACTTTAGGATAGATAAAACATGAAAGGGGTAGGGTATAAGAAGAAATGAATGTGGTTGGGACTTAAGATAAAGACATACCATCAGGCCCCTTACCTTTATAAAAACACCCCTTTTTAGACCTTTAGAGCATAATTTTTCCTTTCACTTTGATTTCTCTTCTCCTGATTTCTCTTTTGTTATCATAGGAATACAACAAGAAATTTTTTAGGCTGCTTATTTATATAATGAACTTTACATTTTTCTCCCTTTCTCTTTTCCAACAAATCTACCTACCCGAACTACAAATCTAACCTTTTTTCTTCGTTTTAGGGTGCATTTAGATTTGCAGATCCTGAAATATTTTTTCTTTTGAATTTCTAACCTACCACCTATCCCTTATTTCACCTATTGGTTCAGATTAAGATGTTTAAGCAATGTAATTTTATACCTACCTAATGATAAGCCAATATTAAATGGTTTGGAAAATCTTCATCTCCTAACTTATCAGTAGAAATTTCAAAATTTCACAATCATACTTAGGCTATATGATTGCACAAACATTTCTAGATAATAGTGGCATTTTGATTTGTAGCACTTTTAGAAATATTCATTTTTTGTGGGGCTTTCTGTTATAGGTCAATTTGGACATCATTCCCAATGACCTAGTTAATTGGGCATCATCTCTAGGACGAATGTATAGGGTCTATCATCCCCTAACGTTTCAATTGCAACATGACCTAAGATAAAGAACAAGACAAATCAATCAAAGACTTTCATCTCCAAAGGTTTCCAAAGTTTGAAGTTTATAATATATCATATGGTAGCTCACCAATGTTGCCTCTAAAGGGACTAAGTGCGTTGCATATGTAGGTATCCTTATGCAAGGCTACTCTACAAAGCACTTCGCAACATCCATGGGTGCATTGGTCACTTTGGGAGAGAAATTCTCATTGTTTCGGAATCCCCACTTGTCGAGTCCCTTCTAGAAGAGTTCACATGTGTCAAACTTCGAATCCATGTTTCCATCTAACATTTACAAGATTGGGAACATGTCTTGCCTATTATTGGAAAGTCATTGATTGTGGAACTACTTTCATCTCCTTTATAAATTGAGCACAGATCTTTGTGTTTGATAAGGAATAATTTGTGTAGAGAAATGCTGGTGGAATTTCAATTGAGGAGATTGATTTGACTGACATATTGCGGGAGATATCTAAATTTTTATGAGGTTGGGATGCTACTGGAGATGGTGACACCAAATCATTCATTGGGTTGTAACCTCCCCTTCTATCATCAATAAATATTACTTCTTATTTTTCCCTATATGCATCTGTATAAGCTTTGATTTTCAATATCATGATTTCTTAGTTGATGTATATGATTTATGATTTATTGATTTAGCTAAGTAACTTAAATATACATCTGTATTATTTATATCTCTTATTGTGAGTGTTCATTATTGCAGGAAATATTTTGCACAACCGGCTGGAATTTGAAGCTACAACAAAAGCGACAGAAGGAGACTTTGGAAGTGCTTCGATCCCAAGTAGGTTCATTATTTCATTATGTGTGTCTATTTATATTTAGGAAAGATAGTTGTAATGTCTTTGAACTGTTGTTCTAGATTAGCACCTATCTAGCGAAGAATTATTTATTCGTAATTCATAATTCTGCATAAAAACTTGGCAACTCCACTAGGGAGATTACTCTTTATCCTAGGTGTTTTAGCCTCTGATTTTATCTGTTAATTCACCTAGTGGTTTTTACTCACAAAGGTTAGGCTTTTTAAGATCCAAATTTGCAAAATAAGTGTGTTAAACAACTTTGTTTTTCCTCTTACACTGCACCCAACACACTCTTGGACAGGATACAGTGCTTTGCATAGCACTATCTCCCTTTCAAGCCTGCGTTGCAAAGCACTATCTCTCTTTAGAGACTGTGTTGCCTCCTGAAACCATCCAAATTCCCTTGAATTTGTATTTGAAATTTGTTTCAGTTTGTTTGCTATTGTGTTTTGAATAGCCTGAGCCTCATATTGACCAGTGAATTCATCTACCTCTTCCTCCTTTGAAATAAAATTTGTTCAATGTTTGTTTAAATTATTTTTCTTTATCATTGGCAAGTTAATTTCAAAGCATTTTTATTGTCACATTAAATTCATTTGCTTTTGAAAAAGGAAATTATCATAAATTCTTTGTTACCTGATAGGAGAAATTGTTGTTTCATTCCTCATTTTTCCTTCAAAAGAGAAATTGTTGTTTATATTCCTCATTTCTCAAAAGTAAAAGGCATTTGTTTTTTATTTAGTGCACTTAGTTTCTTTTCTGCATTCATAACATTAAAGGAACTGAAAAGAAAAATCTGCATTTGCATGTAATGGTTTGTGTGTTTTGCAAAAGGAAAAATTAGGAAATCTGCATTTATTTTGTGTTCTTTGATTTGTTTACACACAAATTGTTTGCTCTTTCCCTCTAGTAGCTATCATTTTCATTGAAAAACTAAAAGTGAAAGATTTCTTATCATTCTTAGTTTCATTTTAGGAATTTTCCAATACATTATCACGATGAACCTTTCCAAGAAAAATTGTTAAACAAGATCAACATAAAATTAATTTCAATTTACCTAACAAAGCATTAGAACCATAATGATAAAATTTAGAAGGTCTAGGCTAGAGACATGTTTTGGCGTCGTAAAAAATAGCAGCTGTCATTAACTTGTCTACGATACATTTCGAGTGCGATACCTCACTCCAAGTACGTAAGTATATCATAGCTCGTCCATGTACTTTCGGGTATATCGGGCAGTGTTACATTACAATAAGTATAAAGTGGTGCTCTCACTATGTGGTTTCACATCAGACATCACTAATACAAACCTGAGCCTGCTTGTACCTTCAGGTATATTTGGGAGGACAACTTTTAGGTGCTATCCATCCATAGTGAACTGAGTTAGATGCCTTGTAAATTATGATACACCGAAGACATCATTCGGGGAGATTGTGTGCTCGTACTTCTTGCTTTGCCAGGAGGTATTCTGCAGTTCACAATTTCTTGGTAAACCCTTTTGCATAGCATTACCCTTTTATTTTTTTTATTTTTTTTTGGTTAAAATAAATCATTAATTGTGGAAGAACAAAATCCTTTCCCCCGTCGTTCACGTAGACTATCATTAAAACCACCTTTACCACCAGAAGTTACTTCTGGTAGGCGAAGGAGATCACGATCTGCCGAATAAAGTACAATTCATACCTCTAGTGAAACATCATATTTGCATAAACTAGATTTATCTAATGTTGTTTCTACACATCACAGTTCATCTACCGTTGCCAAAACGGAGTCTTCACAGCCACCCTTGGTCACGATCCATCCAATCAGTGAGACCATACCTCCTGGACCCGATGTTGTTCAACCAAAAATTGATCCAAATCCTGAATCTTCTTTGCCAGATCATTTGAATCCTGAAGTCCTACAACAAGAAGTATTTCCTACCTTGGTCATACCACAAATTTCAATAGCTATTGAATCTCCAATATCACATAGTCAACCACCTGAAATATACTTTGGTCCTGCTAGTGAAATACTTCCACCTGATTTAATTGCGATTGAAGAAATCCCACAAGACAAGACACCTTTAACTCCAACCCATTTTGGGGAGGACGTTTACCAGTATGATTCTTTTCCTCAATTGACACCATCTGCTTTTGTTGATCCTATTCCTTTTCAAACTCTCGTTGATTTAGAAGGGTATACATTTGGTCAAGTAACCATATCTGAACCAACATCTTTAGTTGGGCCATCTATTCCAATTACGTCAGCTCCTGCCGTAGCTACCCTGTCGGTGTTTACAAATTCACCAGATTCATATTTTTATGGTGTCCCTTTGGTCCCATCAGGTTACAAATCATTATCTGGAATTTTATCCGTTGAATATTCAAATCCATGGACTTTACTAATGTCATCATTCAGTATTTTAACAGGAAATCCTATAGTGAGTATTGAGTGACTTTATTATTTATAGACATCCTCAGGGCAATATCAAACCGGTCCTTCTGGGTCTGTTCCTTCAAGTACAATGTCAACTGGACTCCCAGCATTTGGAGAGAAATATTTTCCGTCTTATTACCGTCCTCATGCTGGGGGGAAACCTTTGGTCACCAAATATGACAGTACTCTATCACTTTTTTCTTAACCTAATGTCAAAATGAATTTTTTTCAATGGAAGCCCACTCTGCCTATCCAAGCACAAACGGTTGTACACTCATATCAACCAGTTCAAGTAGTTACACCCACATCAATTCCACTTGTCAATACATCTTTACTCCTGTTACAGAATCAAAAAGTTGTACAAAATTATCAAGCGGGTCCTTAAACTCAATATTCTCAAATGTTGGGTCCACAGACTCCAAATCCTTTGATTTATACTTCCTGTAACAAAAGGGGACAGGAGGTAATTTAGAGAGACTCTGTGAGGAAATGTTTTGGCACATTTTTGAAGGGTTTTTGACCTATTTTTGAAATATTTTTTGTGTTATGTCGGAAGGATTTATGGCACACATTTTTAAATTTTCTACTCTTGGTTAGAAGGTGGTTTACAAACTATTCTTGAGAGCCAATTTTTTTCCTCTACAAAGACTGAATATTAGATTTATGTGGAGGGAAAATTTTTACTCTCGAAGGCTAATTTTTGTAGAAATTATATGCACTAAACATGTATATGTCCAAGATCCACTTGATATCACACTATTTAACATTATGAAAGATACTGAATCTATTCCACCTGTTAATATTTTGCGGAAAAAATAATTGCACACATATGTGAAGCATAAACAAAAATATTCAATCACACATAACACAGCTTTTAACTAGGAAAGCCTAAAGCTGAAAACCCCAACTATATATTATGTATCATGGAGATCATATGAAAATCTAATAAAAGCATACATAGCTTATCACAAGCCCTCAGTACAGTACAATCGTCATACACTAATCAGGCCTAATCTTGCAAATCCATGCACCAATCTATGCCACCTGCTAGCCTGCCTCCACTGCGCAATCGCTGCTGAAGAATAGCTCTGAATGAATTTTAATTACTCCATCCTTGATTTCACAATCCTCATTGGAATCTCCACTGAGTGTGTGATGCAATCAATGCATCACTATAGTCACAACAGATAGTCTATCTTGCCCTTTCACCTATCTCTCCACTGGTCTCCACTGAAACTGCCATGCATTGTAGTTAACTGCTGTATTGTTCAGTTGATTTATGAGTTATTATTTTTGAATTAGTTAACTAAATAATTTACTCCAGTTTCACTAGTGTATCAATCAATCAGACTAGATACAACTAGCCCAACTGAGTCTAACTGAGTTAAACTGAAAACAACTCCATAACTACTTCTTCTAACTGTGTCATAACTCTGCCACTTGAGTTCTAACTGAGTCCTCCATGCAATAGCTCTAGTAAACCCTTAGGAATAGTGTAATTTCTTCTGTCAGCTACTGTGCCATATCTGTGCACTGAAATGAAGTGCTCCAATAGTATAAGTTGTTGTTTAGATTCTGATTATTATTAAGAGCTAATAATAATCGACATGCATCTATTTTTAGATTGACAATCTATAAATAGTCTTCGCCCAATATTATAAAAATATAATTTCATCTATTTTTCCAACTTGATCAACCGTCCACAAATAGCATCTTTCAACTTCTGAAATATGATCGAGATGTTTAAAAATAGACATGGTCTAAAAATAGACTTGTGATAAAAATAGCCTGCGGGCCCACTTAGTGAAGGTGACTCTTTTCTCTAAGATCATCATCTTGTTGAATCTCAACACTCCCTTTCATCAAGATAGGGATTATCCTTCACCTTGATCTTGCCTCTATGGTATTCGAATTTTCTCTTGGTGAGCGCCTTCGTCAGAATATATGCATCCTGATCCTCCTTGGGAATGTACTGAAGCAACATGATCTTCCACTGCACACAATATTTGATATGATGATACCAGATATTAATATGTTTAGATCTATCATGAAACACAGCATTAATGAAGAGTTTAATGAAACTCTGATTATCACAATGAATCACCGTGGGATCTAAATGTGAACCGAATAAACCAACCAGAATCTTCCTCATCCAGATAGCCCCACATGTAGCTAAACTTGCTGCGATGTATTCTGCTTCTGCTGAACTGAGTGCCAAAGATCTTTGTTTTCTGTTGTACTAAGAAACTGTTGTAAATCTGATACTGAAAATCCCTCCTGATGTGCTCTTTCTGTCTGTTGGGCTTCCTACCCAATCTGCATCCGTGAAGCCATGCAACTTCACTTCATCCGTATTTCTGTACCATAGCCCATACTCAGATGTGCCCCTGAGATATATCAAGACATGCTTGCCCGCCTTCCAAAATAGCTTGGTAGGCTTAACCATTGCTTTTGAAAGTTGTTTTACTGCATAGCATATGTCTAGTCTTTTATTGAATAATACATGAGCGAACCCGCCAATTGTCGATAAATAGTGGCATCCACTACCTCTGCTGGTGTAGCATCCTATTTATTCCAATTTACTGGAAGAGGAGTGTCGATAGGCTTGCAGCCTTGCATGTGAAACATCTCAAGTATCTCATGGGCATAATTTCCTTGAGACACAAACAATTCACCTTCCCACTGCCATATTTCCAATCCAAGGAAATAATGAAGGAGTCCTAAATCCTTCATCTCAAACTCCTTTGCAAGATCTACCTTGCATGAGTGTATCAACTGCTCATCACCTATTAGTATCAAATCATCAAGATAAAGTACAATGATTAAAATCTTACCCTCAATCACAATCTGGTACAGGTTTGCATCCGCCTCACTCTTGGTGAAGCCAAGTCCAGTGAAATAGTTGTCGATCCGAGTGTATCAAGCACATGGTGCTTGTTTCAACCCATACAACGCTCTTTTGAGCCTGCACACATGAGACTCACTGCTAAAGATCTCAAATCCTTCAGGATTCTCAATGTACACCTCTTCTTCAATGATCCCATTAAGGAACGCAGTCTTCACATCCATCTGATGAATGTACCAACCCATATGTGCTGAGAGAGCAAGGATGGTCCATATGGAAGAATACCTTGCAATAGGTGCAAAAGTTTCTTCATATTGAATCCCCTCAATTTGTGAGAAGCCCCGAGCAACAAATCTTTCCTTATAATTCTCTACGCTCCCATCAGTAGCTTTCTTTACCTTGTAGATCCATCTTGATCCTACAATGGATTTTCCCACTGGCCTTGGAATAATCTCCCAAGCACTGTTTCTGACAATGGAGCCATACTCCTCCACCATGGCATCTACCCATGTGGGCTCCTACGCTGCTTCTTCAAAAGAAGATGACTCTGTCAAAATGCACTTGCTCATAAGAGCCATGTATCCAGTATATTGGTTAGGTGACTATCTATGTTTGCACTGTGATGTAGGAACTCCTACATTCTATGCCGCATCCACCTTCAGTCTCTCAGCTTTTGTGGTACAGTTCCTGCCTTGTCTAATGCCTGGTTCTGCATGAGTGAACTCCTCCACTCCATGAATCTCCTCCTATGGCTGATCCACATCTAGAGGCTCATATTTGGGAATAAGAAGTTCCTCTCCCGCATGCAAGTGTAGCTCCCTCTCAAGCGACAACTTCATGGCTTTCACCTCATTGAATTTTATATCTCGTCGCATAAAAGTCATTTGACTGTTTGGAAAATACACAAGATAGATGTGGGGTGTTTCTGTGTACCCCACAAATATCCCAACTTTTGTAGTCAACTCCAAATTCTTCCTGGCATCCTTCGTCACATGAATGTAAACAGGTGAGCCAAAAATTTTCAAATGAGAAATATCAGGCTTCTTACTAGTAAAAGCTTCCTTGGGTGTACTCATGCCAAGTACTATATGAAGACAACAGTTTTGCACATAAACCGCAGTGTTGCATGCTTCAGCCCACAAGTGCATTCGTAGGCCTTGGTCATGCAGCATCACTCGTGTAGCACCCACGATCGTTTTGTTGTTTCTCTCTGAGACCCCATTCTGCTGTGGGTTGTGAGGCGCTATGAGTTCTCTTCGAATTCCTTCTTTTCTACAGAAGTCTTTGAATTCGCCATATATGTATTCACCACCATTATTGCTCCTTAGAGCTTTCACCTGCTTCCCCGACTCCTTCTCCACCAATGCCTTGAACTCATAGAAATTTGAGAACGTTTCACTCTTCTTCTGCATGAAGAAAATCTAGCATCTACGAGAAAATTCAACAAAAAATATCACATGATACCTATGTTTCGCTATTGACGCAACCGAGAATGGTCCACACACGTCTGTGTGAATTCTCTCTAGGATCACCGAAGCACGGTTCTCCTTCTCATGAAAGGTGGTCTTCACAAACTTACCCATTGTACATGCTTTGCACTGATCTGACTGTGCAAGAGTACCCTTGGGAAGTCCAGTAGAAATTTTCTGCAAAATTTTCAAAGCGCCATGGTGAAGATGGCCCAGTCTCCGGTGCCATAATTCGCCCTCATCCTGGCTCACCACTTCTTCTACTTTGCCCACCATTGCAGTGCAGCCATCTACCTCTAGCTTGTAGAGATTCTTAATTTGAACCCCTATATTATTGGTTTGACCCGTTTTTTTATGTCGAAGGAAATAATTTCCCTCACTGAAAACAACATCATAACCCCTGTCTTCCAGCATTGTGACTGAGACCAAGTTCTTATTTAGACCTGGAACATTCATGACATTCTTCAACAATAATGGATTACCGAAATCCCTCTCAAAGGTAATGGTCCCAATGTCAGTCGCACTGTACTGACCATCATCGCCCATCTCTATATGCATCTGGAGGTCCTTCTCCTCCAAGTCACTAAACAACTCTTTGTCTCTCGTCATATGGAAAGACGCACCACTGTCAAGAGACCACACTGATCCCATGCAGCTTGAAACCAAGCATGCGATCAAGGAAAAATATAGCTAAAATTGCGAGGCTAATGCTTCTCCAGCTGCAGATCCAGTAGCCTGCTTATTGTTCTTCTTCTGTGGACAGTTAGTGGCGAAATTTCCATGCTCGTGACAATGAAAACACTTTACTTTGGCCAAGTCTTGCATCTTGCCTTTTGCACCAGATTTAGAAGGATTTTTCTTCCCCTTCCCTTTCCTTGCTTTGGTAGCCAAAGAAAAATTCTTTTCATCTTTATTCTTCGATGAAGATCCATCCCTGGTACGTCACCTTATCTCCTCCTGCACAAGATACAACCAAAGTGACTCCCATCATGGCAGTTTCTCTCGTCCATTGATAGAGTCTTCATAGTTATGCCAACTCTTCGGAAGCCCAAGGAGAGTCAAGCTCACCAATTCTTATTCATTAACAATAACCCCCACACTTCCCAGATCATCCTTGCAGTGGAAAAACTTCGTGAGGTATTTTAGAATACTATCCCCTTTCTCCATTTTTATTTTTCTGAGCTTGTCTTTAAGCGCCAACTTCCTCTGGTCACTTATTCTTTGGAAAAATTCTGTCAAAGCCTTTCACATTAAGAATGGAGTGGCTTTCCCATGAAGGATGGACAAAATATGGTCCTTCACACCTTCCAACAGAATTCTCCTCGTCTTTGCAGTCTTATTTTTCCCTGCATCAAGTAATGCAGCATCGCTAGATCCCAGCTTAGGAACATCACTATCGATGAAATCCTTCAACCCATTATCTTATAGCACCACCTCCATCCTGTCCTTCCAGGCTATTTAATTCGAGCTGCCATCAAGGGCATACTCCAATCTCAACCCGTTGAAAGACATTTCAATGTATACTTGATTTTTGCACTAAGATTCTTTTGTAGCAAATTCAAATTGTCCACCAGCACAAAATCACTTCACAATTGCAATATTCAATCAACAATGCTCTGATACCATGTAGAAATTGTATTAACTAAGCATGCATATAAGCATGTATTAACTAAGATTTTTAGTTTTGTTCATACAAACCCCACTCAAAAGCTGTGGGGTTTTACAGGCGGGAAAAATGCCTCAGATTCAATATTCTGAGAGGTACTACGATGATAAATATGAGTACAGGTCCAAAAAGTTCTCATTTTAAGGCATTCTAAGACTTCTTTTCTTAGAATTTTTCCTTTCATTGTCCGCAATTTTGGGTTTGAAGAAATAGGGTTTGAAGATTAAGGTTTGAGTCTAATGTTTTGTCTCTATGTTTAGGCATGTCACACTTCCACCCGATGTTGCGCAACTTCTTCCCAGGGATCGTCTTTTAAGTGAGGTAAGCCTCCGAACTTCTTTGCTTCTATCTTGTATTTTGTTGGGTTTAGTTTTTTCTGTTTTTAATATTGTGACCTAATTGTTATTTATATATTCAGAATGAGTGGCGAGCAATTGGGATTCAATAGTCTTGCGGGTGGATTCACTATGATATTCACCGCCCTGAACCACACATTATGCTATTCCGAAGGCCTTTGGATCACAAGAAAAACAGTGAACAGAAAGCGGATCAAAATTTATGACATGCGTTTAATATTCATGGTTAGAAGTGTGAAGTAATTTGACCATAATTAGAAACTTCATGAATGTAATGTATAGGGAGGGCACATTTTAGCGATTATATACTGTGATTCCGCTGATTATATACTGTCATTCCCTATCTATATTTTAAGTGTATTTTATTTATTTATAAAAATATTGAAGTCTTAAATGTAGTTAAAATTCCAAGTTTTTATTTACTAGTTTTTTGTTTATTTTTTTAAGCTTTTTAGATATTTTTTAACTGGAATTCTGGGATATATATGATGAAAAATATAGTTTGTGATTAATTTTGAAATTAATTTTAAAAAAGTCATGAGCAGTTTTTACTTTTTTGAGCTTAGTATATAAAAATGCAAATGTAGTAAGGAAACAATATATGCAATAAGTACACATGGTTGCATGCCACTGAAAATCCATGTAAACCTTTAGTAGTATTGCATTACATAGTATCCATATATATATTTTCACTTCCACATACCTTTTCATATATAGGAAGTCAACTAGCTATATTTGGAAAAAGTTTTCGAAAAGTTATTAGACTATGTTGTTGTCATAGTACACTAAGAAAAACACTTAGTAAAAAATTGTCAAGGTAAGAAGTCTTTTGAGGTACGACATGAAAATTCAGTAGCTCAACACTTCATCTCAAGTTGCTGAGTCGGTCCTGCCAATGCAATCTATCACTTCAAATCATCAAATCCGCCAAGACGACATGATGTTTAAATGATATCATTATCATGTTCTATTTACTTTACTTACTTTATTTTTATTTTTTTGTCCAAAACAATTATCAAACAGTTTTCTAAAAAACTATTCTTTAATGTCGAAATTTCTGAGAATTCCAAAACAATACAGAGAGAGTAATACTCTCCTTCTAACATAGAGAAATTAAAAAAGATTTTCTCACTGGTAGACAGAATTTGCACAAAAACACTTCTATTCCATTCACTCTAAAAACTATTACAAAGAAAAACTTCCTCTTACAAAGGGATTGCAAAATTTGGACTGCTGTAATAACATAGTGCCAAACTAACTTTCTGTCTCACCAAAAATTCTCACAAAAATAGTGCTCTGCAAAAATTTGTTTTTTTCTTACAATAGCCTTCGGGCTCTCACACTCTGTTTTTAACAATACACTGCTGTGTATATATATATTTTTTCATTAGCTCACATAATATATGTGGCGCAACACATGTAAATAAAAAACAGAAAAAACAACTAACCAAGAATTAAAATTATTGTATAACCTCCCGGGCCCACAATTACAATGGGGAAAAATGTTTTTAATATATGTTAAAACATATATATAACCAAAGGTTTTTATAACACAATTCCATTACGCGATTACATAAAACATTTCGCCATATATAAAAAAAACTTTATAACATGAACTTACGTCAAAACATAAAATAAAACTTTCGCCCAGTCTTCAAAAGAAAACAAAACAAAATGTAATAAAAAATCGTGTAACAAATGGGTTGGGTGACGTCAGGTGAAAATGTGACGTGAAAACCTTTTTAGGGCGTGTTTTATAAGCTTTTGGGTCTAGAAATGGGATTTGCAGGCAGGCTAAAAAAAAACCTGAAAACTTATGAATTTCAGCTTATAACAAACTTTCAGTCCGGTTTCTGAGTTGTTGACGTCGGCTCCAATATAGCACGATGAGACGCGATTGGACCACGTCTTTATGTGCTGGCAGTGGGACCGGCGTTGTCGTGGCCTGCGGGGACCACTAGACTTTAAACAAAAAACGACTTCCCGCGTACAAAACTAAGAGACTCTGTTTTGAATTTCAAACTCCGTTTTTCAAATACAAAGGATTGTAAGGTCTATTAAAAGTCTAAATGAATTTTCATTCAAAATAGAAACTGTGGTGTCCTGTTTAAAACCACAGAAACAAAAATAACAAGCGACGTTTTGTCAGAGTTCTTCAAACACAAAATAGCAAGCGGTTGTAGTGCAGGGTAGTTGAAATTAACATTTCAACACTCCCCCTTAAGTTCAAGTACTGGGCTATCAGTCATACCCATGCATTTCCTTAAATATTCAAAGCTTTTCTTCCCCAATGGCTTTTTCATTATATTTGCAAATTGCTTCTGAGTCCTGCAATGTTTTAAAATAATTTCTGCATTGTTCACTAGCTCCCTGATGTAGTGAAACTTAGCATCTATGTTCTTTGTTCTTTTGTGAAACACTGAATTCTTAGACAATGCTATGGCTGAGCTATTGTCACAATAAATTACTATGCCTTTTACCTATTCTTGACATAAACTCCTTAACATTCTCCTCATCCACACTGCTTGACACGCTGCTGCTGTAGCTGCCACAAACTCTGCCTATGTTGTAGATATTGCTACAATAGGTTTTTTCTTAGAAGCCCATGAAATGGCTCTTGAACCCATGTGAAAAAAATAACCAGAAGTACTTTTCCGGTCATCTACACTTGCAGCCCAATCACTGTCAGTGTATCCAATTAATTCTGAATTTTCTGAAGTAGTGTATAAAACTCCATACTTTTTAGTTCCTTTCACATACCTTAGAATTCTTTTTGCTGTCTGCGAATGTGCTTCTTTTGGCCCCTCCATAAATCTGGAGATTAAACTAACAGCATGCATAATATCTTGCCTATTTGCAGTCAAATACATGAGGCTGAAAAATATGATCTTGTACAAGCTAGGATCAAAATCCTTACTGATGTCCCATTTGCTGAGTTTTAATCCCATCATTGTGGGAGTAATTGTTGGCTTACAATCCTGCATGTTAAATATTTCCAAAACTTCATTCACATACTTTTCTTCAGAAATAATAATTTTATTTTCATTTTTCTTTATTTCTATTCCTAAGAAGTATTTCACTAGACCCTGTTACACAGTAATTTGTCACCGTCCCTACCATTCCCCGTCCCGCACAATGGAGGACCCATAATGTGACCTGTGAACACTGTCATGCACTGAAAACATCATCATTGCATCCCTCTGAGTATGAGCTTCATTTCCCCCTGAGACATCTCCTTGCAAAATCCATGAAAAACAGCTCTTTTTGCATTGGCGCGGGTAGACAGCCTTCCAAGACTTCAATGCATCTTGTGGAAATCAGAAAGAGGTCGCGCCACTGCGCCACAAGATGAATCGCGCCACCTATTTTAGGGATCACATGACATGGAAGTGAGCTCAAACAAACTCAACCACCGCCTTGGATCTGAGTTGGGGAGGTTGCCGGCGCTGAGTTCTAGTGAAGGGGAAGTAGTTTCGTCACCTTCATGGAACCTTCTTGTTGATAGGCCAACTTGCTGGGTCATTAGGATCCCAACTCCTCCTTCCCCATCTATGTGCTTGCCTGCATCCATGCAAGCTAGTCTTAGTGTCAAGCTCGACTTTGTTCCCCAAGTGCCTTTGTGCCGTAAAGAATCCCTTTCCCTTAAGGCCCATTCAAGTATGGAGACGAGCTGTTACGACACTGGAGAGGTTTTCCTCGTTGTTTAAGTAGACATGGAGACAACCGGAGACCCGTTCGAAGGAAGCTGCGACGTCAGAAATTGGTTGTAACTTCTATTCGTTTATCACTTTAATAGATGACTATGATTATGGTTCCACTCCTTTTTCTATCATGTTAATGCATGATTATGGTTCCACTCCTTTTGCAATCATGTTAATGCGAGTAATATCTTTTCTGACCGATATTTAGTTACGTATGCCGGTTCCTATGCATGTATCTGTTCGTCTCTTCTGTGTGCAGGTGTTCGTCCACGGAGATCGTGGAAGGATTGTGATCTGCCAGGGCTGAAGGACGGGGGCATCTTCTTCTTCAGATCTAGCGTTGGAATCCAGGTAGGCTCTTATCCCAAGTCTTTCATTTCGTAACTAGGAGCTTGCGTCATAGCATTGTTTGTTTGTTGTTAGACCCCTGCTGGGCTAGTAGGGATCGCCTCTGTCCGCAGAGGGGATTTACCTCCTCAACAAATTGGCGACTCCGCTGGGGAGCATCCGGTTTTCCTTGTCCCATTTATGATTGGTTCGCTTTGATTGTTTCTCCTTGCTTGATGAACCTTCTGGGTTGGATTCTTTCATTATTTTAGCCTCTTGGTTTGCTTAGCTTGTGTTGGTCCCTTTTCAGATTAGCTTGTTTTTTAATTTTCATTGAAGAACTCGACTGGCGCGGGTTTTTACCTGACAGTCGCGCCACTTGGCGCGTGTTGCATTTGTCTGTCTCGCGCCACTCGGCCTCTGGCGCTAGTTTCAAGGCCACAGTCGCGCCACCCCTGTGACTTTTTTGAGTTTCTTCAATTTTTGGCTTTCTGAGCTTGACCAGTACTTTTCTTCTTGATTTCCTGATTGTTTGAGTGTATTGGAGTCTTGTTTGACTGGAATTCACCGCTATCCTTTGGTCGTTTGCCTCTGTCTATCGGTTTCACGATTTGAGCCCTAGGGCATCTAGTGGCATAGTGAATCGAGCCCTCCTTGGGAGTTTTGGTGTCTTGATTGTCCTGTCAACTTGTTGATTGATTCTCCACGCCCTCTTAGCAGTGTTTGATTGTTTTGTTGCGTCTTTTGAGTGATTGTTCATTCTTTCATTCAGAATTCGTTTGCCCTTGCTTTGGACCCAGATCACACGGTCCATTGGGTGTTTTCGAGTCTTTCTTCGATTGAAGAGACTTTGGGTCGATTTAGAGATTTGGTTGCTTGCTTTGTTGAGTGAATGTTGTTTGCTTCGCTCTCTTAGTTATCATTTCTCAAATTGTTCCTTTTGTTTTCAGTGCACATTAGCCATTAAACATTGAAAATCAAAAAAAATATATAGTCTCTTTTGTTTTTTTAATTAGTGCAAATTGTCATCTTTTCCGTATTACTAGTGATTAGTGTTTGAATGAAAAGTGTGCAATTGCATTAGTTGCATTAGAGACATTCTTGTTTGTATTCCGTTCATTTCTTTTGTATAAAAGCTCTCAACTCTCATTTAACTAGTTTTCATCGAACGAAATGTTGCATCGTGGCATATAGCTTGCATTTAGGAGACACTACATACGATAAGGCCTGGAAATTGAAACTTAATTGAAGATCAACTATAAAATTTATTCAATTAACCTAAGGCAACATTGGAACTTAACGCAACATATTTAGAAGGTCTAGGCTAGAGACGTGTTCCGGCGTCGTTAAACCTAGCACCTGTCGTTCGCCTATTGGCTTTAGACAGCACTAGTACGGACTTGCGCTCCCCGTACCGTCGAGTATATAAAGGGAGACCCCTATAGGTTTGCAATCCTTTATCCACAGGAAGCCGAGTCTGCCGCCTTTTACCCGTGATACACCGAACACAGCATTCGGGGAGACTACCCGCACGTACGGAAAGTCCTTGGTCGATTTCTGTTTCATTTTGAAACCAAGGTGTATATTGCAGTTCACGGCTATCTGGTACACCCTTTGTGCCTAGTTTTTCCCGAGCAGTCATTTGGTCTTTTCTGACTCCCTAAACTTGAAAAGACCGTCAAGCGCTTGTCCTTTCACGCTTGTATCAACTCTGAAAGAGATAGAGTCATCTTTTTATCGTTTCTCGACTCTTAAAACATGAAACGGTAGGATTTGTTTATTTTCCAATGTGGTAAAATCAATCTCCCACGATAACACACCCGTTTAGATATTGCTTGTGACTGTTTGATCGTGTGTCTTAATTCATTTTCAGCCCGTGTGTGTGTGTGCTCTCTTCTTCTAGTCTTTTGTCACGGTGGCGGAACCCTCAGTTTCGTCTACTGGCAGTCCTTACACGGACGATTCTTCAGAGGCTTCTGAGCCTTCTGTTGAACCACAGCAGCCTGTTGTTTCCGAGTTCCCCGACGGGGGACCGGTCCTCGCCGAGCAACCCTTTGGAGAGCCAGTTGACTTCCACTGGCCCTTTTCGGACCCTCTGTCTGAATTGAGATTAGGAGCTGATTTCCTTTCTCTTACATCGGGTTCACCGTTTATTGCTGCTGTTTTTCCTCCTAGTCCTCGCCGTCTTTTGCGTGATTTAACGGCAGGATCAACCATGAGTAATTCTGGTGAGGAAATTCCCGGGTCTGATGACTATCAGCGCATCCCTCGTAGATTGTTCGAGGGAGACGAGTCTGAGCTGGCTACCACATCGTCAGCTGGTCCTTCTTTGCCACAGGGATACAGATCTCCGGGTCAGATTATTTCAGCTGCTGCCTCTATGGGAATATCATCTCCTGCTTCGAGGCCAACTGCCACTACACCCGGGGTGTCTCCTTCGACGCCCGTCACTTCTGTTCCCGTGCGACCCACTGTTTGTGTGGCTGCCTCTTCTGCTGTTGTCTCAGCATCTGCTACTAGATCTGGGCCAACTCCGGAAGACATTTATCTAGCTACTGTTATACCGGAGAATATCTCTCCGGAGGAGTATCGGTTGTTTTTACAGCAGCCGAACGCCGGAGCTGGACAGCTCCCCCAAGATCCTTATCGGTCTTTCTTTTCGCACTATGCACAAGACGGCACTCCCGTGTATGGTTTTTCGGGTCAGCTTGACGAGCATGGGGACATTTTGCGTCTCCCCGCTCCTGAGGCCTATCTTTATGTTCAAGGTTTACCGTACAACCAGGCTCAGAACTTGCAGGCACAACCTTTCCAAGGTCAACCTGCAGGCCAACCTGGCTATCAGTACGACCCACAGGGACAGCCCAATCAAGGCTACTCTGCGGGCCAGCAAGGGCCATTCTATAATCCGCAAGGACCATATTATAACCCTGCTGGTGAACCTGCTCAGCCTCAGCCGGGGTATCAACAAGGACCGACCTATGGACCTGGGGGGCAAATCCAGCCTTCCTTATCGATGCAACCGCAGTATCCTGTTGTCTCTAACGTTGCACATCAGCAAGGACCACTTTATGGTTCTGCTTCGGGTCAAACTGGTTTCCAGCAAGCACCTGGTCCTGTTCCACCACCAGGCCAACCGGGTCATCCGGTACAACCTGGTGTCCCGCCTCCAGGCCAACCGGCTTATTCGGTGCAACCTGGGGCTCACTTACAACCGGGTCAGCCTGCGCAACCAGCGCCACCCCCTCATTCGGGTCAACCTGTTCATTCAGGAGCGCCCCCTCATTCGGGTCAACCTGTTCATTCAGAAGCGCCCCCTCATTCAGGTCAACCTGTTCATTCAGGCCAGCCCCCTCATTTCGTTCACTCTGCTCACCAGCCTGCTCACTCAATGCCGCAGCCAAATCAACAGCTGCGCCCTACGTACCAGGCTCCGCAGGGTTCCACTTATCAGCAGTCTACTCATCCTCAGAGTGGTTATTATCCTCATGGTCAATCTCAACTGAACTATAACCACTCCGGAGGCTCTCAGTATCATCCTCCTCCACCCGGTTCTACCTACGCTCAGCAGCCAAATCCAAACGCTGCTTATACAGGGCAGACGCCTAATCAGGGCCCGAACCCTGGTTATCAAGCCCCACACAATGGTTACCAGCAACCAAATCAGTCTGGTTATACGAATTATGCCCCTCACGGTCAGAATCCTACGGGACAGAACCCATGGGGGCAGGGATATTCACAACCATCGTGGAGCATGGGTACCGGACCTTATTCTGGGACTGGCATGGGAATTAACCCCCCATTGCCATTCCTGGCTACCTTGGATCTACCGGACGTTTCGAAGTTGACCAATGATCCGATTGCTCATAATCCATATTGGCCCCCGGTTCCGACCAAGATACCAGGTGACTGTCCCAAGTTCGAGGGCAAATCTGGAGAAGACCCCCAGGCGCATGTGATGACGTATCACCTCTGGTGTTCGTCTAACTCTTGGACTGACGATTCGGTTCGTTTGCGTCTTTTCCAGCGTACGTTAACAGGAGCTGCTGCTAAGTGGTATATAGAGCTGTCCCGTGGTATTTTTCAAGATTTCAACTCGTTAGCTATGGCTTTCCTCACGTATTTCCAGCTACCAGTCCGGTATGAGACTGGGACGCACCTCCTGTCTTCCTTGAAGCAGGATACAACCACTCACATCTCGGATCACATCCATGAGTGGCGGCGCCGTCGTCGACTGATCAAGTTTCACATACCTGATCAGATTTTGACTCACTGGTTCACCACCTCCTTTGTGAATAAAATCGCTCAGGATATCGCGATGGGAGCGTGTGTGATGGAGGAACAAGCTATCGCGCGTGCCCAGTACTTGGATCTTGTTTATTCACAATCTGGCACGCTTTATGACATCCTGCCTGATGCACCACGGCCCGGAGCCAAAAAGGCCCCGCCCACCCCTTCGGTGGATGGAGTCATTGGTTCCGTTTCTCAAAATTCGAAGAAGTCTTCGAATGAGAAGCAAAAGGCTAATTCTTCCAACAATACCTCTGCTAATCCCGCCTCATCCGATTCTGGTAAAACCGCGGAGGTAAACGCCGTTCAGGCCAATCCTGCGGACAAATCCTCCAAGGGGAAGAAGAAGGGCAAAGGCAAATCAAAATCTGATGCCCCAAAACCGGAATCTAAATCTCGATCTGAGGATGGCTCACAACGTAAGCCGAAATTTCCTTGCCTCATCTGTGAAGGTGACCATTACACTAAAGATTGTCCAAGACGATCCGAAGTCAGTCAACTTCTTAAAGGCTCAAAGGGAACTCCGGCTGTTTTAAAGGAGCCATTTCCATCTCAGCAGACCCAGATGGTCGAACAAGGTTCATCATCTGCACCGTGTGGGTCTCAAGTTTTCATGATGAAGACTAATGCACCTATCACTATCGCTACGAGGTCCAAGGATTACAATAATCAGCAGCAGGCACCCGGGAAGGCAGTGGCGGATGGACCGCCTCCCGCATCCGCTTCTGGTTCATTGGAAATTGAGAAGCCGACTCTCGAACCCGTTGTGAAGCCACCTCCCAAGGGTGTTCTTCGGAGATCCTCTTATAATCCAAACGCCCGTGCCGCCCAACATTACAGTATTGTTGAGGATCTGGCCCAGGCGCCATGTGCCATGTCCGCACTTGAGGTTCTTCAAAGTTGTCCTTCACAACGGAAGGCTTTGCTGTCTGCCATCGGTGGTATTGACCCCGCCGATTCGAGCCTTCTCACCTTTGATCTGGAGAATTTTACTCCCCGGCTTCCTCATCAAATCGCTTTGGTTATTCAAGTCGGGATTAACGGTCTGAACGTTCACAGAGCCGTCGTAGATGAGGGTGCATCTACTTGTGTCATGTCCTCCGCTTGTTGGAAAGCCATCGGTTCTCCAACTTTATCGTCATCTCCCAATGCCCTTGAGGCATTTGATGGCCGAGAATCTAAACCCCTGGGAGTTCTCGAGAGTCTGGCGATTACATTACAAGGAAAAACTGTCAACGTGGAAGTAGAAGTGGTTGACGCTAAACTCAACTACAATATACTTCTTGGCCGCAGCTGGACCCATGCCATGCTCTGTGTGCCGTCTACTGTCTTTCGATTCATCAAGTTCCCTCACGAGGGCAAGATTGTCACAGTAGACCAGTTGTCATTTTTTACCTCTAGCTCCGAGAACAACGTGCCGTATGTGGATCAAATTCCGAATCCCCCAGACAGCATAGGACCTGGTCTTTTCAAAGACCCAGTCCTCATGGGTATTTTCCCTGCGCCGCCACCGAATACCGCTCAAGTCAACATGTTGTCCAGGACTGATGACCCCCGGCTGATTCCTACACCTGAGCAGGTATATGAGTTTGGAGAGTCCATGCCTTTAACGCCAGTAGAGATCAGCTACTGTGAGATTGTTGCTGCATCGGACCCTCCACCTCCTCAGCATGCTCCGATGAGCATGGCTCTTGACGTCTACTCACAATCCCCCTAGCTTGGTCAGGCTGATTCGCCCGATCCTCTTAGAGAGACTTTTCCCTCAGATGAGGCTATCATTGAAACTATGTCTCTAGAGGAGCTACCCTGGGGCGATGGGCATCATCGTTCCTCGTTTATGCCTAGCTTGGGGGCAACGACGGATTGTCTAGAGCGCTATGCTACTCAGGTTCCTTCCCCTCCTCTTCAAACACCGATCTTGACGCATGAGGTCTTTTCGGAAGGCAATCTGAGTAACATTACTCAAACGATTCCTATCAACATCTCTGTTAAACCAGGGATTTTTGAGAACATTCATGTGGGTGTGACCTGTTCTCCTGAAGAGATCCAGGTCTATACGGAACTTTTCAAAGAGTTCAGAGATGTCTTTGCATGGTCCTACGAGGAAATGCCGGGAATTGATCCTAGTATTGTCGTGCACGAGATTCCAACCTATCCAGGTGCGAAACCCGTGCGCCAACGCTTGCGTCACATGCATCCTCGGAAAGCCGCCGCTATCAAGGCAGAGGTTGAAAAACTTCTGAACGCGGGGTTTATTTATCCTATCCCCCTTACAGAATGGGTGTCCAATATTGTCCCTGTCGATAAAAAGCAGGGTACCATTCGAGTCTGTGTAGATTATCGCGATATCAATCGCGCCCGTCCGAAGGACAATTATCCCACTCCGTTTATCGATCAGATTATCGACGATTGCGCCGGAAGTGAGATCTACTCCTTAATGGACGGTTTCTCAGGTTACAACCAGATTAACATTGCACCCGAGGATCAACATAAGACCACATTCATCTGTCCGTGGGGCACTTTTGCATATAAAAAACTCCCGTTCGGCTTAAAGAACGCTGGCGCCACGTTTCAACGTGCTATGTCATATGCTTTTCATGATATTCGCCATATTGTCCAGCCTTATCTGGACGACTTGCCTGCCCATTCGGGTAAGCGAGAGGATCATCCAGAACATCTTCGCCAGATATTTCTTCGTTGCAGACGCTACAATATTAGGCTGAATCCTCATAAGTGTGTCTTCTGCGTCGACTCTGGCCGTCTTTTAGGCTTTATAGTCTCGAAAGACGGAATTCGCCTCGACCCTCTAAAGGTTGAGGCCATTATAAATCTCCCGTCACCCTCCTCCCTTTATCAGTTGCAGAGTCTGCAAGGGAAAGCGAATTTTCTTAGACGCTTCATCCCGAATTACGCCGAGGTGGCCAAAGGATTCACTCGTTTGTTAAAGCAGAATGTTCCCTTTCATTGGGACGAAATCGCTCAAAGATCCTTTGAGAAGCTGAAGACATTTCTCGTCAATGCTCCATTGCTTCGTCCTCCGGACTACCACCGCGACTTTACTTTGTATCTAGCCGCCGCATTAAGCACCATCGCCATGGTCTTGGTGCAGGATGACGAGAACGGTGATGAACATGTTGTTTATTACCTCTCTCGGAACCATCTCGACCCGGAAACGCGTTACGCACATGTTGAGAAGTTGGCCTTAGCAGCCGTACACGCTGTACAGCGCTTTCGCCATTACATCCTTTTGCGCACGATAACAGTGGTTTCAGACTGCAACCCCATGACATATATTCTTTCTAGACAATTGCTGGGGGGAAAGTACTCCAAATGGATTGTCATCCTGCAGGAGTTTGATTTGGAGTTCACCACTGCCAAGTCAACTAAATCACTGGTCTTCGCGGATTTGATTTGTTCTCTCCCGACAGACTCTCTTCCTGAACACTCTGAAGATCATATTCCGGACGAAACGTTGTTTCTTATCGATACTCGTGATCCTTGGTACGGGGACATCATAGTGTATCTTCAGACCGCGACATTCCGGTCCGAGTTGGATAAAGCTGCACGCCGTCGGATTCGGCACCAGTCCCAACCCTACCGCATAGTGGGAGATACCCTATATCGTATTGGAGTAGATTCGGTGCTCCGACGATGCCTTACCGTGGACGAGGCTGAGAAAGTCTTGAATGACTGCCACAGTGGCGCCTGTGGTGGACACATGTCCGGATATGCCACTGCCCAAAATATTCTGAGGGCAGGTTACTTCTGGCCGTCTATATTCAAGGATTGCATCACTGCAGTCCGAAAATGCCATCCGTGCCAGATTTTTCAGCGCAAGATGCGCGCCGCCGTTGCCTTTGCATCCCGTTATTACCGTCGGCCCTTTCGCGAAATGGGGCGTAGATTTTATGACGTGTAACCCTCACTCGGCCGGGGGGCATGCGTATATCATCGTCGCCGTCGACTACTTCACTAAGTGGGCCGAGGCGATGCCTACACTTGCTGCTGACGGAACAACGGCTGCTTCTTTTTTATTCAACCATGTTATTGCACGATTCGGGGTCCCTCAAGCTATCGTCACTGATCACGGTACTCATTTCCGTGATTACATGATGGCGGAGCCGACAGCTGCGTTGGGCCTGCGTCACGACAGCTCAACGCCATACTACCCTCAAGCTAACGGTCAGGTTGAAGCAGTGAACAAGGTTTTGGTCACTATGCTTCAGCGAACAGTTGGGATTCATAAATCCAGTTGGCATCTCCAACTGTTCTCAGCTCTCTGGGCGTACCGAACATCTGCTAAAAGTGCAACCGGATTCACACCATTCCAACTGGTGTACGGTCTGGAAGCTACTTTGCCGGTTGAATGCGAAATTCCTTCGCTTAAGTTAGCCGTGGAGCTCTTACCGGATACTTCTCCTGAGGAAGAGCGTATTCTGTATCTTGAACGGTTGGATGAAACCCGTCGTCTAGCTGCTTTGATCATCGAAGCACAAAAGAAGAGGGTCAAATCTCATTTTGATCAATCTGTTTCTCCCCGTTCTTTCATTGAAGGAGACCTAGTCCTCTTGTATGATCAAGCACATGATAAGCTTGGTGCCGGTAAACTCCAGCCCATGTGGCACGGTCCCTATATAGTAAAACGTGTGTTGAAAAATGGGGCCTACGAGCTTATAGACTACGAAGGAGTTCCATTGGCGCAGCCCAGAAATGGGTTGTACCTCAAGAAGTACTACGCCTGAAATGATTTCTTGGTGTGGTGTGTGTACATAGGTGTGTGATTGTCATTTGTGTGCATGGTGTGGTGTGCTTTGTAAACGTCTTTCTGCCGATCGGGTCTTCCTGGTTGTGCAGATGTCTACTCATCCGTTTGTTGGTTTCGCGGACGGTGCCTCCCGCAGTACCAGGAATCTGTCTTCTGCAGCCTGGGTAATCTACGATCCTGCTGGTGAGTTGATCGACCTGCAAGGTGTTTGTTTAGGGCATACCACGAACAATATCGCGGAATATAGCGCCGTGTTGGAATTATTAACCGAGGCAATAAACCTTGGTATCCGTGAATTGCTCGTGTACCTAGATTCACAGCTTGTAGTGTTGCAGCTGAACGGGCACTATTCGGTAAGAAACCCGTCCATTTTACGATTGTATTTGCGTATTCGATTACTGAAAAGGAATTTTGAATATATTACATATCATCATATACCCAGGCATTTGAATACATTAGCAGATACAGTAGCAAATTTGGTGTTAGATAGACATTTGCGCAATTTATAAATCATCATCACATGTAAAGAAGACTCATCCAGAAATAGATATGCATATATAGATATCGAAATGTTTACATAGAAGTGTGTCACATAAAACTCAAAAATATACATAAGTGTCTTAATACATTTGGAGACACTGAGTCTCTCAAAAAATAGGTGTGGCTAAATCCTAGAGACTAATCAGCATGGTGCTCATGATAGCACGTTACTGCACGCACTAGCCGCCTCAAGATTCGGTGGAGCCGATTTGGGACTCCCACCGTATGGCGCTGGTACTCCAGTGGTACATCTGACAGTCGGGCATAGTCTGGGATCCCATGAACGATCCCCTCAAGGTTCTGAACCAGTGCCTCTCCTCCGGCACCTTCCCCCTGGATCTCAGGGGCGAGCTGTGTCCTCCGGAAGATAGGAGACATCCCGGCTGGTCTCTCAGGTCCTACATCTACATGCATGTATATTTGTGTTAAGACAACTGTGTATTAATAAAAAAAAAATCATATAAACATAAAATCAAAAATATGAGGTCTTACCCAGCTCTTCGTCCCAGTGGTCTCCTTCTGGTAGCGGGAGATCCGGGTCCCCTGTAAAGTCAGTTCCCGCATAGGACCAATCTTCCACAATGATCAGTTGGCGCCGTATCCATCTGAAGAACTCGGGCTTCCAGGACATCTGTTGCCCGCCTCCAGATCTGGGCATCAGTGCTGCCCAGCGAGCCATTCTCGGCTCTCGTGGTACTGGACTCGCCACAGGGGCCTCTTGGCCCTGGAAGGTTGGTATGCGTTCCAGAATGAACGACACCAAGATGGAACCATACCCAAACTGCTTCAGTTTGCCCTTTTTGCACTTTGTGAGCTGCCTTTTCATGTTGATGGTGACAGCTGTTGCCCAGTCATACAGTCGGGGACCCATGCACTCTGAGGCCAGCAAGAGTTGAGTCTTTGTAGCCTCGTGCGGTGCCTGCGATCCAGCAGCCCGCGTAATGGTGTGGAGTACAACTCTCAGTGCTAGGTCAGGGATGGTTGAGATGTATACCTTCTTACTCCCTGTTCCTGGTTGTGCCCCACGGCACACCCGCGCCATTACTTCTTCCATCTTCTCCCCTGATGGTCTGCTCCCAGTCAGTACAGGGATTGGACCCCTGCGGGATAATCCAGTAATAAAGTAAATGTCGGTGACCTCCAATTCCAACACCTGGTCTCGTATTCTGAATACCTGGTCATTTTCATCCCAGAGGGTGATCAAATATTGGAGGAGCTCAGGCTGAGCTCGTAAGCATGGCGTGAGGAAGAATTTCTTTAAGCCACAGTCCCTTAGAGCATTCATGCAATTCTCATTTTGCATGGCCTCTTCGTCCTCATCTCCGTGTTCCCGTTCCTTCCATTCGATCACCATTCTGACTGTTTATCTGCATTCACATGGTTCAAAGCCCTTAATTAGATCTTCTGTGAGCTTAAAAATTCAAGAAATTTGGCATAAATAGAGGATTTTTAGGCGGAAATTTGGGTTGCGCCGCTGGCGCGACTGTTTTGCTGACAGTCGCGCCATGTGGCGCGGGCCCTTTGATAAAAAGAGCTCAGTGGCGCGGGTCCGTGCCCGATACCCGCGCCACTCGGGCCGGCCCTAAAAATTCAAGAGTGCCCTTACAGAGCTAATTTCTAAGGGGAATTCATTAAAAAATGCATGGAAAGAAAGAGAAAGGGAGCGCCTCTTACCTGCCACAGACGAGACGCTAAATGGTTGCCTGGATTGGTCGCAATCGCCGTCAGAAGATTCTGCTCCAAATGGACCACTGCTACTCTCCACAAGGTAAATAGTAAAAAGTAATTTCATTTTTTACCATTGGACATATTTATAACTTTTCGACGTTAAAATGTGTTTTAAAAGTTATTTCTTGTCAAACATTTGCATGTATCATGTCGAAAATGGATTTTACGCTTGTTGGGTATGTGCAGTGACAGGTTTTGCGACTTAGAAGGTGGAAACGAGTTGTATTTTATACTTTTTCGGACTCGGTAAATACACGAAAAAGTCACTCTGGAGTCATCTTTCAGCTCTTTTCTGACTCTCTAAATATGAAAATATCGCCGAGGCCCTTGTCGTTTCGATCTCGTTAAAATGGACACGAATCGACATTCACCCAGTATAAGTTTAACCCTTTTTCGGGCTGGGATGGATTGATTACGAAAAAGGAATACCCTAGCCTATCACGACTAGGAGGTTTTCCCGGATATTGTTTTCTACCTTTTCGGATCTGGGGAACTATTTACGAAAAGGGACCTGTGGAGTTTTCTTTTCAGCTGTCTTTTCAAACTCTCTAAACATGAAAAGACGCCGAGTTCTTCCTTTGTCAGACTCGTGAAACCCTGATGACATTGGATTTCGTCGCAATGACGTTCTCCGAGTTTCTCCTTCCTAGGACTCGTTAAATGCACTAGGATGGATTCGCCCGAAGGGCGGACTTATATCACAAGCATATGCTATCCCCTTCAAGCTTGTTATCAAAAATAATTGGGGTACTCGCCAGAAATGGTGGGGGAAAAATGGAACCATCGTCGTTGTCGTCGGCAGTATGTCGCTCTTGAACATGGCACTTGTCCGCATTCGTGTCGGGTTGGGGACATCTCATCTCGTTGTTTCACTTTGCTTCCATGGGTTTGGGTAATCTCTTTTGACCTCTCATCTGTTCACTGCCTCGTCGCCATGACCTTTGATCCGTTGATGTCAAATACTGCCAAGTCCATTGTCGTGCCGTTTATATGTTCAAGAGAAGTTGGCCTCTGCGAATATCAACCTTCCTCTGTTTCTCATATGGCCCCGATTCACAACAAAACATTATGTTCCTCTGTCTCGTGTCGATGATGTGGGAATCATTATGGCCCACCTTCGATCAAGGTCACTTCCTGTCGACTTCAACTCATTATCCAGGAAGTTGGTCTAGAGACTCCCGATGGTACCTTGGAGCCTGCATGCCTTAATGGCAGGTTCGTCGCATTCGACGAGAGGTTTTCATTATTGGCCTCCGATCGGATGATTCTGCGGGTGTTCGACGTCAGCTCATTTATTCACACGCCGTAGATTGTACCCGTAGTACCTTGAGAACCATCGTCATTATTGGTGGTTTCTCTCGCGTCTGTTAACGGCTTTCATCATTGGCTGGTAATCAGACGATGTTCTTGCATGTTCGACATCAGCTCACACATTCGCATGCTAGAACTTGTACTTGTTTGGGTCGAGATGGAGCGCAAGACCCTGGATTGTGTCTGTTGTAATCCAGGCCGCGATTGTGGATTATTGTCATTATGTACATGACTCAATGATTGGATGGCTGCGACCATACCTGAGTCTATTTGTTTGATCTTAGTTGGATGGCTGCGCCCATACCCTAGATCCGGATTATAGCATACTCTGTTCGGATGGCCGCGTCCATACCATATATATACATCATGTACTTGAGATATCAGTTGTATCTTTCTGTGCAGGTTTTCCGACGGCGGGCCTTCAGTTGGACATGTTCTCGTAAAGCATTTCACCCCTCTCTCTCGGGCCTCATGCTTTAGGGGGCATCTGTTACACAGTAATTTGTCACCGTCCCTACCATTCCCCGTCCCGCACAATGGAGGACCCATTATGTGACCTGTGAACACTGTCATGCCTTGAAAACATCATCAATGCATCCCTCTGAGTATGAGCTTCTTTTCCCCTTGAGACATCTCCTTGCAAAATCCATGAAAAACAACTCTTTTTGCATTGGCGCGGGTAGACAGTTCAGTGCTCGCGCCAATCAGGGAAATCCTGTAAAGAGGTCGCGCCACTTGGCGCTCTGTCATAGAGCAGCAATCGCGCCACCCATTTTAGGGACTGTTTTTTAAATATGGATGGCGAAAGTTGAGTTCAAACAAACTCACAACCATTGCCTATCTTGAGTTGGGAGGTTTGGCTGCGGGAGTTCTATGGAAGGGAAGTGGTTTTGCCACCTTCTATGGAACCTTCCTTGCTGATAGGGCCAATCCCATAATAATAGGGATCCCAACTCCCTCCTTCCCCATCTATAAAAGCTTGCTCAGATCCATGGCAAGCTAGTCTTGAAGTGCTGAAGCTTTGCATCTCCCTATTCCCAAGTGCCTTTGTGCCGTAAAGAATCCCTTCTTTCCCTTAAGGCCCATTCAAGCAAGGAGACCATTGTTACGAGACTCTGGAGAGGTTTCCCTTTCCTTGGCGAGCTTTGCGAGACGTGGACGACCGGAGACCCGTTCGAAGGAAGCTGCGACGTCAGAACTTGGTTGTAACTTCTATTCGTTTATCATTTTAATAGATGACTATGATTATGGTTCCACTCCTTTCTCTATCATGTTAATGCGAGTAATATCTTTTCTGACCGATGTTTAGTTACGTATGCTGGTTCCTATGCATGTATCTGTTCGTTTCTTCTGTGTGCAGGTGTTCATCCACGGAGATCGTGGAAGGATTGTGATCTGCCAGGGTTGAAGGACGGGGACATCTTCTTCTTCAAATCTAGCGTTTGAATCCAGGTAGGCTCTTATCCCAAGTCTTTCATTTCGTAACTAGGAGCTTGCGTCATAGCATTGTTTGTTTGTTGCTAGACCCCTGCTGGGCTAGTAGGGATCGCCTCTGTCCGCAGAGGGGATTTACCTCCTCAACAGACCCATATCAGTCATTTCAAATTCATCTTTCATGACCTTCTTAAATTTTTCAACAAGGTAATCATCATTGACTGTAAATATCACATCATCAACATATAAAACAACAATCAACATGTTACCATATTTCTCCTTGATATATAATGTGGGTTCTCCCTCACATTTTTCAAAACCATTTTCCAGTAGATAGGAATCTATCCTACTGTACCATGCTCTTGGTGCTTGTTTCAGCCCATAAGAGATTTCTTCAATCTACACACTTTGTTCTCTTCGCCTTTCTTCTCATAGCCTAGAGTTTTTTCAACATAAACCTCTTCCATTAACACTCCATTTAGGAATGCTGATTTCACATCCATTTGGTAAACTTTCCACTTGTTTTGTGCTATTATGGACAACACTGCTCTCACGGTTTCAATTCTTGCAACCGGTGCGAAAGTTTCATCATAGTATCTCCCATATTGCTGCTTATACCCTTTGACCACAAGTCTGGCCTTGTGTCTCTCGATCTTACCTTCAGCATTACATTTGGTCTTGCAGACGCATTTAACTCCAATGACTTCCTTACCTTTTGGGAGTTCAACCCAATCACATGTTTTATTTCTTTCTAAGGCATTAATTTCTTCCTCCATAGCTTCTATCCATTTTATATCTTTAATAGCTTCTTAAAAATGAATAGCATCATCAACATGACAATACAAAGAAAATAAAGAGTTCATACCTTCATTTGCTGCCTCTTGCTCATAAATTTCATTTAAATTTCTGAACTTTGTTCCTCTTTCATTTGGTGTATAAGTGCTTGAAGAAGCACTCAAATCTGCTCCTTGTGGTGTGCTTGGAGAAGCACTCTCATTTATTCTCAAGGGTGTCTCTAGCTGTCCTTATGTTCGTGCTTCTATTGAGGGATGTATTTCAGCCATCTCTTCCTCATTTTCATCATGAGACAAACAATTTTTAACATTCACTGTTTTCTCGATGCTTCCATCCTAAGCTTCCTCCTCAATAAATTGAAAATCTCTGCTCACAATAAATTTCTTGGTGGATGGGTTATACAACCTGTAAGCTTTGAATTCCTCACTGTATCTAATAAAAATACATTTCTCACCCTTGCTGTCCAACTTCTTTCTTAGCTGATCTGGAATGTGTGCATAAGCCACTCATAACCTTTCTGGTTACTCTCTTAATTAGTACTATATAAGACCATATTATCTACCTACATAATTTCACTTCCACATACCTTTTCATATATAGGAACTTACCTAAGTATCCATAGAACCAATTTTAGATAAGTTATTAAACAAACTAGTTTTTATAGTACACTAAGAACAACACTTGAGTAGATCACTCTCTTTCATAGGTAGTTGGGTAGAATGGATAAGGTAAAAACTGATCATGATAGTCTTAAACACTTTTTGGAAAAAATACTATCTTTAGAAGAGAAGAAAAAATGGGTGACAAAGATGTTGGGTTATGACTTTGAAATAATCTACAAAAAAGGAAAGCTTAATGTTGTTGTAGATGCACTCTCAAGAAAGAATGAAGAGGTGGAAGCATTGCTTTGTGCCATTTCTATTATCCAACCAGATTGGATAACCGAAGCAAGAGATGAATGGAAGAAGGACAAATATTTATGGACACTCATTCAAAAGTTGCAGCAAGATCCTAGTACATCTGATACATTTAGTTGGAAAAATGATTCCTTATGGTACAAAGATCGCTTATATCTTTGTAAGAATTCCCAACTAAAACAAAATATTCTTCCGGAATTGCACACTTCTCCTTTAGGAGGACACTCAGGATTTTTAAAAACTTACCACAGGGTGAAGAAAGAATTTTTTTGGGATGGCCTTAAATCTGATATTCAAAAGTTTGTGGCGGAATGTTTGGTTTGCCAACAAAATAAAGTGGAGACAATTAAGACCCCGGGACTTCTACAACCTTTATCCATTCCAAGTCAACGTTGGGAGGAGATTTCAATGGATTTTATCACAGGTTTACCTAAGTCCGAAGGAAATAATGTCATCATGGTGGTAGTTGATAGACTTACCAAGTATGCACACTTTTTTGCATTATCTCATCCATTTAAAGCAAGTACAGTTGCTACTACATTTATGGACATAATTCAAAAGCTACATGGAAGCCCAAGGGTTATTGTGAGCGACAGAGATCCCATTTTTACTGGAAATTTTTGGACTAAGTTATTTTCTTGTTTGGGTACTCAATTAGCTCATAGCTCATCTTATCATCCTCAATCTGATGGTCAAACTGAGATAGTAAATAAATGTTTGGAAGGATATCTTCGTTGTTTTGTATCTGATAAACAAACACAATGGGTGAAGTGGTTACCTCTTGCTGAATGGTGGTATAACACTTCCTTCCATACTGCAGCAAAAATGACCCCATTTATGGCACTTTATGGATATCATCCACCATCCATCACATCATCTTTAAGGGAAAATTCGAAGGTTCAAGCAGTGGAATATCACATCGAGCATTAGCAAGAAGTTCTCCAACTCTTAAAGGATAACCTGAATTTGGCACAAAATCGAATGAAACAACAGGCAGATCAACATCACAGCGAGAGAAGTTTTGATGTAGGAGATTGGGTACTTTTACGGCTACAACCATACAAACAAATGTCCCTCAAGCAAGCTAAGAAGGATAATAAATTATCACCAAAGTACTATGGTCCTTACAAGGTGTTGTAAAAGATTGGTACTATGGCATACAAATTGGAGCTTCCTGCTTCTTCGCGAGTACATCCAGTTTTCCATGTTTCGTGCTTAAAGAAGGTTATAGGTGAAAATCTTCCAGTTCAAACAATATTTCAAGAACTTGATGAGGAAGGAAAAATCATATTGGAACCTGAAGCGGTCACGGAAACAAGAACTCGACAACTACGGAATCGATCAATTTCAAAGTATCTCATCAAGTGGAAGAACTTACCCACTGAAGATTCTACATGGGAAGATGATAATTTTATACAGAAGCACCCAGAGCTACTCAAGCATTGAGGACAACACTTTTTTGAAGGAGAGGGGCATGTTAGGTCCCTATATTACTAGTATAGTCACTTATTGTTGTTAGTGTAATCCCCTTATTGTTATTATTAACCCTTGTAACCCCCATTTTTTTATTATTGTGACCTTAAATTATTATTGTTAGGTCGGCTAGGACTCATATATATAGAAAGAAGGTTTTGTAATTTGTATCATCCAAGAATTGTTCATTTATGTAATGTATTGGAGGTTGCGCCCTCGAAGTGGCTCATTTCTAAGACGTTGATATATCTTTTCTTCTCTTTTTGGAGATGGTTACACAACACTCTTTCCCATGGCCCTAAAGAGAGATGAAGATTTGACTTCAGCAATTAAATGTTAAGTGCTTAAAAAACTTTAGATACTAATTAATTACATTTATATGCCTATATTATTAGAAAGGTTACAACCTTTCATTATATCATCAAATTTAAATTTTACCATCTCTCTTGTAAATTGTACCTTCTCTCATAAGAAGAATTTGCTTTTGTGAGTATTTTATTTTATCTTAAGTTGTGTTCATTATAAAAGGAGGCCTCCCCCTCAATGTGGAAAGTAATTAACAATTTCTTATCATTTTGAAGGAATATAATGCTTTATAAAATTTGGTATTAAAACCTTTGTCTTATGGTTTTGGAGCTTTAGATGAGCCATTTTTGAATTTTCTTAATACTTATTTCTAGGGATGTTTTAGATTCTAAAACTTTGATTCTAGTTATGAGACGGGCTTTACTCCCATAGAAAAAATGGAACATCATCTCTATTATGTTTGTCTTGGTACTATTGAATGGATAGAAAGTTCGTTAATTGGATATGTAGTTCACTTACCTAAATGTTGTTTTGAAACAAAATGTCTTCATGTCTTAATAGGAAGGTTTTGTTTTGAAGCACATAGCTCCCTACTCAAAATTCAAAATGGGGCATGGAAGTAGTCAACAAAATGGAATATCATAAATGGATGAACCCAACCATGGGATATATGGTTCAGAGTGATGTTGAAGAGTGGAATAGATCCATCCATTATGGAACATTTACTTCTTCATAATTAGTGTTATAAAATAGAATAATATTAGTGATGTTAGTGACGTAATTATATATTTAGAGAGCTCTAAATTTTATCTTAGAATTTGGATGTAGACATGAGGATAGAAAATTAAAGAGCAATATAAAGAACTTGACAGAATTTCCTACTTTTACACAAGATCCATTTGGTTGAATCTAAAACTTAGAAGAATGAGGTAGTTTGGATTAGTGAGTAATATAAATTCCCCTCTAAAAAATTTTAGATCCACGTTATCATTAGAAAAATGTTCCTAGACAAGAAAGGTGCATTCTAGATGTGATTATGGAAAATGGTGCTTATAGAAAAATGCCATACTTGTTGATTTTAAGGATGTAAAAGAGTATTTCATTGATTTCAAAGGTGGTTAGTGATAGTTCAGTCCTTTCCATTTGTTGTTTTTATTGGTGACTTTTTTCTAAGATAAGGTGATAGATGTAGTGTATCATTTGAGGTGTTTTAGCTATATAATATTGGCTTAGATTTTCCTACAAAGTGATTATAAGTATAACCCTTAGAAATATCTTTCCAACAATGTGCCACTTTTCAAAGCATATTTGAGAATGGAATCTATGGTAATTTAATGTTTGTCAACATTCCAATGTCTAGGGTTCCACATGGACCTTACAATTCACCATAGCAGCCATGTGGCATAGATGAAATGATTATAATGTTAGCATGGAGATTACCTTGGAGAGTTAAGTGAATCAATTGAATTTTAGAAAATTTATATACACATACAAAAAATTTAGTTTCAAAATACTAGAGAATGATAATGTGAAATTATTTTTATTGTTTACCTTTTTCTTGGTCTTATATACTGAAAATAGTATTTTTAGTTAACTTAAATGCAACTCAGAATATGTACAATTACATATCAAATGTACATATAGTGGATTTTATGAAACTATAAATATATGATTTCAATTTTATCATAATATTGTTTTTCATCCATCTCGATGAATTTGGAGTGGAAAAAGTGGAGGAATCTGCTCATGAGAACATTTTTACCAGTTTGGTGAAACAGGGCCAGAAACCTTCTAAGAGAATTTTGATGCATCGAATTTTTTGGGGGGTAAATATTTTATGATTAGGCACAACACCTTTTCTGGGTGTTCTACATAGACATCTTTCCAATGACACAAGAATCATGTCATTTAGAGTCTGTATGCAAATGTTATGCCACTCAGAAGTTTACCTTCCTATTTTCACTCCTATAGTTCGGAGGAGTCCATGTAAGCCCCCATTATTCATGAAAAAGGGGCTAGCCACATTTGTGATGTAAAATACTCTAGAAGAGTCTATTTTTAACTCTAGTTAAGAGTTGATGTTGCCAAAATTAACCACTAGTATGCTCTCAGGTTGTGTTATAACTAGGCCACTAGGAGGAAGAGACATTCCATTCATTCAAGAGAATTTTGTTCCATAGATGAGAAAATATATCTAGGATAAATAGGAGGTAGAACAAATACAGAGGATCTATGCATTGTAGTAGCCCATAAGACACATACATTACTTCTTTGTACTTGCAACCATATATCTAGACAGAGATAGAGAGTGAAGCAACCTCACCTTCTAGTTGGGTTTTCTCTCGAAAGGGTTTCTAGAGAGAATATCTTGTGTCTTATGTGTGTGTGAGATTATTTTATTGTTCTCTACTTTTCTGCATAATTTATAATTGCATGCATGCACTAGTTATAGTTAAATCTACAAATATTAAAGTTTGATAAAACTGTAATATTGTAGAATATTATACTTTTAATATAATATTATCATATATGTTGTGACCAGTTATCCAGTGGAATATCCATGATATTTTACAAATTAATAAATTCTAAACTTTACGTTTGTACATTATAATTTTTATAACTAAAATGTGCTATTATTTACAAAGTTATAAAACTCATTATTCTTTCTTTTAAATTACATATATATTTTTAAATTCATTGGGTCTTATGTGTTTTTGAATAATTTGGGTACTATTTTATTATAATTATATTTTCTCTCTCCTATATATATATATAGATAGTGGTGGTTGGTTCATATTTGTGTTTGGGAATTTTCATATAACAAGATTTTGAGGAAATGTACTGTAAAAATATGGATTCCTATGGAAGTTAAGATTTGTTATTAATATTGAAATTACTTTCAACCTAGTCATCCCTTTACTTGGTTGTAATTTGTTTTCTGTGAGGCTTCTGACAATAAAATTTTATGGAAACTAAAGATATGTTTTATAACATGTTGCTAAAATGTTATATTCTTGATTATAATTTTTGTGGTAAACCACAAAAAGGACTAAGTTTGTAAGTAAGCTTATGATTTTATAAGTAAGTTTGTAAGTAAGTTTGTGGAGTCATTTTATGATTTTATGCTCAATTTTTAAAATTTTGCGTGACATAATAAATTAGCATTTAGTACTCATGAGCATCACTCTATGCAATGAGTACTAAGTGGAATATTCAAAAATCATGAGAGATTTTTTGGTTATGACTACCTCTGATGGAAATGGTCATAGTTGAATGACTTACTTACGCAGTTGAATCCAAAAAATGATATATAATATAGTGCACTGCGCAAATCAAATATAAAGAGTAAAGGGAGCTCTACTTGTATGGTTCATGAGGCACAATATTTGCTAAGGTTTTACAAATGGGGTAGAAAGCTAAGTGGGCTTGATTGTGGGGAAAAACTCCATAATGAAGTGCGCTTGAGCCAGAGGAGTTCTGGGATTGGTGACCTCCCGGGAAGTCCTAGTTACCAGGTGCAAGTCGCGGAAGAGATGATTGACGCTATGCGATTCATTTCAATAGTTTCAATACCACTTCTTCACCCCTGTGAGAATCACCTGATGCAATGAGTGCTAAGTGGACTATTCAAAAATCATGAGAAATTAGTCAGTTACGACTACCTCTCATGGAAATGGTCATAGTTGAATTACTTATGTAGTTGAATCCAAAAAAGGATATCTAATATAATGCACTGTGGAAACCCCTCATACTTAAATATAAAAAGTAAAGGGAGCTCTATTTGTATGGTTCATGAGGCGCAATACTTTATAAGGTTTTAGAAATGGGGTAGAAAGATAAGTGGGTTTGATTGTGGGGAAAAACTCCATAGTTAAGTGCACTTGAGCCAGAGGGGATCTGGGATGGGTGAGCTCCCGCGAAGTCGTGGTTACTAGGTGCAAGCCCGACAGTGATGATTGATGCTATGCGATTCATTTCAATAGTTTCAATCCCACTTCTTCACCATTGTGATCACACGATGTAATGAGTGCTAAGTGGACTATTCAAACATCATGAGAAATTAGTTAGTTATGACTACCTGTCATAGAAATGGTCATAGTTGAATGAATTACTTACGCAGTTGAATCCCAAAAATGATATCTAATAAAATTCATTGTGGAAATCCCTCATACTTATATATAAATAGTAAAGGGAGCATGTAATGAGTGCTAAGTGGACTATTCAAAAATCATGAGAAATTAGTTAGTTATGACTACCTGTCATAGAAATGGTCATAGTTGAATGACTTACTTATGTTGTTGAATCCCAAAAATGATATGTAATAAAATGCACTATGAAACTCTTGAGAAGTCTTGCTTACCGAGTGCAAGCCCCAGAATTAATGATTGACACTATGCTATTCATTTCACTAAAACTAACTAACCAAATCAAAGAAATGGAAGAAATTACACCCCAAGGACACTCCCCCTTGATGAAAATACTCGAGGAAAAGGAAAAATAAATAAAACCACTTCAAGAAATATTTAAAATCCCAGATCATGATCCCCATGTTCTTATACAAGCCTTCAAAAGGGGGGAAGAAGTTGAGCTTCACCTTCAATAAATGAAAATTGCAATGTGGATCAAGGAAGAAGAGCACAGAAAATTGCACGAGCAACTACAGACAATCATAACATAATTACATGAGAAAGAGGAACCGCACTAGAATATCTTGGTGCAATATAATGCTTCAATCCAAAAATCTCTCAGTAAAGCCCCATCGAGTGAATCTGAAGATCCTAAATTGTTACATATAAAAATCATCCAATTAGAACAAGATTTGTAGACAACCAAAGAAGAATTCACGAGAGACGAACATAAGACAAATGTAGCCGTTGGGTAGAAAAATGAAAATATTGAGGAGATCCAAATTAGACTCAGAGATAGAAATAATCAGGAAAAATACTCAATGAGGTCGCTTGCGTCACAGTCACCTGGAAGAAGGTGTTAATACAATCCAAGGGGGGGAATTGGGAGGCAGGTATGGAAGATGATCATTACAGTTGATATATATGAGAGAATTCTCTCACAATATGAAAAGGGACTAATAAAGTGTGCCCGGATAGAGGCGAAGTCTACAACTGAACTCTTAGAGAAAAAGCTGGAAGACCTCAATATTATCATATATCTGGTTAAATTTTTGGAGGAAGAAACTATAACAGAGCTCGAGCTGTGAGTAAGGGATGAATGTATTTTCTCATTATATATGTTAAAAGAGAAGCAGGTCGCCATGTAGGCCATGGAAGAGGAGTTTGATAGAGAAAGAAAGGAGATAAATGACTTCATAGCTGAATGTAACTATTTAGGAAGATTTAGTGTGCATTAATTTTGGAATGAAGAGAATTGGGCGATTTCTTGGCAACGATTCTCAGATCAATTGAAGGAAAACGAGCAAGATATGGGTTTCTTGGCCATGTTAGGAGAGGAATAAATCTCCTCCGTTATGGTTGTGAATTCTTTCCACAGACATTTTACTATATTTGCAGGGATAAATAATATTATTCAGAATATTCTTGCCAGTAGGTACCAAATCAAATCTCGATTTGTGGTGGAAATCAACATGCAAAAAAATGTGCCTTGGATATCCCCTTCTGATTGGGAGAAACAATTGTCACGGAAAGAAGTATTTTGAGGTGCGGCATGAAAATTCACTAGCTCAACTCTTTGTCTCAAGTTGCTGAGTCAGTCCTACCAATGCAATCTATCACTGATAAACTAGAGGATTGGAACTATATTTCCCTTATTACAACTCAAGCGCTAATTAGTAAAATGCGTGGAGTGCATACACTATCCTCATAAGGGTTGATCAAGAAGTCCAAGTCATCAAATCCGCCAAGGCGGCATGATGTTTAAATGATATCATTATCATGTTCTATTTACTTTACTTACTTTATTTTATTTTTTTGTCGAAAACAATTATCAAACAATTTTCTAAAAAACTATTCTTTAATGTCAGAATATCTGAGAATTCCAGAACAATACAGAGAGAGTAATACTCTCCTTCTAACATAGAGAAATAAAAAAAAATTTGCTCACTAGTAGAAAGAATTTGCACAAAAAAACTTCTATTCCATTCACTCTAAAAACTATTACAAAGAAAAACTTCCTCTTACAAAGGGATTACAAAATTTGGACTGCTGCAATAACACAGTGCCAAAACTAACTTTCTGTCTCACCAAAAATTCTCACAAAAACAATGCTCTGCAAAACTCTGTTTTTTTCTTACAATAGCCTTCGGGCTCTCACACTCTGTTTTTAACAATACACTGCTGTGTATATATATATATTTTTTCATTAGCTCACAGACTATATGTGGTGCAGCACATGTAAATAAAAAATATAAAAAACAACTAACCAAGAATTAAAATTATGGTATAACCTCCCGGGCCCACAATTACAATGGCACATAATGTTTTTAATATATGTTAAAACATATATATAACCGAAGTTTTTTATAACGCAATTCCATTACACGATTACATAAAATATTTTGCCATATATGAAAAAAACTTTATAACATAAACTTACGTCAAAACATAAAATAAAACTTCCACACAGACTTCAAAAGAAAACAAAACAAAATGTAATAAAAAATCGTGTAACAAATGGGCTGGGTGACGTTAGGCTCAAATTTGATGTGAAAACCTTTTTAGGGCACGTTTTATAAGCTTTCGGGTCTAGAAATGGGCTTTGCAGACAGGCTAAAAAAAAAACCTGAAAGCTTATGAATTTCAGCTTATAACAAACTTCGGGTCCAGTTTCTGAGTTGCTAACGTCGGCTCCAATATAACGTGATAAGACGCGATTGGACCACATCTTTATGCCTTGGCAGTGGGACCGGCGCTATCGTGGCCTATGGGGACCACCATAGTTTAAACAAAAAACTACTTCCCGCGTACAAAAACAAGAGAATCTGTTTTCAATTTCAAACTCCGTTTTTCAAATACGAAGGATTGTAAGGTCCATTAAAAATCTAAATGACTTTTCATTCAAAATATAAACTGTGGTGTCTGGTTTAAAACCAGAGAAACAAAAATAAAAAGCGATGTTTTGTCAGAGTTTTTCAAACACAAAATAGCAAGCAACTGTAGTGCAGGGCAGTTGAAATTAACATTTCAACACTCCCCCTTAAGTTCAACTACTGGATTATCAGTCATACCCATCCATTTCCTTAAATATTCAAAGCTTTTCTTCCCCAATGGTTTTGTCATTATATCTGCAAATTGCTTCTGAGTCCTGCAATGTTTTAAAATAATTTCTCCATTGTTCACTAGCTCCCTGATGTAGTGAAACTTAGCATCTATGTTCTTTGTTCTTTTGTGAAACACAGAATTCTTAGACAATGCTATGGCTGAGCTATTGTCACAATAAATTACTATGTCTTTTAGCTGTTCTTGACATAAACTCCTTAACATTCTTCTCATCCACACTGCTTGACACGCTTCTGCTGCAGCTGCCACAAAATCTGACTATGCTGTAGATAATGCTACAATAGGATGTTTCTTAGAAGCCCATGAAATGGCTCCTGAACCCATGTGAAAAACATAACTAGAATTACTTTTCCGGTCATCTACACTTCGAGCCCAATCAATGTCAGTGTATCCAATTAATTATGAATTTTCTGAAGTAGTGTTTAAAATTCCATAATTTTTAGTTCCTTTCACATACCTCAGAATTATTTTTGCTACCTGCCAATGTGCTTCTTTCGGCCCCTCCATAAATCTGGAGATTAAACTAAAAGCATGCATAAAATCTGGCCTAGTTGCAGTCAAATACATGAGGCTGCCAACTATGCTCTTGTACAAGCTAGGATCAAAATACTTGCAGATGTCCTCTTTGCTGAGTTTTAATCCCATCACTGTGGGAGTAATTGCCGGCTTACAACCCTACATGTTAAATCTTTCCAAAACTTCATTCACATACTTTTCTTGAGAAATAAAAATTTTGTTTTCATTTTGCTTTACTTCTATTCCTAGGAAGTATTTCAACAGACTCATATCAGTCTTTAAAAATTCATCTTTTATGACCTTCTTAAAATTTTCAACAAGGTAATCATCATTACCTGTAAATATCACATCATCAACATATAAAACAACAATCAACATCTTACCATCTTTATCCTTGATATATAATGTGGGTTCTCCCTCACATTTTTCAAAACCATTTTGAATTAGATAGGAATCTATCCTATTGTACCATGCTCTTGGTGCTTGTTTCAGCCCATAAAGAGCTTTCTTCAATCTACACACTTTGTTCTCTTCGCCTTTCTTCTCATAGCCTAGAGGTTGTTCAACATTAATCTCTTCCATTAACACTCCATTTAGGAATGCTAATTTCACATCCATTTGGTAAACTTTCCACTTGTTTTGTGCTATTATGGACAACACTGCTCTCACGATTTCCATTCTTGCAACCGGTGCGAAATTTTCCTCATAGTCTCTCCCATGTTGCTACTTGTACCCTTTGACCACAAGTCTGGCCTTGTGTCTCTCAGTATTACTTTCAACATTACTTTTGGTCTTATAGATGCATTTAATTCCAATGACTTCCTTACCTTTTGGGAGTTCAACCAAATCCCATGTTTTATTTCTTTCTATGGCATTAATTTCTTCATCCATAGCTTCTATCCATTTTCTATCTTGAATAGCTTCTTCCAAATGAATAGCATCATCAACATGACAATAAAAAGCAAATAAAGAGTTCATACCTTCATTTTCTACCTCTTGCTCATAAATTTCATTTAAATTTCTGAACTTTGTTCCTCTTTCATTTGGTGTATAAGTGCTTGAAGAAGCACTCGAATCCGATCCTTGTGGTGTGCTTGGAGAAGCACTCTCATTTCTTCTCAACGGTGTCCCTAGCTATCCTTATGTTGGTGCTGCTATTGAGGGATGTATTTCAGCCATCTCTTCCTCATTTTCATCATGAGACAAACAATTTTTAACATTCACTGTTTTCTCAATGCTTCCATCCCAAGCTTCCTCCTCAATAAACTAAACATCTCTGCTCACAATAAATTTCTTGGTGGATGGGTTATACAACATGTAAAATTTTGATTCCTCACTGTATCTAATAAAAATACATTTCTCCCCCTTGCTGTCCAGCTTCTTTCTTAGCTGATGTGGAATGTGTGAATAAGCCACACAATCAAAAACTTTCATGTGGGTGACTGCTTGTTTTGTGCCACTCCATGCTTCTTCCGGAACTCTATTCATGACTTCATTTGTTGGGTATCTACTCAAGATATATGCTGCAAAATTTACAGCTTCAACCCAATAATCATTTGGAAAATGTTTTGCCTTTAGCATACTCCTTACCATATCCATGATTGTCCTATTTTTCCTTTCAGCAACTCCATTTTGCTGCGTAGTGTACCTTGCTGTAAATTTCTTGTGTATGCTATTTTCTTTGTAAAAACGCAGAAATTCATTAGATATGTACTCACCTCCTCTATCAGTCACAAGGACTTTGATATGCTGCCCACTTTGGTTCTCCACAAGTGCTTTGAAATTGCAGAATTTTTCAAACACTTCACTTTTATTTTTCAAAAAATAAACCCAAGTTTTTCTTGTAAAATCATCAATAAAAGTTAACATATAGTGGTTGTTTGCAAGTGATGGTGTTTGCATTGGTCGACATAAGTCTGAGTGGAAAATTTCTAAGGGTGCCGTCGCCCTTATGCTTTTTCCGGATGGAAAAATTTCTCTGTGTTATATGCCCAAGATACAACCTTCACAGAGGCTATCCGATTTCTCAATCAATGGCAATCCTCTTACTATTCCTTTCCTATGTAACAAATTAAGACCTCCAAAGTTGAGATGTCTAAATATCAAGTGCCATAACCAATTCTTGTCCTTTTCTTCTCTTTGGAAAGCCTCTTGTGTCACTGCTGCCATTTCTTCTCCATTCTTCAAATCTTCCCTTATCCTGAGAGGAAACATTCTGTTCCTTGTCATCCTTATTTCAGCAATACATTGTTTTCTTGGAGGTTTATCCATGATGGTGTATACACCATCTTCAAAGAAAACATTTTAGCCATTTTGAATGAGCTACCTAATGCTTAACAAATTGAATTTCATACCTGGTACATAATATACAACAGATATGCTCTTCTTTTCTACCTTCTTTGTCAAGACATTTACTATGCATTTTCCTATGACAAAGATCTTACTATTTGTTCCCAATGTGACTTGAGACTTCAAATTTTCATCTAACATAGAAAACATAGCAATGTTTTCTGTCATATGATTACTACATCCTGAATCTAGAAACCATAAATCGTCACTCTTTTTCTCAGCCATATTACATGCTAAAAACAATTTATCTTGGCTGATATTTTATCTAGTGAAATTTGCACTGGGTCGATTACCCATATCATTCTGCTTCTTCCTACATTCATTTTCATAATGCCCATATTTTTTATAATAATGACACAGGACATTGGATTTGTCATACCTTTGTCCATGAGCATGTTGTTGTCCACTTTTTTGGTTGCTGCTTTGGCCTTGGTTCTGATTTTGATTGATGCCCCTTCCTTGAGCATTTGATGGGTTGTTTCTTCCTCCTCTGTCTTGGCTTCTGCCTCTTCCTCTCTTGTTTCCTCTACCTTGGCTTCTTCCTCTTCCAAAGGACATTTGGGTCTTGAAGGCATGCTCCAAATATGATTTTTCATTTCTACCCAATCTCTGTTCATGTGTCATCAGTGATGCATGAAGCTCATCAACTAAAAATTTTGAGAGATCCCTTGTCTCTTTTATGGTGGTGACTATAACATCAAACCTTGAGGGTAAGCTCCTCAAAACTTCTCTACAATCCTTATTTCTTCAAGTGTCTCTCTCATGATACCTTATCTGTGTGACCATTCCAATCACATCTGTGAAGAATGAGTCTATGCTGTCAGACTCCTTCATGCAGAGAGTCTCAAAATCTCTTCTCAGCAATTGTAATTTTGTTGTCTTCACTTTCTCCATGCCTTGATAGGTTGTCTTGAGAATTTCCCATGCTTCCTTGGATTTCTTAGCTGCTGCTATCCTTGGAAACACACTCTCATGTACTGCTTGATAGAGATAGAACAGGGCTTTAGAGTCCTTTGTCTTATTGCTCTTCAACAAGTCCTTCTCTGCCTGTGTGAAGACATTAAACTCATTTTCATCTACTGGTTCTTCAAAACCATCCTCAACAAGTTCCCATAAGTCTTGAGAGGAAAACATGGCTCTCATAGTGATTTTCCAGTAATCATAGTTTTTCCCATTGAACTGTGGCAGCTGAGCATTACCAATATTCATGCTTGTGTTGGCTCCTGCCATTCCTAGCACTCTGAGCTATGCTTTAAATCTTGATTGTGATTTTTTTTTTTAAATAAACTAACTGTCTTCAAACAGTAACACAAAAATCTATTTTGAGAATACCTTGGATTTTTTGACTGAGCCTTCACTCTGCTGGAGAAGATGTTGCAACAAAAAATCCTTCCTCCAGCTTCTTTGACACCTTCAAAGAGCCTGGTCTAGCTTCGATACCATGTTGGAATTTCTGAGAATTCCAGAACAATATAGAGAGAGTAATACTCTCCTTCTAACACGGAGAAATAAAAAAAAAATTGCTCACTAGTAGAGAAAGTTTGCACAAAAACACTTCTATTCCATTCACTATAAAAACTATTACAAAAAAAAACTTCCTCTCACAGAGGGATTACAAAATTTGGACTGTTGCAATAACAAAGTGCCAAAACTAACTCTCCGTCTCACCAAAAATTCTCACAAAAACAGTGCTATGCAAAACTCTGTTTTTTGTCTTACAATAGCCTTCGGGCTCTCACACTCTATTTTTAACAATACACTGCTGTGTATATATATATATTTTCATTAGCTCATAGACTATATGTGGCGCAGCACATGTAAATAAAAAATAGAAAAAACAACTAACCAAGAATTAAAATTATTCTATAACCTCCCCGACCCACAATTACAATGGTGCAAAATATTTTTAATATATGTTAAAACATATATATAACCAAAGTTTTTTATAATGTAATTCCATTTCGCGATTACATAAAAAAAATTTCCATATATAAAAAAAACTTTATAACATGAACTTACGTCGGAACATAAAATAAAACTTATGCCCGGACTTCAAAAGAAAACAAACCAAAATGTAATAAAAAATAGCGTAAAAAATGGGTTGGGTGACGTCAGGCCCAAATGTGACGTGAAAACCTTTTTAGGACTCTGGAGACTCTATTTTCAATTTCAAACTCTGTTTTTCAAATACAAAGGACTGTAAGGTCTATTAAAAGTACGAATGACTTTTCATTCAAAATAGAAACAGTGGTGTCCTGTTTAAAACCACAGAAACAAAAATAACAAGCGGAGTTTTGTCAGTTATTCAAACACAAAATAGCAAGCTGCTGTAGTGCGTGGAAGTTGAAATTAACATTTCAACGTTTAAAAACCATTTTTCCCGTAATGGGGGGTTTTTTAGTAGCATGGTTTCTAATTTTGATGTCTGGTCCTGGCGATTTTTGTCATTGTGTTTTGTTTGTTTCTCTAAATTGCAATAACCACAAATTAAATGTGAGGCTTGACCTCATTTAGGCATATAGATATTCAGTGTTGTGTTCCGATATCGATACTATCATCATGATTGCTGAATGATTAACCTTGAATTATAAGTGGCCTAATGCTTATATTTCGTTGATATGATTCATGTTTTACAGTGAATTCAATTCTAAGTGTTATGATTATTTGTTCATATGTTCGTTCCATATTAAAATCTACGTTGTTTTCTGGAAAATCAACATTTTATTCTTGCAGGAACTTCAGTGATAATATATACTCTTAACTATTTTTCAGCATAGAGTGAATGAATATGCATGCACCTGCTGTACTTGTTGTCTTTTAACTTGAGCACAACGTTATTTTGAAATTGATGTTTTTATTTTATTTTTTCACTTTCCTTGTTTTCTGTTATCTATCACAGTGTATTTTGTGATTACTTGCTTCCTCGTTGGGAATTTTCTTTTCATCAGATGTTTTCCTCCCTACTGTGAATACCACTGTTATCTACTACAAATACAAATATTTATATTTGGTCTAATTCTATACGCCTATTGAAGATATATAATTATATTAGAGGTTTATCCCCCATGGTGTACTGAAGACCATTAGTTACCCCTAGAGCAGGTGGGATATTTAGTGCTCATTGAATGTGTGCTTAAATTTTTTACATGTGGGAACAATTTGTGCCCCAAGAAGGGTTATTCATTTAGTCTGAATCATGATTTTTTATGAGCTAGAACAATGAACATAATTCGACTGAAGTCTCCATATTTATATTTTGTTATAGTTTATAATCTGTGTTATTGAGGCTATTCTTTCTTTCTCGTGGCTCTAATTGAGCCCTCTTGATACTTCCTAGTAGATATAGACTTGTATTCTGCAAGAATAGTTGGCTTGTTTAAAAACGGTAATTTATTACTGTGCATGTGCGTTTACCTTGCCTTGAATTAAAATATTACATTGAATCATGATCTTAGCTAGATTTATAATGTATTTAGATTTTTTTACGTTTGTGTTGACTTTTCTACTATTCATTTCAATTTAAGTCATTTAGATTTTCTTCACATAGATCTTGTCATACACACGTTATTTTGTAATTTTGATATAAATCTTAAATTTGTAGGCCCTAACTCTAACTTATAGCAATGGTTCTTCCTCTTAGCACAGATATATATTTATTTTTTCTTTGTTTATTATCAATATGTTTGGTCATACCTATAATTTTATGTATACGGGAATACAAATTCCCATGAATCTTGTACTTGATTCTTTTTTTGTTTAAAATAACATAGTGGTGTTGTGGTGACAGAGAAGCTCTCTCACCATATTTTGATGAGAAGATAGGTCGTTAAAATTTTAACATGCGCCTGCGTTCTCTTTCTCACTACCCAAATCTAAACTATATGTTTAAGAGTTTTTCATAGCCTCCTAAGTATGACCACTATAGTTTATCATATTATGATACAAAATATAGCCAGGTAGAGCCCCTACCTACTTAATAATTAGTGAGAAACATAATATCGAGAGTAGCTTTAACTCCTAACAAAATTAGGTATTAAATTATGAATATTTGTAATAAAGTTTTGGGTGGCGAGGCGACTGAATATACACATATATCACCAAATATTTAACTAAATACCATTAATGTTCTGATGCTAGCTTTGAATGTTGGCAGCCTGGTTGCATGTGCCATGCTCCAGTTTTCCTACATAACTTTCTTTCATTAATTTAATTGAACTTGAGTTCCACTTTCGAGGAATTCCTCTCATTTTATTTTTATAATATAGAGGTAGTCCTTAATATAGCTATATTTCTCAAAGCGAATAATGCAGAATACGTATTAGCTTTACTTAGTCCACCCAACATTCCATCCAACAACAATAATAATAAACTAGTAACTAACAGTTTAATCTATAATTTTCGCTCCAGAATTTTGACCATTTAGTTATCATGCCAAAGAATAAAATATTCTTACCCCATAAAAGTCACTAGAGTATCACTTATGAACGATATTCATTACAAAATCTAAATAAATAAATATATATATATAATAAAACCATGTATATTATAGGTTTTAATCGTGTATATAAATGATGTACAAAAGAATTCTTAAAACATAAAATAAATAATAGCAAGAGCATAAAATATAAAATAAATATACACTAATATTTTATCTTGGATGCGAAAATTGAGATTACTAGTGTAATTTTTCATTGTATTACTTTTAAAATTACAATATATATATATATATATATATATATATATATATATATATATATATATATATATATATATATATATATATATATATATATATATATATATATATATATATATATATATATATATATATTACTAAGTATTCATAAACCCCAATCCATTAACCTTGGGTTATAACATAATCGTAGTTCCCTTGATCGGATCTATAAATTACCATGGACAAAAAACCACCATGCCCAAAATCATGTGCTAAACCCATGCACAAAACCATAGGTAGGTCAACCCACCTAATATAGGGTCCAAAAATATTTTCCTAGGGCATTGTTCCTAGCACAAGTGAAGGAGGCATTGACCGCCCCTCCTCTTACCACCCGCTCCACGCTTGGAGCTAGTCATGCAAAGAATATCACACACACCCAAGACATACAGAACTAGTACATAGACCTCGAACAAGACAATACATATGAAACCATCATGACTGCATGACAAACAAATCGCTCATCTATTCTAAGGGGTGAACCATGCTCTAATACCACTCTGTAACACCATCCTCCCACATTTACCCAAGTTAACTAGTCTAATGGGGTAAAAATGTGACGAGGGGCTAATATGATGTGATGCAGCGTCATATGTCACTTTAAGGAAGTGGAATCGACAAAACATAATCAAAATGATCATCCACACATCCAACATAGCCAAAGGGAGCTACCCCACCTTTCCAGGTGACCAACCCCCAAGGAAAATCAACAATTCAATCTTCGAGAGCCTAATTCGCTCCGTTTTCAAGCCCTCCAAGATGTTGTGGGTCCTAGTCACTCCCTTGAGCCTTCCTGAGTGTTACCATGACATTTTTGTACTAGTGATATGCCAACAAATGGGATATTTAAGGATGAATTCAAGGGGTACGACCTAGTCAATAAATGGAACTTCATGGAACTTCGATAAATGAAATGAAACATAGAGGGAATGATGCCAATGAAAATTATTGAACATATATTTGACTGAACCCCTACTAGCCATAATAGATATTTTTTCAAACATATCATAGAGATGCATTCTACATGTCATAATAATAGATCTAAGCATAGGGGTCTTATACTTATCTGAGAATCGCTAAGAAGCATTGATGCCTTATCACATTAGTTGCATTATCATTTATTAGGTCATAGATTCATTTCTCATTCATTTAAAAATCAAGACATGATGGAAACCATACATTCTCTTTGTCATGAAACACATTCATAATCAATGTATAAACAAAAAAAATAATGAGGATACAACATCCATAAATGCCACATATAATCTAGTACATTTACACATGAAATACCAAGGAAAGGAGCTCTTATTGACGAATGAAAAATCCAACCTTGTCTAGAACTACCACATTCTAACCAGGCCTGCCCAAGGCCAAACCACCTCACCCTCATCAATATAAATCGGCTTTACCGCAATCCTCGTTGGATCAGAAGGCCATAAAATATCATGTATGCCATCGGATTTCTCCACCTAAATCGTGAGGAATTTCCATGTCTCCTAGTCTCTAGGATTTACCACAATCAACAGTTCGATCTAGGGATCACTAGGCCATAATTGAGACACCACCCTCCAGGATTTACTATATATCCCGCTATTCACCGAGAAGGATTCCTAGGCCTGATAACATTTAATGGCCTGATCATTTATCAATCGGCAATGGTTAACATTTAATGTTACATTACTATAACCATGTAACAATAGTGAGTCATGGATAACAATGGTAAACCAAAGTCAATCATAAGCTTTTGTCTTAATGCCTAGTCAACCATGGTAATCATTACAGTCATGTCAACTTAGGTCAACTATTGTCCACCTTAACTAACAATGATTGTCCTTCTTCAACCATGGTTAACCTTGTGAACCATGTCCATTCCAGTTAACCCACTTCAACTATTAATGCAATATTAGTTGTAAAATTAATATAAAATTAACATTAATATTAATGCAACATGAACCATTGTTAGTGCCTTTGGCCAACTCAACTAGCGATGGCCATTTAAATGAAGTATTATGTGTGAGGAGGTTTGGCATTCAAGTCCCCCTCATTCACAGTGGGTGCAAAAGGGGAACATGTATCTGCCTAGAGTTTATAGTGGTAGTGGTTGGAATCAACCCCATGTCACATAAATACAAAATTGGCCCAATTTTGGATTTCTCTAGTCAACAAAACCAATATCTAACATGAAGCATTGTCAACCACGCCAATGTAACAATGCCAACATTAATGTAACATTACTAAATTGATGTAGCAATAATACATTAGTGCATTAATGGTTGACAATGGTCAAACTTTGTCAACTCTCTTCAATGTAAGTCAATCTCATTAATTTTCATCAACCTCATCAACCCTCATCAACCATGGTCAATGAATCCTCCTGCTTACATGACATTTTCCACCTTATATGTCTCAATAAACATATTTCAACCACATTAATAATTATGATTATACTAATTTATTAATAATTTAATTTAATTATCCACCTCAACTAAAATTTTGGAAAGCTTACTCATCTAAAAAATAAAATCCAAAGATTCATTCAAAATTCCATGTGAAGCTATTTGACACATGTCGGATTCCTTTCTCAAAATTCCAAAAAAGCAAAGAGTGTAAACGAACCTATTTTTTTCGTATGAAACAAAATTAAGAATTTGCTTCAGTCCAATTTGGAAATTATAAATATTGTATCTCTCCTTCAATTCTCTTGTAACCGAAGTCACATTTCGTAGCTTTCTTAACCATTTTCTCTGATGTATCTTGAAATCCAATCTGTGAAATATTGTATGTTTCAGTCTTTCACTGTGTTCTCTTTGCTAGGATTTTTTTCTTGCAGGTTCGCCTCTTCCAACTGACAATAATTTAGTTTCTTTCATTCAAACAACACTTCTTTATGTAACACTCACAAGTTTTGGGGTTTTCTTTATCATTTTACAGGCCGGAAAAATTTCTGAAATTGAGTGTTCTTGTTGGAATTTAATTCCAACTGCCATGCATAGTAGTAGGACGGTGGACTTCAACACATATGGGATTGGAAATACAACATGTTTAATTGCTGATGGAAATTCAAAGGACTGTGGCAGCAACAACAAATCTCCATATTCAATCTTCACGTAAAGGCAGAAAACAGAGAGACAAATAGTTGGACAGAGACTACGTTTTGTATTTTGAAAAATTCCGTAGGCGAAGAAAAATAGAGAGAGATTTTATTTCTGTGTGTTGTATGTGTTTTTAATGCTCGAAGGCATATATGAGACAAAAAAAGAAATTTTTTAGCGCTATTTTTGTAACAGCCAATCAAAGTTCTTTTTAGTTGTGAATCCAGAACCTAGTTCTAAAGAAAATCTACATTTTCTAATAGTGTTTTCATATTAATGAAATTGTTTTAGTCAGTGTTAAAAATTTCTATCCAGCATCAAAGTTTCCGTGTTTTTAAATCTCTATGTTGAGGTAGAGGAGAGTCGTGTTCTCCCTGTGTGTGTTTCTGGAATTATCAGAAATTTCAACATGGTATCAGAGCTAATGCAAGCTCTTTGAAGGTGTCAAAGAAGCTAAGGGAAAAAGGATTTGTTACAGTAGTTCACCAACAGAACTCCAGCAAGCCCAATAGAAGATTAAGTCCAGTTATTTCTCAAAAAAAACAGATTTGTTGTTTTGTTTAAAAGAACAGTCCTGAGAAACAGATTTTTGTCTTCTAAAGAAGGAAAGACAGTTTTTTTAGAAAAACACAGTCAATTTTATTTCAGAGTTTAGTTAGTAAGTAATGGCTGGACCAAACACTAGTATGAGTATTGGAAATACTCAGCTTCCCCAATTTAATGGGAAGAACTATGATTATTGGGCCATTACCATGAGATCCCTGTTTTCCTCCCAGGACTTATGGGAATTTGTTGAAGATGGTTTTGAAGAACTAGTTGATGAACAAGAGTATAATGCCTTAACACAGGCAGAAAAGGATCTGCTGAAGAGAAATATAAGGACTCTAAAGACCTCTTCTATCTCTATCGAGCAGTACATGAGAGTGTGATTCCAAGGATAGCAACAGGTAAGAGATCCAAGGATGAATGGGATACTCAGAAAGTATCCTATCAAGGTATGAAGAAAGTGAAGACAACAAAACTGCAATTGCTGAGGAGAGATTTTGAAACTCTCTGCATGAAGGAGTTTGATAACATAGACTCATTCTTCACACATGTGATTGGGATGGTAAATCAGATAAGGTCTGATGGAGAGACACTCGAGGAAAGAAGGATTGTGGAGAAACTATTGAGGAGCCTACCCTCAAGGTTTGATGTTATTGTAACTACTATTGAGGAGACAAAGGATCTTTCAAAGTTCACAGTGGATGAACTTCATGCATCGCTGATGACTCATGAACATAGATTGGGAAGATCAATAAACCTATCTCTAGAACATGCCTTCAAGACCCAGATGCATTTTGGAAGAGGAAGAGGCAGAAGCCAAAACAGAGAAGGAAGAAACAACTCTACACATTCACATGGAAGGAGCAATAATCCGAATCAAAGAAACGACCAAAGCAACAACTAACAAGGTGGACACGAACATGCTCAAGGACAAAGGTATGAAAAATCAAATGTCCAACGTAATTATTGCAAAAAAATATGGGCACTATGCCAACGAGTGTAGGAAAAAGAAAAATGACATGAATAATAGGAAAAATGCTAATGTAACAAGAGAATAAAAGAACCCAAGGAATGCGTTGTTAACATGTAATGTAGCACAAGATAGGCAGGATGATGTATGGTTCTTAGATTCAGGCTGCAGTAATCACATGACTAGAAACATAGCAATGTTTTCCAATCTTGATGAAGAAGTTAAATCTAAAGTAACAATAGGAACTGATACTAAGATATATGTCAAGGGAAAAGGTAGAGTTAGTGTACGTGAAAGAAATGGTGAGCATAAGTTTGTTCCAGACGTATACTATGTTCCTGGCTTGAAGCTTAATCTTTTGAGCGTTGGGCAGCTCATAAACAAAGATTACAATGTAGTTTTTAAAAATGATGTGTGCACAATAATGGATATACCTACAAGCATGAAGATTATCGCTGAAATCCAAATGACCAACAATAGAATGTTTCCTCTCAATCTCAATATAGACTTGAAGGGAAACAGAAATAATGTAGCAGCTGTAACTCAAGAGGTCTTTCAGAAGGAAGTGAAAGATGAGAATTGGTTATGGCACTTGAGATTTCGACATCTAAATTTTGGAGGTCTCAATTTGATGCACAAAAAATGAATGGTAAGAGGAATACCATTGATAGAGAAACCAAACAGCCTATGTGAATGCTGCATCTTGGGAAAACAACACAGAGAAAACTTTCCATCAAGAAAGAGCATAAGGGCAAAAGAACCCTTAGAAATTATTCATTCAGATTTATGTGGGCCGATGCAAACAACATCAGTTTCAAGTAGCAGTTACATGCTTACCTTTATTGATGATTTCACAAGGAAAGTATGGGTTTATTTCTTAAAATATAAAAGCGAAGTCTTTGAAAAATTTTGCCATTTTAAAGCTCTAATAGAGAAACAGAGTGGCCATCATATCAAATTTCTTAGAACTGATAGAAGAGGTGAGCACATCTCAAAAGGATTTTTGTGTTTTTATAGAGAAAAAGGCATACACAAACAATTTACAACTCGCTACATAGCGCAACAAAATGGTGTTGTTGAAAGGAAAAATCGAACTATAATGGAAATGGTGAGAAGTATGCTAAAGGAAAAATTTTTGCCAAATGAGTATTGGGAAGAAGCAACAAATTGTTTTGTGTATATTTTAAATAGATACCCAGCAAAAGCTGTAATGAACAGAGTTCCAGAACAAGCGTGGAGTAGAAGAAAACAGGGAGTCACCCACATGAAATTTTTTGGGTATGTGGCTTATGTACACATTCTAGATCAGCTAAGAAAGAAGTTGGATAGTAAGGGGGAGAAGTGTATCTTCCTTGGATATTGTGAAGATTCCAAGGGATATAGATTGTATAACCCATCCACAAAGAAATTTGTTATAAGCAGAGATGTGCAATTCATTGAAGAGGAAGCATGGGATGGAAGCATTGAGAAAACAATCAATGTTAAAATCTATTTGTCTTATGATGAAGATGAGGAAAATGTGGCTGAAAATAATATCTCATCGGAAGCACCACCTCCACCAACACAAGGACAACAAGGAAAACCACAAGCAGAAGTATGAACACCCTTGAGAAGAAATGAAAGTGCTTCTCCAAGCACACCAAATGGAGCAGATCTGAGTATTACCTCAAGCACAGGTGCACCAAGCGAAAGAGGAACAAGATTCAGAAATTTAAATGAAACCTACGAGAAAGAAGCAGCAAATGAAGGTATGAACTCCTTATTTTCTTTGTATTTTCATGTTGATGATCCTATTCATTTTGAGGAAGCTATAAAAGATAGAAAATTGATAGAAGCCATGGATGAAGAAATTAATGCAATAGAGAAGAACAAAACATGGGAATTGGTAGATCTCCCAGAAGGGAAAGAAGTCATTGGAGTGAAATGGGTCTACAAGACCAAAAGAAATGCTGAAGGTAATATTGAAAGGCACAAGGCCAGACTTGTTGTAAAAGGTTACAGGCAGCAACATGGAAGAGACTATGAGGAAACCTTTGCACCAGTTGCAAGGATGGAAACGGTAAGAACAGTGTTGTCCATAGCAGCACAAAACAAATCGAAAATTTACCAGATGGATGTAAAATCAACATTCATAAATAGATTTTTAATGGAAGAGGTTTATGCTGAACAACCTCTAGGCTATGAGAAAGAAGGCCAACAGCACAAAGTGTGTAGATTGAAGAAATCTCTTTATGGGCTTAAGTAAGCATTAAGAGCATGGTACAGTAGGATAGATTCATATCTACTGGAAAATGGGTTTGAGAAATGTGAGGGAGAACCCATATTATACATCAAGGAGAAAGATGGTAAGATGCTCATTATTGTTTTGTATGTTGATGATGTGATATTCACACGTAATGATAATTACCTCATTGAAAATTTTAAAACAACCATGAAAGATGAATTTGAAATGACTGACATGGGATTACTGAGATAATTAGAAATAGAAGTAGAACAAAATGAAAATGGAATTTTATCTCTCAAGAAAAGTATGTGAATGAAATTTTGGCAAGATTTAATATGCAGGAGTGCAAGGAAGCAATTACACCCACGGTAATGGGTTTGAAACTCAGCAAAGATGACAGAAGCAAGGATTTTGATCCTAGCTTGTACAAAAACATAGTTGATAGCCTCATGTATTTGACTGCAACTAGGCCGGATATCATGCATGCGATAAGTTTGATTTCTAGAATTATGGAAAGGCCAAAAGAGGCACATTGGTAAGCATAAAAAAGAATTCTGAGGTATGTAAAAGGAACAAAGAGATATGGAATTAATTACACAACTTCAGAAAATTCTGATTTGATTGGTTATACTGATAGTGATTGGGCTGGAAGTATTGATGACCGAAAAAGTACTTCTGGTTATGTTTTTCATATGGGTTCAGGAGCCATTTCATATGGCAGTTACAATAGTAGCGTATGAAGCAGTTTGGATGAGAAGAGTGTTGAGGAGTTTGTGCCATGAACAGGTAAAGGGCACAGTGATTTATTGTGACAATAGCTCAACCATAGCATTGTTGAAGAATTCAGTGCTTCATAAGAGAACAAAACACATTGATGCCAAGTATCACTACATCAGAGAATTAGTGAGCAATGGAGAAATTGTTTTACAACATTGTAGAACACAGGAGTAGTTTTCTGATATACTAACAAAACCATTGGGGCAGAAAAGTTTTAATCATTTGAGAAAATGCTTGGGCATGAAAGAAAACCCAGCAGTTGAAATTAAGGGGGAGTGTTGGAATTTAATTCCAAATTACATTCACAACAGCAGGATTATGGACTGCAACACAGATGGGAATGGCAAGACAACACGTTTAATTGCTAATGGAAATTCAAAGGATAGTGGCAGCAGCAACAAATCTCCAGATTCGATCTTCATGGAACTAGTCTCCTCCACACTTAAAAAAATTTAACCACCAGCAGTGAATTCCACACCAACCACATTTAATTTAATTTAAGTTTGCAGCCAAAACATAGCCATCAAGCAATTCCGGAGGAGCAGCAAACCATGAGCAGCAAAGGGAATGGCACCCACCGGAGGAAGTGACATCACTCTCCTTTGTGGACCCACCAAAGGAATTCCATGGGTGATAAAAGAGCTGGGGTGAATGCTCTCTAAGCACCCCATGGAAAGCATAATGGAACGAACATTTGTTTTAATTTTTTTTTTATTATTTACATTTTACCGTGGCACATTTTGATTTTTAACTTTTTAACAGCCGCAACATAAGTTTTATTTTTTGTTTTAAAGTTTGGTCAAATATATTTTGACATATATATATATATATATATATATATATATATATGGAATATTTATAATATATATTTATATATATATTGTAATGTGCCCTGAGTACAAAAAAAGGACAAAGGATTAGTTGACTGTGTATTAAATGAAAGTGCCCGAAGGCAGAAAACAAAGAGACAAACAGTTGGACAGAGACTGTGTTTTGTAATTTGTAAAAGCCCGCACTCGAAGAAAAAAAGAGAGAGGTTTTCTTTCTGTGTGTTGTATGTGTTTGTAATGCCCGAAGGCATCTGAGTGAGACAAAAAAGAAAGCAAGTTTGCAGCACTGTGTTTGTAATTTCCAATTAAAGCTTTTTTAGTGGTGAATCCAGAACCCATTTCCGAAGAAAATTTACATTTTGTAATAGTGTTTTCATATTAATGAAATTGCTTAAGTCAGTGTTAAAAATCTCTATACAGCATCAAAATTTGTTTGTTTTTAAATCTCTGTGTTGAAGTAGAGGAGAATCTTGTTCTCACTATGTGTGTTTCTGGAATTATCAGAAATTTCAACAATTCTAAGAAATACTACGACGATAACTACGAGTATAGGTTATAACATTTCTCATTCGAAGGCATTTTAGAGATTTATTCTCACAAGGTCTCCGAGTCTAAAAATTAAATTAGGGTTTGAAGACTAAATTCGATTAAAAAATCCTTTTATGTGACACTTCCCCAGATGTTGTGCAGCTTATTCCCAGGGATCGCCTTTTGAGCGAGGTAAGCCTCCGGTGAATTGTTCTGGTTATCATTTCTTTTGATAATAGGAAAATAAATCGGATGTTGCATCTGTTGGGCACTTAGGATTTAGCTTTGAGTTGCAGTATTTGAACAACATTATATAAATATTTAGTATGGGATCCTTCTATTTGACGTCAATGCTAAGCATATTTGGAAAAGATATTTAGTACGGGATCTTTCTTTTCAGTATTTTTCTTGCCCAATATTTTCCCTATTGCCCTAGAATTTCCCTAGGGATATTAACTGGGATATTATTGCCCTAGATTTTGATTTGGAAGGGTTAACTTTCCCCGTATCACATGCGCTGAATTGAATTAACTTAATTGCATATTTTGCAATATTCTTTTCTTTCTTATATGTTCAAAATATTCTAGAATCTGTAACTACATGTATCTTAAAATGAATTTAGCATTTACATATTTTAAAATATACATCATATTTTTGAAATATTTTAAAATCTAGGAACGGTCTTAAATTGAAAATGACTAATATAGAAACGGTCATAAATTAAAAATGACTACCTACATGCAAACTTATTTGTATATTTTAGAGAAAGCTCTACCAAAGTACTCACAAATGAGACTCTCCTTTGCAATTAGTCTTTTGCAGTTTATTGTGGGCTTTTCTGATGTGAGTGAGCTCTTATTTTCGCTCATAGTATTAATTTTATATAGTAATTTTCGATAAAAGAAGATTGTGTCTCTAAGCGCTGCTAATGCTCCAACGCCGTTGTGTTTTTTAAGTTTTTAGCTGCCAGTTACTCTATTTTTCTGGGAAATCCTATTTTATTTTCGTTTATTATACAAAAAAATTTATTGGGCAGCGCTTTGCTTTTATTTTGTACCACTGTGTTGGATTGTGTTTATTTTTTTTTAAGTCGTGTGGGTTCAATTGTTTTGAACTAACTTAGTTATTTATGCAGAATGAGTGGCGAAAAATTGGGGCTCAGCTGTCCCACGGGTGGGTGCACTATGCCATTCACCGCCCTGAACCGCACATTCTGTTATTCAGAAAACCTTTGAATTACCAGCAAAACGACCAACAGGAAGCACAACAAAGTTGATGACATGTGTTCAAGCTATGAGTAATTTGACTATACATTTAGAATCTTAAAAGTGTGAAATGTATATTAATTTTTATTGGTTACTTGTAATGTTAAAGGATAAGTTCTGGTAATTATCATGAGAGGACAATTTGGTTTCTATTATAACATTGATATTGAAAAATATTACAAAGATATATTATAATAAGTATTCTAAAATTAAGGTTTAATGTGGGTGTACAAATCTTATCTCAATTTTTTTTAGAATCCAGCTTAAAGATGTGTAAATCGTTCTAGCTGAAAGATGTGTAAATCGTTTCTCACTTATTATATGTTATCATTTTTTCATAGAATTGTTTAGAAGCATTCTCTATAGTTTTTTTTTAATTAGCATTCTCACTTTTGATCATACTTCTATTTTTGTTTTTATATGACAACTTAATAAAGAACTAGTTCATAAAAGTAAATATGGTTGTTGTAAACTTATGATAGAGGTGTACAATATTGTCATTATTTTAGAGTTATTTAATTAACAAATTAAATTCATAAATAAATTAAAATATAAACTTTAATTATGTTTAGGAATAAGTATTTCTGATTATTAAAATATTTTTCTTTTAGAATTTTATGCTTGACAAAATTCAAATTCCCACTAAAATGTCTATGATATGTGTATGTATTTGTATTTTATGTAAAAAATGTAATTATTTTGTAATAACCCTACTTTTAAGCCACCACATCAAAGCATTCTCTTTTAAAATGAGGGTTATTAAATAATTAAATATTATTAATTATTATATTGATATTAAATGAAGAATATTCTTGTAATTGTTGATTATAAGAATATTGGAAAAATTATTTCTTAATTATTTTATTTATAATAATTTATATTCTTCCATGGAAATAAATTATATTTCCAAGTTGGTATATTTTATGAGTTTTAGAAATAATGAGTAATAGATTTGGAAAAAGTATGGATAAGTGATATTTTTCTCATAAGAAAAAAGAAAATCTACCTTTAAAAATAAAAGCATGAGGGATTTATGGAATGCTTTTCTGATTTAGGAAAAATCAGATTTATGGAGGCTTTATGGATTGCTTTTGTGATTTAGAAAATATGGAATTATTTTATGATTTAGAAAAAGCTGGAATACTTTTAGGATTTAGAAAAGCTTGAATGCTTTTATGAATTAGAAAAGATGGAATTCTTTTATGATTTAGAAAAAAATTGGAATACTTTTATGATTTATAAAATCTATTCCATTTTAATTAATTCTATTTTTTATTATAATCCCATGAGAGAAATAGAAGAGGGAAATGGGAGAATACATGGAGAATGGAGCCAAGGAAGAGGAAGAGAGTATTTCAAGCATGCATCAAGATATGAGTAAACATATCCTTTGAAAATATCTTTGTTTGCATATGGACCATGATTATATAATGATTGAATTTATTTGCAATAAAAATTTCAGTGTATTAAAAGCTAGATCTACACTTATTTATGCATTATTTTGATAAAACCCCAGGGGGATCTTGTTTAGAAGACTAAGTAGTTCCAGATCTGGTATGGATTTTATTTTTCAGCCATATATCAGTTGTAGATCTGAATATTAACCTAAATCAGCTGAAGCTCCTCATATAAAATGTTGTCAAGTCTTTCTGCAGCTTTTCCAATTGTTTCTGCTATTATTTTTGAAGGATTCTTGCTCTTGCTTCAAGTAAATCCAGTGCTTCACTACAAAAGGAACAGTTCTTACATCTAGTTTCTTAAATTTTATTACTATAACATGAGTCTAATGGCTGATTTCTAGTGTCTTCCAGCAGAAACTGCGCAATTTCTAAAGGACGGTTTCTCTATTTACAAACTCTCTCCTTTAGCTGATTTTCAGCTAGTGTTGATTGTGGGAGATCTGTTAAAACCTGTAAACTCATTTATTTTTGCTGAAACTTTTCTTGAGGTCTGAAACAGCCTAAAATAAGGGAACCCAACCCTATTCTACATTATTTTCACATCAGCTTGCTATACAATGTCCTCCTTGAGCTCATTGCATTTTTCCGAGAGTGAATTCTACGCTTCTTCCTTGGTTGGTTTTTTACTTTCTCTTTGGGATCCATTGTTTGGATCTATAGATCTAAGGTTCCTAAGAGCAGAAAACTTCTAAATATTGAGTGTGTCATTACCATACTTGTTGTGTTCCACCATTCTTCTATATACAGAGTCTTGAATGTATCATAGTTCTCCAGATTTCACCCTTCCTTGTGGTTTGTGATGCATCCAGTAAATTCCCTACCAGTCTATCTCTGGTTTAGATCTATTGGTGTAATTCCATATTGCTATGATTCCATAGTGGAATATCTTAAGATGTTCCCTACTGATCCTATTTTTTCCCATTTTGAACATTACATAATTGTATGTAAGGAAATAATTATTGTGTTAAAACTCTTCAAAATGAATAGAAGAGAAAAATATATCCTTCTATGCATTATTGGATTAGATTCTTGGAGAGGAAAGATTGTACTCACACGCTTTATTATGTAATATTAATTACAAAAACATATATGCTTGTATGCATGGGAAAAATATAGTTTTGAGTATTAGATTTCTAGAGAAAACGAAGATGAAATCACATAATATTTGTTGTGTTAGCCATCCTTTGGGAAAACTAATATGTATTTTGCAAACCTAAATGGATTAGCTATGGTATTAGCTTTATCTTGGGAGAATATTATGCATAGTTATCGGTTATATCTTTTCGATGAGAGGGAAATGTCACTTTTCATGCATGAAATAATAAGTGGTATGAGTTTGACCCTTGGAAAATAAAGGTGTTTATTTTTCCATGAAATATTTATTTGGTTTCTTTTGGAAAAAAATATATGTTTTACATGCAGGAAGAACAAGATATGTTATTTCATGCACAAAACTATAACTTGTAAGTTAAATTTGTTTTAAATAGAGTTGGCATTGTTATACGTAATAACCATTATCAATATATCTTGGGTGGAAAATATGTTTTTGGAAAACAACATGTATTCACATGCATAAGTATAACATGTATTGCATTAATCCATTTTGAAAAGAAAACAAAAGAGTAGGCAAAAGGTGTTGGGATAGTTATCTTAGAATCTTGTTATGCATTTGCATGCACAATATTATTATATAGTCTGTTAGCTTTCTTTTGGAAATAATTTGAAAGTGCATGCAAGATTTTTATTAGTGTTTCCGTTGGAACTGTTTGCTTCGATATTGATTTATTTGTTACTAATGCATGAATGATGTTATATAATAAAACTAAGGCTAAGTGTGGTTATGTTTTATAAATGCATGCCAAATATTTTGTTGAAGTGTCACAAATAGAGATTGATTATTGGTTTATTAATATTTTATCTAATCATGATATCAAGTGTGCCGACTACGTGTACTTGCGGTGAAAGAAGGATGACTTGAGAAAAGGAAATTTCAAGTTTAACATCAGGAAGATAAAGAGTTGTTAGTCCATGCAAAGCTTAGGTTCAATCAGCATAATGATACCTATTAAAAGTCATTCTAATACAAAGATGAGATTGATGATCGTGGGTAAATGGTATGATGATGATTGTAATAACTTATAGCTAGTTATGTTTCATCTAAGATTATTTTTCTATGTAATTTTTATGACAATGGTCAAGGGATGGACTCCCTTATCACTATTGAGTGAGGGGTGACAACCCTCACGAGCGTTTAATAATAAAATTAAACGTTTGCTGGTTTTCACCATACGGGGTTTCTAGGGTATATCTGTGTCTAATGATGTGATTTTTCATTGTGTCATTTTAATGATGTTAATTTATTTCATGATGTGATGTTATATTATGAATTTGGTGATTTATTAATTGAGTTAAAATGATCATGGGATTGATGAATAGTTATAGCAAGAAAATTAAGTTAATATGATATAACAAGGAAAATTAAGGGTTGTGTAAGTCACTATTATTTTTACTAAATATTTCTCTATGTGATGATGATGGTTATTCAAATGGTTAATTCAGAAATATAAAAATTAATTTATAAAGTTACATATTCATAGATGTTGAAAAAAATTCCTGAATTCTACATTTTTTCCACAGGTTACTTAAGTTTACATTTATCACTAGTTATATGTAGATATAAATATTGCAGAATTAAGATATTATTAATAAGTATATGGATCTAAGTCACCCAATAATCCTACCTCTTTATTGGATTCACAAAATGATATTTTCCTTTCTAAGTGGATTGTATGCATTTACTTTTTATCTATTTTAAGGTGTTTCATTCATAATATTTGTGTCTTGGAGTTTTTTAACAACAAAATTTTGAGGACACTTACGGAAATGTTGAAGCATATGTGGTTAAAATCTTAGGTTTTGATTTAATATAATTTCAAAGATATGTCTTATTTTTTTATAATTTTTTGGGTGAATTTTTAGAATCAATTTTTAGAATTATGAGTTGACATAATGAGCGATATGTGAGAATTTTGAGGCAATATAGTGAGCTCATTTTTTCATTTTTTAAAGATATGTTTTAATATCTTTAAATGATATTGCTCTATTGTTTAGTATTTAAAATTGTAGTAGGGGAAGAATACATGAAGGAACTACATATAGTTTCACCTTAGTAGAAATTGGTGTTGGCATCTATTCAGTAGGTGTTATACAAGATTACATGTGGGTCTTCATCTAGGACTTGGTCTTCCTATATGGAGTCCAAGCCCTCCCGGGGATCATAATGGCACTTTTAGGATGGATGTTGAGAGAAATGGGTCTCCAACCTTCCAAAGCATTAATTGGCACACAATGGGCTTCTTCAACACCACCACAATGCATTTTTGTGCCTAGTTATATAGAGATTATGATGTACTTGGACCACATTTCTGAGTCAAATACACATTTCACTCCACATTTGGCAACTGATCCAGGACCTAGAGGAGGTTGTGTCTCGCTCACTGAGACATGGGAAGGCACGCATCATATTTTATCCCTCATCGATGGCGCATAAAATTGATCTTGAGGTACTTGGAGACCCATGAGACCCATGCGGATCCCATAAATCCCAACTTGGGATTTAGAGATGTTTTGTAGCATTTGGAGGTCATCCCCTAGACCATAATTTTTGAGGCATTTCCCCTCATTCCTAACAGATGAGGCTTCAACGCTTGCATTGGAGGGAATTTATGATTGGTTATATCGGCCCAAATACAAATTAAATAGTGATTAATGTTTAAGCTATCTTGTTTGTCTTGTAACCAAGGGTATTCACATCATTTGTTATGCTTTAGGGGATTTATAATTAAAAATTTGAATTTCTAGAGATTGTATAAATATGAGAGACTCACTATCATTTTTATCATCATCACTTGGATTTTTGACCTCCTTAATGGAATTCAAACCTTCATTTGTGGAATGTTTTGGAGTAATTTGAATGAATTTTGATGTTTGGATATTGTCGCTATAGCTCTTGGAGCTTCTCTTCAACACTATGATGGATGGATACATTCTTTGTTGTCTTGTAAGTGATGTTTAATGCTATATTTATGAATTATTATAGATGTATAATGCATGGAATTTATCTCATGGTATTTCATGTGCCCTAAATTAATGAAATTTCGGTGGAACAATGAAGATATTGCAAATTTTGCATGTGTTATGCATGGATAACGAATGAATGAATGTTATTAGGGGAAATAATGAAATTTATATTCCTCAAAAATCCATTTATAATTGCTATCAAAGTGTAAATATCTAGAATTGTTGTTTAGTTGTTTCATTAGGGCTACCAAAATTGCTTCTAGGATTCCTTGGGGAGCGAAGTGTCTTTATTGAAATATTTCATGACTCCTGACTTCCCAATGGCTAGGCGCTAGTCTAGAAATACTTGGGGATAATATTACTTAACAAAACATCATTATTTCACCTTATTTTTATCTTCCTCATTATTTTTCCCTTCAAGAATTTGTAGCCCCTTTAGGGCATAGTGAAAAATCCCTTAGGAGTGAGACCTTTCGAAACTAATCTGAAATTTGCTCGCACTTTTGTTTATTCCAGGTATCCTCTAGTTTTGGGGCCATTCTCATGGTTGTATTTCAAGATATTTCGTGCCCTATACTTCGTACCAAATAGGAAATTTTGAAGTTTCCTTCACTTGGGGATTTCTTGAAGGTTTATGCTTAACTACTTTTTGAAGTACATAACAGAAATCTTTTTCTCTTAACTACCCTAACGTTGCATGAGCCCATAATTTTGCATACATCAACCATATGTCTCGTGTAAATATATATTACAAGGGGTATTTTGTGGAAATTATTTCTAGCTTCTCCCAAAGCTTGCACCTTTGTTGAACCTTTTCATTGAATGAACTTCCTTGCCTCACTTCAATCTTATCCTAAGAATATATGTCACAAGTCGTGTGTAACACCTCATTCCATAACTAGAGTTTTTTTCCTAAGTGTTAAGTATATATTAAATCATAACACAACCTTGCCTCTTTATACAAGTCTAACTTATTTTGTTTTATAATTCTTAGAACAATATCTTCTTAACTCGTAATGTCTATTCTACTACCCAAATTTTTCTAGGTTATAATTCCACTTACAGTAAGCTTGTATAACTTCTTAAATAATGTATATATCTCTACATATACCTTATTATTCCACAATTGAATCTTCACTTACTTTGGAACGATATTTCTACTAATATACTTTCCCATATATATATATCAGTATACATAGCCATGATTAGTATACCCTCAAATTTTTATATAATCCCACTTAATTCCTTACTTGGTATAAGGGTCATTATATTTCTAGCATTAAGCCTCATGCTTAATTTAATTACCTTTATAACATAGAGTATGTGTTCCATACTTATACTTAACAATTGCCACTTTTACAATATCTAATCGTATGTCCACCTATATATATATATATATGATCCTACGTTAAAAATGCTATCCTTGTAAATTGGTTCATGGTGCTAAGACCACTCCATGTCTTACATAATATCATTGCCAAAATGTTTTAATTATGTTATTCATTTCGTGGACTTGACATAAAACGTCGTTCCCTTCCCTGTGGTTAACATCTCGTTTGAATTTATCGTTGGCTCAATGATATTGTTGGTATAATTACTTCGAAACGTTTTTGTGTACTATGCCAATCCAGAAGGGTACGTGTAGCATTGATGTAATGGAGATTTTTTTCTCCTCGAGCCTCCTAAGACGGAATGTGTACTACTGTCGTGTGATAAGATTTTGGGTTTCTGACTTATGGATTTTCGTTTGTCGATCCTCGTGACGATCGTCCGATGATTGACAAGTGTAGCGTTTAAGATGTTTAGGGTTTATCACATACGTTTTTATTAAACCCCTCTGAATTTCCTGTTCATTCTTCTCTGAGGTATTTTCCCTTCCATAAATCGTTCCTTGATTCGAACTCCGGTGGTGAGGCACTATCAAAACGAATTCCAGCGTTTTTCTACTTAGAGGCAAGGCGTTTCCATCACCCAGGTATCTCCCTCTGTTCTCGTCATAAAATTTATGTTATATATAAAATTGAAGTTGGCTTCTGCTTCGAATTTTCTTCAGCGTCCTTCTCCTACTTCGTAGGTTGAAAATGAGATTCGTTTTGGAAAATAATGCATAGTAACGTTTGTTTAATTACAAACGCCATATCCTGGTAATTTCTATTTTCTTCCTCTCAGAGATTTATGTTGCTTTTGGGGAAAATTATGTATTTATAAGTATTGTTTTCATAGTTCGACCTTTTTACTTCTTGAACAGAGGGTATTGATTCGTTGCAACCCACGGAACTTAACTTAGTTTTTCGTTTTGTCTCGGTTAGATCGAATACTTTCATTTGTTCCATCTCGGTGACGCAAGTCCTGAATGGTAAGTATCACCATTTGACCCATATGAAACATCATTACACCGAGGTACTTCATTGAGCTTATCCTTCGACTCATATGAAATATCACTATGCTGAGTTTCTTTTTTGAACGTATGGATACGTTCTGAGTTTGAAATTTCCCCTGTAACTAATTAAATTCCTAATTATTTTGATTGCAGGTATTCTCATTCTTCCATTGAGTTATCATTAGCTATGGTTTATAGCTTCGATTTTTATTCCCATACTAATTCAAGGTTACATTCTCCATTTACAGGTTGGTAAAATGTTGCTCTTCAACTGTGGACTCTCAGGATCTTATGTTGCTTGAATTTGTCTGTTACTGTTATGAGTACTAGCCTACTCGGCTATCATATTTTATTGTGTATTGAGAACATATATTAACTTTCTCGATCTCCATTCTAGAGTTTCGACTCAGACTGTTTAATATTTAATTTGGTCAAGGAACCATGTTGACTAGACTTTCTAGTTTCTTTCTATTCTCTACTATATGATTTGGTTTATGTTGTACTAGCCGAGATTTACGTTAACTGATCTCCACATATGATTTGCTAGCGTCCATATATATATACGTTCTTCTATATAGATTCATTTCATGCCTATGTGAATGTGTAAACATGGGTTCGATTTAATTGATTCTATTAATTTCACACATGACAGTGACTCAGTGTAGAGCATATAAATCAGTAAATTGATTTATGTCAAGTTTATCAAATTTATTTTATAAGTTCAATATATGTATTTTTAATATTTTTTTTCGAAAATCTGAGGTCAAATAAAATTTCTTTCGTTTACTACCAGATTTCTAAATATTTAGAAAATACATCTATGTTAAAGTAATATGTAGGAATTCTCACGTTTGACAATTATAATCCTCTGTCCAGGGATCAATTATCAAGAATATGTTGACTTTTCAACCATAGAATATTAATTTTGTTTCAATATAATTTTATAAGGGCTAGCTTTCTGTACATCCAATTTGCATATCAATCTATAAAATTTGGAAATACTATTAATGAGAATAACTTATTTACTGGTTATAGATTGTTTTCAAGCATATATTCTGGATATCCTCTATCTATTAACTACGTGATGTGGTATATTCACCTCTCCACTTAACTCTTTGCAGTTTAAAATTTTATCCCCCTACAAAGGTTTAATAATTGTTATGATCCTTCTGTCGCATGCAATGAATCTTAGTCTCTTCTATTTCTATCTTAAGAAAGTGTATCTGTATGTTTTATAGATTTGTGTATTATACAAGATGTAGTTAATAGAACCAACAATAAGAAGCAGTAGATTTATTTCAAAATTCTCTAGTACCTATTTTGATAGGAGAAATTTTCTTTACAGACTTATATTTCAGTTTTCTTGTATTGACTGAAATTTGCTGGTATTATTCCCACAAAATGCTTTATTCCTGATTGAGACTACCGTTTTCTTGAGCTAGATCTTTTCTTATTTCTGCATTTGATTCATAGTAGTTGACTAGAAAAGTCAAAAACATATATGTCTGTTCATCTACTTAATTAATATAGAAGCAGATTAAAGTTACATTGTACTCATTCTAGGGAATTATTTATACTATCTCCAGATTTAGACCACCCAATGGTTTAGAGATTGTGGTTGATAATGTTCCCTATAATTCATTCCTACTACCTGTTGTACGGTACAACAACCCCCCATGAGGAAACTGTTCAATACCAAATAATGGGGACCCTTTCTATAAAATTTTTGGCTAAATACCTTTTAGGATTTTTATTAAGTAAATTATCTTACAATTTTGTTAATTTTTCATTTTCTTTAGATTCTTGTTTTGATTGCTTGGTTAAAATATATTTTTTATAAGCTTCCTGTTGACGCTTGTTTCGTCTCATTTGGTCAACCGGTTTGTAAATAGCACTCCTTTGAAGTCTAATCGATTATGTCGTCTGGGTTAAAAAATGCGTAGTTCAATAATGCATTTAGTTTAAATATTAACCCCTTTTTAGTTATTACTAAAATTTTTTATTTTTTTATATACAGCCAAATCATAAAGCATCGGGATTTCAGTCATTTATTCCAATTTTCCAATTTTCAAATAAATTACTAATCTCGAAAAAATCCAAAATGTTAAAATGGCTGTTTTAGGTAAATCATCATTTTAGATAAATTCGTAGTCTAATTTAACATCTCTAAAATAAAATTAAAAAATTAATTTTTAACATTAAATTTTGAATTAATTAAATTAATTATTATATTAAATATAATTAATTTAATTTAATTAAAAATTTTATATTAAAAACAAATATATAAAAAAACAAAAAACAAAATAATTTTTTTGCATAAAACACATCGCATCGGAAATATTCATTCGAGCCTCCTTTTAAAAACCCCGATGCAATGATTTTTCCCGATGCGATTTCGAGGCTCATTAGTTTCATCCGATGCGATTGAGTTCATTACCCGATCCGATTAAGCTTGTCACCCCCATGCGATTGAGCTCATTACTTCCGATCCGATTGAGTCACATTGAACTTATGCGATGCGATGAGGTCAATGTTCAAATCTTCCGATACGATTAAGTCAATGTTCAAATCTGCCGATCCGATTGAGTCAAGAGGAGCAACAGAATTTCCAAATTTATTTCAGATTTGACTTATCAACTTTGGAGGCTCATAGATTGAGTTTTACTTGGCCAAATGAGGCCCAGGACGGCTCATTGGAAAGAGAAAATCAAGGAGAACATTTATGAGGAGGTTTCACTAACAGATTTGGTCATTTATTGAGTCAAAAATCAGGCAGAAGATCAAGCTCCGAATTTCTAAAATAAAATCAATTTTCTAAGTTTTGTTTTCTTCATTTTCATTTACCCAGCCTCTTCTAATTGCAGATTCATGCATCAATAATATCCTTGGTTAATTAAAATCATTATGAAAATCAATAAGAAGCTCAAATTTCCTTTTTTTAAATAGAATTTGATTGGATTTATTTTAAATGCTAGAAATAATATTTTGATTTTATTGTTGCAGCTTAATTCATTTTAATTTATTTTTACAGGAAAAACAATAAAAGGGATATTGAGAAAAAGATCTCAATCAATGAGAAAGCTCCAGCAATGAAAGATTGGATTTTTGAGAAAATAAAATTGGATTGGACATATTTTTCTTCAACAAACTCTCTCCTCAAAATGATTTTGGAAGAATTATAAATTGCAGATTGCAAAATGTAAAAGGGGCTACTCTCCTCTGCAATTCCGGACTTCTAAAAGCATTTTCGTAATAGGAATTTAGAGTTGTAGATGGGGAGGAGAGAAAATTTCAGATCTGAACATTAATGAGGGTTTATTCTTTATATCTTGAATTATGCATGATGGGTAGAGTTTGCATTTTTGCAGCTCTTGTCTTGAAAGCAGAAATTCAAGTAATGTAAAGTACTGTTAGAGACCAGGATCAGAGAAGCAGATTCAATTAACTGGTATTTTTGGCATTTCTGTAACAAATATCAGTTTCATTTTTATGTTAATAAAATTGTTGTTTCATTTTATTCATGTTTTTGGCATTTTTGTTGATATGGATAATTTGTTTCAAATTGTTATGTATCTCTTCTCTTATGAATTAAACTCTGATTTCTGAGTAACCATTACTCAAAAATTTGTCTTATAACACTAATTTATTAGATAGTAATGTTTTGTGAATTTCTTCCACATGCTATTGTTTAATTATTAGTTTGACTGATATGATAATCGATATAATTTTTGTGAATTTCTTCAGGAGTGTTGTTGATTTATTATTTTAGTCAAATGGTCTCAATAGAATGTGTTTTGGTACCCACAAATGTGAGCTAATTTAATTTCTTCGTTAGCTTAACATTAATTTAAAACCAGAGATATTTTAATCCTCATTATTTAATTATCTTGCTCTTAGTTGGGCTAGATTTTCATCTACCTGATTGAGATAGGATTTAGATTAGTTTCTTTTTGCTTGCATTATAGAATAAGTTTGCAATTAGATTAAATTTTTTTTTTTTAAGTCCTCTTCTTAAAGAGGCAAAATCTTAGTTGTGGTTTGGCTGAACCCAACTACTCTTTAAGGGTCATTCTCTTGCCCGATCGCAAGAAGAAGTGATCTGATATCCCCGTCTATTGGTAGTTAAAGATACATTATAAACCAATAGCAAATAAGGAGAAGGTAAATCGACCTAGTTAAACCAAATATGAGCCACCACACCAAACGGAAAAGGAGCTGCTTTAAGGTCCGGACCGGGTGGTTATCCCCCAATGTTGTTGCAGCGATTTTCGAGGCCTCAACACTACCATACAGAAATTTAGAAGAGTTATTTCTTCTATTCAATTCTGTTAAAAGTAAGGAAATTTCATAACACGGCAATTAAACTTAACATAGCCACTATAGCACTTTTCACTACTGTATAACAACATCTAATTAAATTATTAATAAAACTTGGGTGCATACCACTTCTGTGATGACCAATCCTCCCAACCTTAGAGTTATTTTATCCACAGAACTCACCCCCGAGCTGAGATCGTCTCCCAGAACATACCAACCTCAATCTGTTCTAGAGTAACTTATTTAAGCTTATGCTCCCCAAACCTTGTTTCTAATTCTGTGTCCAGAATTACAGGATGATTTTATTCCTGTTTGCCTAGGCTTCCCTTATTTAGGGACTTTTAAAGCTGCTTTCTGCTTTTCCAGCTTTTTACCTCTTCCCAACTACTCTCCACCTCATTGGGGAAATCTAGATTTTTCCTCAAAAATCTAAATTAGAAATAAATTCTTTCAAGGATTTTTGAAAGATTTTTGGGGAAAGTCTTAGCCTTTTTCCATACCTCATGGATTTGGCAAGTGATCTCAAAATTCTCATTTGGTCAATATGCACAGAAATATTTTATTTATTTCTCACAATTAAATAACTAATTAGATCCATACAATAATTATCCATTTGGGTCCACTCCTTTGGATTTAGGTTCAAAATGTCTAACTTCAAAAACATAAAACTAGGGGTGTTACATATTCCCCTTCCTCGAAAACACCGTCTCCTGTTAACTACTAACTACTAGAGTTCATTTTAGTGGCTTAGACATGTGGATATTTTTCCATCTTAGCTTCTCTTCTCCCATGGAAGTTCTTCTTTAGCAGTAAAGTGCTTCCACTGCACCTTTACTCTTGCTATTGTTCAGTTTCTCAATTCAATTTCTTCCCAATCCAATATTTGAAGCGGCTCTGGAAGGAATTCCCCTTCTAGTTCCACCTGTATCACATTCCAATCAACAATGTGTGAAGCATCATGTATATATCTTTTTAATAATGAAACGTGAAACACATCATGAGCTTTAACATGGGGCAGTAAGGAAAGCTTATAAGCCACTGGTCCCACCCTTTCTAGCACCTCAAAAGGCCCACAACATTTAGGAGCTAATTTTACACAATTTCTACCATAAAGTGTGCTATTTTTGGGTTTAATATATAGGTACACATGATCTCCCACTTTGAACTCTCGATGCACCTTCCTTTTATCAACATATTTTTTCTGTTGATCTTGTGCTATCTTGATGTTTCTTTGTATTTGTTTGACAATCCTTTCCATTTCTTGTAAAGTGTCTGGTCCCAGCACTAGCTTATCTTCAGGTTGGCTCCAACTTAAAGGAGTATGACACTTCCTTCCATAGAGTGCTTCAAATGGACTCATTTTGATGGAGGATTGATAGCTGTTGTTATAAGAAAATTCAGCTAAATACAAGTAATCTTCCCATTTTGATGGCCTATCCATCACATACATTCTCAGCATATCCTCCAAGATCTAATTTTTTCTCTCTGTTTGACCATCCGTCTGAGGGTGATAAGCAGTACAAAAATTCAATTTAGTGCCCATGCCCCCAAACAGACCTTTCCAAAAGGCGGCTGTGAACTTAGCGTCTCTATCTGAAATAATCATCTTTGGGACCCCGTGTAGCTTTACTATTTCTTTTAGGAATACATATGCTACTTGGGCTGTCCCAAAAGTAAATTTTACCATTATGAAGTGTGAAAATTTTGTTAAAGTTTCCACCACAACCATCACTGAGTCATGCTGGTACTTTGTTCTGGGTAACCCGGTTATGAAATCTATAGAAACAATGTCCCATTTCCACTCTACAATTGGAAAGGGATTTAAAAGTCCTGATGGATGCTAATGCTCAACTTTAACAAGTTGACATTCCATGCATCTAGCTAAATATTCTGCTACATCCTTTTTTATTCCTCGCTAAAAAAAATTCTTTTTCAAATCTGTTAGCATTTTCTGATATCCCGAATGTCCTGAATATGGATGTTTATGATATTCATCTAGGATTTCTTTTTTCAAAGACTCTACATTGGGGATATACAATCTGTTTTTATAGCAGATCAACCCTTTCTGGTTTTGGGTGTATTCAGCCATTTATTTCTTCAACATTTTCACTTGTATATTCTCATAGTTTGGATCTTGATCTGCTACCTTTTTAACTAGTTATTCTAAATCAAAACTAGCACTACTCCCAATGCTGCTTATGTTTTGGCAAGCATTTCTACTTAGCGCATCAACAATTTTGTTTTCTTTTGCTTTGATATGTTTTATGTCCATATCAAATTCAATTAGAAAATACAACCATCTGGCTTGTTGAACATTCAAATCTGTTTGAGAAAAGAGATACTTGAGACTAATATGATCTATCATCAATGTAATTTTTTTCCCAAGAGGATAGTGTCGCCACATCTTTAAGGCGTGAATTACAGCAGCCAACTCCAGATCATATACACTGTAGTTCTGTTCATGTTTCTTAAGTTTCCTAGACTCATATGCAATAAAAGAATTTTTCTTGCAACGGAACTCCTCCCAATCCCTCTCTACATGTATCTCTGCACACAACAAACTCTTTTTCAGGATCTACAATTTTCAGTATAGGGTTTGTAGTAAGTTTTAATTTTAGTTGTTCAAAACTATTTTGGCATTTTTCAGTCCACTCAAATTTGGTGCCTTTCCTCTATAGTGAAGTTATGGGATATGCTATTGCAGAAAATATTTCCACAAATATTCGATAATAACACGCAATTCCCATAAATGATCTCACTGTTGAAACATCAATCGGCACCGACCATTCTCTAATAGCCTTTATTTTCTCAGGGTCAACAGCCAATCCTTGTTCAGAAATAATATGCCCCAAGTATTGAATCTTGTCTTTATAAAATTAACATTTACTGAATTTGGCATATAACTGGTTTTCTTTCAAAGTTTGCAACACTATCCTCAAGTGTTCTTTATGCTTTTCCTCATTCCTTGAATAAACCAGAATATCGTCTATGGCAACTAGTACAAATTTATCTAAGTACTTGTTCAACACACTGTTCATTAATCACATAAAAGTGGTAGGGGCATTTGTAAAAAAAAAACGTAGGACTACAAATTCGTAGTGACCATACCTAGTTCGAAAAGCTGTTTTACTAGTATCTTCCTCCTTAATTATGAGTTGGTGGTAACCAGTCCTCAGATCAATCTTAGAAAATATGGAAGCCCCTTTTAATTGATAAAAAAGGTCATCAATTCTGGGCAATGGGTATTTGTTTTTTATTGTCAACTTATTCAATTGACGGTAGTCAATGCACATTCTGAAGGTTCCATCCATTTTTTTCACAAATAGCACCGGTGCTCCCTAAGGAGACACACTCGGTCTGATGTAACCTTTATCCAACAATTCTTGCAATTTCATTTTCAACTCCACGTGTTCAGGGGGGCTCATCTGGTAAGGGGATCTGGAAACCGGTGTTGCTCTAGGTACCAAATCAATTGAAAATTCAATCTCTCTTTTCTGGGGAAGATGAGGAATCTCATCTGGAAAAACTTCTTTGAAATCTCTTACCACTGGTAAAGTGTCTAGTAGGTTTTCTTCAGGTTGCTGTCCCAATTCTTCAACATGTACAGCATATACTTGGTAACCCTTTCTAGCTGTTATTTTTAATTGTAGAGCTGATATTTTTCTTACAAAGATTGGTTTTGGTTTTCCTTTGAGTATAAAGGGTCTCCCCTCCACATCTATGCAATGCAGATTTTTATCCCAACAGTTCATCACAGGCTTTCTCTTTTCTAACCAGTCCATTCCTATCAGAAAATCATATGAGCCTAAGGGTAGAATGTTTAAATTTATTTCTGTCTGAAAATCATTTAATTTAATTGTTGTTTTAGGTAACTTATGAGTTACATTTCGCTTGGTGCTAGTGGCTAGCTGGACCAACCAAGACTGCTGAATTTTTTTAGTTTTGAGATTTCATTTCTCTACAACTTGTGGACTAATGTAACTCAAAGAAGCACCCGGATCAATTAAAACTGTAACAAATTGGTCAGCAATGTTACTTTCTATCTCAACCATAGTAGCCTCGTGTTCTGCTTGTTGGTTCTCGAAGGCTGCACTGATAGTGGGTATATTCCTTGCTATATCATTTACTGTGGTAGCTTCTCGATCTCTCATAATCATCTAAATATTTATGTGTGGACAGTCCCTCAACAGATGAGGTTCTCCACAACCCCAACATTTCAAAGGTTCCTGCATTTTGAGTGCTTCCTCCTTCTTATTATCTCCATCTATTTGTTTTGAACCAACTTGGGACTGAGCAGTTTGAATTTCCTTGGGTTTGTTAAATTTCTTCAGCTGATGATCCCTTCCAAAGTTCTTCAAGTAAGCTGGTTTCTGTTTCTTTCCTTTGAATTCGCTCTTATTTACCCAGCTTTTTCCATGTTCACTCTTTCCTTTAAACTGCTGGTAGCATAATCTAGCTTTCCTTACTGCTTCACCCATATTTTTTGGGTTATCGAACTCTATTTTCTCTTTGTACACAACTGGAAAATAGTTCAAAAACCTTTGTACCTTTGCCTTCTCTTCACGAATATACGGAACATACCTTAGCAGATTTGTAAACTTGGTGAAAAACCCATCTATGGTGAGCTATCCCAATCTGAGTTCGTGGAACTCTTTTGCTTTATCATCATAATAACGTTCATTCAAATAGCCGTTTTTAAACTTGACTTGGAAATCTTCCCAAGTCACTGTTTTTTCATCAATGGCATGAACCATTTTTGTCTCCTCCCACCACAAGGTAGCCTTACCCTGCAACTGGTAGATAGGTAATCTGGCCTTCAGATTGCTCTCATATTCATAGACCTGGAAATACTTAATCATATTCAATAGCCATGCCTCAGCATCTTCCTCCTTCTCCCCATCATAGGAGGGAGGCTTAATCTTTCGAAATTCCCCCTGTAATTCCTTCTTCTATTTAGACTGATGTCTAGTAGTGTCCTCTTCCTTAGAATTATCAGAGAACTTGCATTTTTTCCTTTTTCTGGAACCTTCACCTTCTTGGCTATTCCGCGAAGTCAGTCCTCTTATGAGCTTTTCCTGCTCCTCACTGGCTAATGACAGCTTGTCATTCTGTCTTCTTAGCTCAGCCATTTCTCGTTGCAACCTATGCAACATGGCCATCAAAGGAGCGTTGGGATCTAGCATGTTATCTTCATCACGCAGATGAACATAAATTTCATCTCCTTCAGCCATTAAATTTTTAGTTCTAGTACCACTGTACACTAAACAAAACAACATCAGTAACAATTTTTTTTTTTTAATTAGTTACACAGTGAGCACAACAACAACCCATTTTTTTTCAACATGAGCTCTGATACCATTTGTAACACCTCCTCATCCCATAATTTTTATTTTTTTTCTAAGTGTTAAGTATATATATATCTATAACACAACCTTTCCTCTTTTATACAAGTCTGGAATTGATATTGTTTTATAATTCTCAGAAACCATATCTTCTTAACTGTAATATCTATTCTACCACCCAATTTTTTTTTCTAGATTATAGTTCCACTTACAGTAAGCTTACCTTCTTACCTAATATATACATCTCTGCATATACATTAATTTCTTTCCACTTGAGTCTTCACTTACTTTGGAACCATATTTCCACTAATATACTTTCCCATATATGTATCAATATATACCTACCCATAATTAGTCTTATAAAATCATTATATTTCAATCATTAAACCTCATAATTCATTTACTCACTTTGATAACATAAAATATGTATCACAATTATACTTAACAAATTCCCACTTTTATACTATCTAATCGTATGTCCACCTATATATATATATATATATATATATATATATATATATATATATATATATATATATATATATATATATATATATGATCTTATGTTAAAAATGCTGATCCTTGTAAATTGGTTCATGGCGCTAAGACCACTCCACGTCATACATAATATCATTGCCAAAATGTTTTAATTATGTTATTCATTTCATGGACTTCACATATAACATCATTCCCTTGCCTGTGGTTAACATCTCGTTTGAATTTCTCATTGGCTCAATCATACTTTTGGTATAATTATTTCCAAAAAATTTTGTGTACTATGCCAATCCGAAAGGGTACGTGTAGCATTGATGCAATGGAGTTTTTCTTCTCCTCGAGCCTCCTAAGATAGCTTGTGTTTAATCTTAGACAAGACCTCTTCATGCCTTCAGTTAATTTTCTTATTTGTATGTGTACTACATCGTTCGATAAGATTTAGGGTCTCTGACTTATGGATTTCCATTTGTCGATCCTTGTGATGATCGTCCGATGATTGACAAGTGTAGCGTCTTAGATGTTTAGGGTTTATCACATACGTTTCTATTAAACCCCTCTGAATTTCCTGTTCATTCTTCTTCGAGGTATTTTCCCTTCCAAAAATCATTCCTTGACTTGAAATCCGGTGGTGAGGCACTATCCAAATGAATTCCATCATTTTTCTACTTGGACGTAAGGTGTTTCCATCACCTAGGTATCTGCCTGTGTTCTCGTCACAAAATTTTATGTTATCTATGAAATTGAAGTTGCCTTCTGCTTCGAATTTTCCTAAGCGTCCTTCTCCTACTTTGTAGGTTGAAAAAAAGATTTGTTCTGGACAATAATGCATAGTAACATTTGTTTAATTACAAACGCCATATCCTGGTAATTTCTATTTTCTTCCTCTCAGATATTTATGTTTCTTTTGGGGAAAATTATGTATTTATAAGTATCGTTTTCATAGTTCGAACTTTGTACTTCTTGAACAGAGGGTATTGATTCGTTGCAACCCACAGAACTTAACTTAGTTTTTCATTTTGTCTCAGTTAGATCGACTACTTTGGTTTGTTCTGTGTCGGCGACGAAAGTCTTGAATGGTAAGTATCACCATTCGACCCATATGAAACATCAGACGCCGAGTTTCTTTATTGAATGTATGGATATGTTCTGAGTTTGACATTTCCCCTATAACTAATTAAATTCCTAATTATTTTGATTGCAGGTATTCTCTTTCTTCCATTGAGTTGTCATTTGCTATGGTTTATAGATTCGATTTGTATTTCCATACTAATTTAGGGTTACATTCTCCATTTACAGGTTGGTAAAATGTTTCTCTTCAACTGTTGACCTGAAGATCTTATGTTGCTTGAATTTTTCTGCTACTATTATGAGTACTAGCCTACTCAGCTATCATATTTTATTGTGTATTGAGAACATACATTAACTTCATCGTTCTCCATTCTAGAGTTTTGACTCGGACTGTTTAATATTTAACTCGGTCAAGCAACCATGTTGACTAGACTTTCCAGTTTATTTCTATTCTCTGCTATACGATTTTTTTTATGTTGTACTAGCCGAGATTTACATTAAATCATATATGTGTATACATATTCATAGCAGTCGATATATATATATGTTCTTCTATATTGATTCATTTCATGCCTACGTGAATGTATAAACATGGGTTCGATTTAATTGATCCTATTAATTTCACGCATGACAGTGACTCAGTGTAGAGCATATAAATCAGTAAATTGATTTATGTCAATTTTATCGAATTTATTTCATAATTTTAATATATGTAGTTTTAATATTTTTTTTCCAAAATCTTAGGTCAAATAAAATTTCTTTTTTTTACTAACAGATTTCTAAATATTTAGAAAATACATTTATGTCAAAGTAATATGTAGGAATTCTCACGTTTGACAGTTATAATCCTCTGTCAAGGGATAAATTATCAAGAATATGTTGACTTTTGAACCACATAATTTTAATTCTGTTTCAATATAATTTTATAAGGGCTAGCTTTCTATACATCTAATTTGCATATCAGTCTATAAATTTTGGAAATACTATTAATGAGAATAACTTATTTGCTGGTTATAGATTTTGTTCAAGCATATCTTCTCGATATCCTCTATCTATTAACTAAGTTATGTGGTATATTCACCTCTACACTTAACTCTTTGCAGTTTCAAATTTTATCCCCCTACAAAGGTTTAATAATTTGTATGATCCTTCTGTCGCATGCAATGAATTTTAGTCTCTTCTATTTCTATCTTCAGGAAGTGTATCTGTATTTTTTATAGATTTGTGTATTATACCAGATGTAGTTAATAGAACCAGCAATAAGAAGCAGTAGATTTATTTCAGAATTCTCTAGTACCTATTTTGATAGGAGAAATTTTCTTTACAGAGTTATATTTCAGTTTACTTATATTGACTGAAATTTTCTGGTATTATTCCCACATAATGCTTTATTCCTGATTGAGACTACCATTTTCTTGAGCTACATATTTTCTTATTTCTGGATTTCATTCATAGCAGTTGACTAGAAATGTCAAAAACATATTTTTCTGTTCATCTACTTAATTAATATAGAAGCAGATTAAAGTTACACTGTACTCATTCTAGGGAATTATTTATACTATCTCCAAATTTAGAACACCCAATGGTTTAGAGATTCTGGTTGATAGTGTTCCCTAGAATTCATTCCTACTACCATACAGAAATTTAGAAGAGTTGTTTCTTCTATTCAATTTTGTTAAAAGTAAGGAAATTTCATAACACAACAATTATACTTAACATAGCCACTACAACACTTTTCACTACTGTCTAACAACATCTAGTTTAATTATTAATAAAACTTGGGTGCATACCACTTCTGTGATGACCAATCCTCCCAACCTTAGAGTTCTTTTATCCACATAACTCACCCCCGAGCTGAGATCCTCTCCCAGAACAAACCAACCTCAATCTGTTCTGGAATAGATTATTTAAGCTTATGCTCCCCAAAGCCTATTTCTAATTTTGCGTCCAGAATTACATGATGCTTTTATTCCTGTTTTCCTAGGCTTCCCTTATTTAGGGAATTTTAAAGCTCCTTTCTGCTTTTCCAGCTTTTTACCTCTTCCCAACTACTCTCCACCTCATTGGGGAAATCTAGATTTCTCCTTAAAAATCTAAATTAGAAATAAATTCTTTCAAGGATTTTTGAAATATTTTTGGGGAAAGTCTTAGCCTCTTTCCATACCTCATGGATTTGGAAAGTGATCTCAAAATTCTCATTTGGTCACTATGCACATAAATATTTTATTTATTTTTCATAATTAAATAATTAGTTACATCCACACAATAATTATCCATTGGGGTCCACTCCCCTTTGGATTGAAGTTCAAATTTCTAACTTCAAAAACATAAAAATAGGGGTGTTACATCAGGGGTATTGGGACACCTCTCGATGGTGAAAATCGAAGAAGAGAAGAGGACATAATATTTGGTGACAGTGGGTGGGCCTTTGTCGCATATTGTTGTTGTGCCCTAGTAGTTTTCCTTTTAGGTTCTTGTTTAGGACCCCTGCTAGTTTTTGTGGTAACTAGAAGAGTGACACAGGATTTTTTTGCTTCACTTGGCTTATCAGGGCTTAAAGGAAGCATGGTACAGGGTTTTTTCGGTCCACTTGTTGATAGGGCCTTAACTCTTTTTGGAGATTCGCTCATGGAGGGTTTCATTGGTTGGCTTATATTCAAATTTGTGGCATGGGTATAATTGGAGATTGGGTCCTCACACTAGCGTCACTAATTTTCTACACTCTTCCATCAACTGGGGTTTGTATTCTTCATATGTTTTCTCAATTCCATATATATCCCTCTTTCAATGATTCGATTGCTTATGGGCCTCCAACCAGGGTTTTATCCTTGGGGTAATCTTACCCATGTACTACTCCTCTTGGGTTACCATTTTCTCTTATGGAACCCTACCTTTGTGGCAATATTTCGCTGTCATTGATAGAGCTTAATACCCTTTCCACCCATGGGCTCTCTCTCCCCCTCCTTGCCTCTCCCTCTCTATATATCTCATATTGATTTTCAAGGATTTCTTCCTTCTATTTCTTTGAAAATTACTCCTCCACATGAAATTATTTCCTTCATTTATTTTTCTTCTTCCATAACCCCCACATTGATATCATCGACCCCTCTTTCCTTGACCACAACTCGCCCCTTGTAGGAACCAACTCATTCCCCCTATACTGACCCTCGATCTGCTAAAATCGTTCAAATTCTTCAGTTTGCGATGATGGGTTGTGCTCATAGCCATCATTTTAGTGAGAAGGAAATATAAAAATGGATGAAAAAGGAGTGGGGGCTCACATCAACCCACTTCCAAATTTCAAGATACTCATAAGAAGTTGCCTCATTTTTTTTCAACAAGTTTGAAGAGGTTAATTTGGCTTTGAATAAGGTTTGGAGTATCAAATCCACCCATTTCATGCTTAATATTGGACCCCTATTTTTTATCCCACTCTAGAGAGAATAAATAATTCCCCTATGTAGGTTCGACTTCTAGGACTAAAAGTACAATTTTGGTTCGAGCAAGCTCTCAGTGAAATTGGAAAAAAGTTGGGGGAACACTTGTAGGTTGACCTCACTTTCAAAGTATCCATGGAGATGAAGGTGGTGAGGATATTGTTAAACATGGATATCAAAGAAAACTTATGGGGTGAAACGAAACTCCAACATAAAGGAATCACTTCTCTTCAAACTTTAGACTATGAGGGCATCCTCTTCAAATGTCACAGTGTCACGAGGAAAACCATAATGTTATGAGTTGCCCACTGAGGTTCCTTGTAAACAAAGGAAAGTGCAAGCCCTTGTCTCCTAAGATGAAATAGAATGGTTCTATCCCAAAATCAACGACTCCTCCCTTCCTTTCTGCGACTATCTCGACCACCCCTATTTTCTCGACAGCTTCAACTCCAAACCTCACTGTGATTGTTCTTATGATAATTGATAGGGCATCCAAGGAGCACATATATTATCAGCCACAACTACACATAGCCACTACTTCAACGATGTCGCCCTCAGGTACCCTCCCTGTTTCTTTATATTTTATTGTTAGCTATATTTTGGATTTGGGGAAAGATTGGAATACAACAGAACATGCACTCCTTGTATATTTGTTATTGATAGCAATTATAATTTTGTGTGGCTAGGGTCATGTGGTAGATATCAACCGATTCAATGAGTCCTAGATGTCACATACCTTGTATGGGTGACTTCAATAACAATTCGAATCTACTTTCCATTGTGGCTAATAATTGGCCATGGTTAGCTTATTAGGAAAAAAGGTACTGTAGGAAAACCTTATTCTTTTTTGATAGCATGATTGGATGCTTAGATCAAATTACATTTGTACATATTGATGTAGAAATTTTATGGTGGTGATAAAAATGTGTTGAATTAAAAACTTAAAAATTTTATTGAGCTTAGTTGACCCAATATGGGAGTGAAATAATTTTGTTAAAGTTCAAAATTCTAAAAAATAGAAGGCAACGTATAAATATCCATGATGAATGGTGAATCCATAATTTTAAGGTGCGTATGAAGATGCCAAGTATGTTAATTACCCTAGATAAATATGTAGGAAATTTTTTTTAGTAAAATGTACCATTATTATTTTTTGATTATTGTAGCCTTGCAATGAAACACTTTTTAATGTAAAGGGAATTCTTGGGTGTACTTGATATGAAATGTTGTAGCTAAAAGGAAAATATGGAAAGAGGTTGTATCACCTCTAGTTGTTCATTGACTGAAGGTTTGTTTAATATCGAATGTGGTATGAGAATTCCTTAGATTAGTAGGTATATAGTACATGACCAATTTGGATGCATTCTATATCTATAAAATTTTCTTAGAGAATTAGTGGGAACATTATTTGGGTGCATAGATGTCTTGATAGATGGAAGTATGTTCATGAAATTTTTTATTGTTCAATGTTTATAGTTAGCTTATCATTAGGCCATATAGTACAATAAGTTCTTTATTATTTTGTGTGGTACCAATGTTTGGAAACAATGTATGATTGGTCTCCATTTCGTATGTTGTTTGAGATGAAAATAATATAAATAAACATAATGGAAAAACATATGTGAATAATTTTCTATAGAGATTATAGGAATTTCGTACAATGAATAACTACTGGTTGAATATTAAAGTGATGAAAGGTGAACTGAAGAAATATTTTTTGGTGCCCAGTGTTAATGGTAGATATTTATTAGTTGGAATTATGAGTTTGCATTAAGGAGGACATAATGATGTTTATATATAATAGAGAGTTTTTAGAGTTTCATACAAAAGAATCAGAATTATATTCCTTATGGTAGCAAGGGAGATTGGTTGGATATGGAAAAAAAATGTTCACCTTTTATTATATTATTGAATTAAAACCAAGACCATATGGAAAGATGAATCCCATCTTATATTTGGAAGAATTCTAACATTGTGTTTGTATATTAGGTATATTGGTCATTGATGTTTTTGAGATTGATCTTAGCTAGAGTTGTTACTTAGGAGGAGTATTGTAATAGCATGTGATATTATAAAATATTGTACTTATTGCCTCCATGGTATGGTGCATGTAAATAGTATTTAACCATATCTATCTATGTAATATGTAAAGGGATTATCATTTTATGAATCTTCTAATAAGGAATACCCATTATACATGTGTCATTGATGGCTTGGATAACTTGATTAATATAGTGAAAAACCTCTGATAGAATATGGGCCATGTGCTAATTGAATTATATACGATTGGATTGTGTTGGTTGTAAACTCTAGGGGGCATGATAGACCTAAAAGCCTAAAGTTTCGTATACATTTAGGTGGAGTTCCTTGATAATGTGAACAGACCATGTACTCAAAGGAGATCTTAGTGGGTGGGTAGTTGCAATATTTAGGTACCCGTGTATTTTTGTGTATTTCCACTCCTTTTTGTTAATGTATACACAATCTAGGAATGAGACACAAATGCCAGGTTATATTATATATATAATTTATTGATAAAGAGTGTCTTTAATTCATTGAACCAATGGAAGATGCAAATGAATACTTACCTAACAAAGATAAATAGATGTCCAATAAGGGTGAAAGTTGGGATTATTAACTCCTACCAATAATATAGAATATTATGTGATGGTTATGATCATACATGAAAAGTTTGATGTAGAGTTGGTATAAACATGTGCATTATTCTTATGTGTTTTTAGGAGGTTGTTGTTGGATCATGGATTGATGGTATATTTTTGACAATTGTTTTTTAAAATTTAGTGCATAATTGAAATTTCCTCAACACATTTTTAATCTACCAAGATAACATGTCCATCTAAAAAAAATCTTATTTATTCATATCCATACTATTACATTGTTAAATAAATTGAACATACACAATTTTGGTGTATAAAAGATGTTAATTCTCTTATTATTTAGATTAAAATTTCAAATGTTAACTTATTTTTATTTTTTTTTATTTTTTTTTAAATATATATCAAGTAAAAAAAGAGAATTTAATCTTACATGAATTTAATTATATCACATGCATCCATGGGTTATTAATTCATTAGTACCTATGTGAACCGATGAAAATAGAACTCTATGGTTAGGTATATCACTCTCTAGACAATTTTCCTAGTATTGCACAAAACAGCCATGGTGGGAGAAATAAAAGGGAAATTATTGGGGTAGGCCCAAAATTCACATGGATCCATATGTTTGTTGAGAAGGTGCACATTAACATATTGATGTCACTTTTAAAGATTTTGAAGATAATTATTCCATACTCATATTAGAAATAGTTGCAGATCTATAGGTGGATGTCGAGAGAATATCTCAACCTCCCTATTCATATTTAGAAGTGGTTGGATCTCAACAGCACTATAAATATTGTGATGTATTCGTGTGATAAAAATATATAGAGTAATAGATATATATTATTCATGTGAGTTATGTGCAATGGCTGCTCTCTCTAATTTTAATTTGGTATCAGAGCCTCGCTGGGTTTAATCCCTCATGGGAGTGCATACGAAGATGAAATAGTTTTGGAGAGGTTCTCTGTACATACTATATTAGGAGTGTTGAATTATTTTGTTTGTGAGAGTGTTGTGTGTGTATCTCTGTGTGTTCATTATTTAATTGCAGGGCTGCCTATGGTAAAAAGTTGATTATTCATTGTAACGGATCGGTGGTGGCTTCACCTTCTTGCTGGAGTTGAACAAGGAAATTAAATTGGAGCGATCACAAAAAATTGATTTCTCACTAGAACAGATCATTGGTGGCTCTGCCTTCATGCTACAACTAGAAAATGAAATGAACTAATGCTTCACACTCATCCCTGCATTGAGATCAGTGAAATATTAGCTAGTGTGAGGTTGGAAGACAATGAGCTATAGCGTGGAACAATTTTTGAAACCAGTGATGTATTTCATTTCGGTTGACCATCGCTCCCACTAGTTGAGAGTGCCATGCATTGATGATGAAAAACTTACAAAATTGAAAAATTTGAAGTTTTGCACACATGGATCAAGAGAGTACTATGAATACGCTCACTGTGAAGGCCGTGTGTATTCTGAAGAGGAATTGCGAGATATTTTCGTGAACATTATCATTGGCCGGCCATCAAATCCAAAACTTCCACACTTTTTCTTGATTTTGCTTCGACGGTAGCCCAGGAAGCGTCGTTTAAGTATACATAAATGACATAAAAATTGCCTCTAGATGCTTGTATATAAATAAAAGTGGGAACACATCAATGCACTTGTTACGGTAGTCAAATTTCTACAAAAAAAAAAAAAAAATGAAAATATTATTTTTAAAAATGTAGTATCATATTCAAGAATGTTGGGTAAGGGTAGTAAATGAGAAATGTACTCGTGGTTGAATTTTTTGTTCTGATATTTGTGTAGTGCAGAACCAATTATTAAAAAATTTAGAATAATTTAAATTAGTCATTCTCAATGTTCTTCGGTGCCTAGAGAACAATTGGCTAATTTGATTGTGTGAATATGTTATATGTTGATGGGTCTTGTTGTCCTTCGGGCTTCAAGAGCATCGATTACAGGTTATTCAATGAGATCCTTGTGTGTAAATTTCACTTTTTAGGATTGATCATTGATCATATTCTATACCTAGAATATTTTCCTATATGACTGTTGAAATTTATTCTTCGAGGTTATTTCACAGATGGAAATATTTCAATAGGGTAGTTCAGTGTCGATTCTCTTCTTTGGGGGTGTCAAGAGTTTTTAATCTTACAAATTCAGCATTGCTGGTCAGAAGCAGATGTAATTTAAATGGGTTGGAAGGCATGCTCGAAGATGTGAAGAAAGAATGAGTGAAATCCAGAAGACTGCTGAGTGGGTAGAGTTTTTGATGAAGACCAGTGAGACGAAGATAATTTTTATTGTTATGATCTGTAATGATTAAGGGGGAGTATTGGAAGATAATTCTTCCACACTCATATTAGAATTAGTTGCAGATCTATAGGTGGATGTTGGGAGAATATCTCAACCTCCCTATTCATATTTAGAAGTGGTTGGATCTCAAGAACACTATAAATATTGTGATGTATTCGTGTGGTCAAAATATATAGAGTAATAGATATATATTATTCAAGTGAATTATGTGCAATGGTTGCTCTCTATAATTTTAATTTGTATCAATTACCCTCTATAGAATAGAGATTTAAAATTTAACCACCCAATGTTTCTTAGCTCAAGTTATTGAGATGGTGGTTTTCCATCCCATCCACTCGGGTTCAAGTATCTAACGACTTGGCCCATAATAGTAAGGCTAAAAGGATAGGTTTCTTGTTGTAGTCTTGGATCATGACTCGATTTTCCCATGGTCTGGACATCTGGGTTCTAGGCTGAATTATGGGTTTAAGATGTATGTGGCTTATGAGATGTTGCATATATTTTGGAAGGTTGCAAGTTACCCATCTAAAAAAAAAAAAAAAAAAAATAATCTTAACCACCTATAGCTTTTTAACCATTTTATGGAGATGGGAAAAATAACAAAATTTCATGCTTCAAAATTTGTTGCCTATGACCACGACTGCTTGTGCCTATGAATGGTAGACATCCATCAATGCTTATGAAGGGTGGACCCTTACCAAAATAGTATGTAGGTCTCCCCATAGTGAAAGAGACATGTGTAGATGGAAAATAACAGAGGAAAACACAAGTGCAGATGATATATGGTTTCTTGTAATGGTGTAAAGGTCAAGAGTAAAGGTGATAGATGCATTGTTTTTACCTATAACATCTCCTCTATCTACTTTTATCATTATTTTTTTGCATCGTTTGACACCATGGCTAGTTTTAATAAGTTAAAATATTAGAAACGTAAATGCTATAACAACCATACTACAATTGAATCGCATTGGAAGATTTTTTTTTATATCCCATTAGGAGGAAAATAATCTTTTATCTTTCCATTCTAATGAGCTATGTCACTTTCTGAAACCTTCACATATTTGGCCAATTCATGACGATCGATAATTTTTTCCCTCCTATAACCTACTTTCACCTAGTTTCAAACCCTTTGTTTATGCATCGATGGTTTTTCTCTAAACCTACTGGTGGTCCATTGTAGTGAAGCCTAATAGAGCAGGTGCCTTGCTATATCTATCCTCCATAGTAGAAATGATGCATATTTTGGGGTTTCGAGCACCCACAACATCAGGTGAAAAAAAGGAATTTGATCTCTCTCTTGAAAATGTAGTGCAATGAGAAGGGAAATTTTAGAATGGATGAGAGGCCTCACTACTTTTCAGCTATTCAAAAGGCCTATCAGTGTCATTTCGGTTTGAAGTTGGGCATGTCAAGGGAATAGATTAATTTTAAATCAGGGAATTATAGAATTGCTCATGTTAGGATAGCGTCTAAATTGTTGATGAAAGGTGTTCTCTATTTTGTTTCACATGATTCATTTCTTTTGGTTTTCTTATGTGTTCAAATTCTCACCTTGATGGGCCAATGTCCCTTGCATAATGGGCATCTATGAAGCTAGAAGAGGCCATATTTTAGGTCCCATGGTGTAATTATGCTTATAGTATTCAACTTCTTACCTTTATAGAAAGAACATTTTTTGCAAAATGAATGGAACTTTAAATTTGTTATAGGTTTGAAAGACTTCTTTATTGTTGTGCAAGTCATTTGTATTAAGAAATAACTCAAGTATACTTATATTCCTGTGAAGAAATAGAGATAGTGTTTTGGTAATAGTCTAGAAGTTATAAAAATTTATTGGTTATGAAACTAGCATTTTTTTTTTGCTATAATGTCATATGTTCAAAATGACCACTGTCCTAGTTATTTCATCCACATGACTTGTTGAAGTTAGTTTTAAGTCTGGTATGTGTTGTACACATTTCAAGAGGAGATTTGAGTGAAATATAGAGAGTATTATCCATTTGATAGCTTTAGAAATGATATTTACATCACATAATGGTTTCATTACAATAGCCACATGAGTGATATTAGGTTCAATGTTTGATGCCATACCTTCCAATCAATTTGTTTTTCCCTAATTTTCAACCATGTCTGCTATTGGTAATTTAAAATTTTTGATTAAAATTAAGGAGATTATAATACTTGTTAGTATTGTATCCTAAAGAAGATTAAGGCATTGTTAGTATGTTAGAACCACATGCCATTCAATTCAAAAAGTTGTAGCACACCATCTTGTATATCTAAGAAAAAAAGAAAATTATAGACATAGTTCTCTTAATTGCACCTTGGAGTGTGTTAAACGTTAGTTTGGAAATAGTGAATGTAGAGAAATAAAGCACAAATCCATGGCTAAAAATTTGATGAGAGTCTTGGTAAGAAATTCTACATGTAGTAAAATTGTTGTTTGTGTTTCAAATGTGCTACCTTTAAGTTATCAAATTAGTGTTATCAAAGGATAGTAGATACATGTGTTGATGATACTTATCACAATTTTAAGATATCAAACGATAAAATTTTAAAACCATTGTTATGAGGACTTTGTTCATTTAGTCTGATTTTTCTTATTGTTTTCCATCATATCTATACATGAAAAATACAAATTCAGGGAAAAATCTAAAAAATGAGAGTTATTATTTTCCAAATTATCAATTATTTTTTCTAATATTCTCTTAAAAAAAAAATAATTATTCAAATCAGTGTACTAAAAGGATTCATCATTGTTTTCATTGAATATGAATATCTTTTTTTCAAATTGTCATTTGTACTTGTAGAATGTGGTATTGACCATGTTTCATAAAAGGGTTTTTTATTCTGGATTATGACAATGCGTAAGATGTGGGCCTTTTTACCCCGTGATCATTTTTGCAAGATTCATGTCCTCGTGTAGACATCAAAAAGAATTGAATTATTACCTCCTAAACTAAAGCATTGATCTTTTTATCGTTCCAATAATGTATGTTCAGCCATGATGTGATTGATCCCGACTCTCAAAACGTTAACGCATCAACCACATCAATTTATTATTATGGTAAAGAAGTTCTCTTTCATTTCTAAACTAGTTGTCCTATATTTCAGTGGATATTTTAATTACAGTTATAATCATATATTGTATCTAAAATTATGAGTGGCTTGGCCTATTATAATTAAATATTGAGGGTTTCCTTCTCTTGTATAACTCATGAGTAATATGACTAAAGGTAGTTCAACATTCAAAATATTTTGCATCTGGCTTTATTTCATAGATACGTTTAATCTCTTCATATTTTCTATAACACTCTTATTGATGCACTCTTTTACTTGTTTATAGGGCATCTATTGTAATGTCACCACCCACATCTAGGTGAGAACACTCACAAAAACCCCATAATTTTACCATTTCAATCAAAACCCTAGCAAAAATTAAACCAAAAATATCTAGACAAAGTGACCAATTAAATTTAAAAAACAAAGTATAGATACAAATATATTCATAATCTAACCATAACAGACAAATTGAGAAAAAATAACCGTAAGATTACATAACCATATGTATATGTAGTGGAATGAACATAAGAATTATTTTGTATTACTCATCTGTGAATTTTTTTAACTCACTGTGAACCTATGACATTACACCTAAGTATAGACCACATTATTTATTATATTTCAACAGTCAGTCACCCGGGTTGAAACTCCTTGGGAAAAGATAAATGCAAAACATCCAAATATCATGGCTAAGATGCCAACCAAATAAAAAAATTGCTCCAGGGCTCTAGGAACCCTCCAGACTAATTTTCAAGGTGCAAATCCAACAACCCTACTAGTAGAGGGCTAGAGGAATTCTCCAAGCCATAAATAGGGCAAAAAAAACATGAGAGAACTAGGCTCCTGAAACTAGAATAGGGAATCACGTCATAAAAGGATGCATCGAGTTTAATACAATTAAATTAATAACCACACCCTGGCTATTTGTAGAGTCCAACCCCTAGGACTTCCCAACTATTAGTCACATAGACTCAGTTTCACCTAATTTAATACATATATTTATCTTTTATTTATTATTATAATATTGAATTATAATATCATAATTCCTACCATGGAGTCATGGGCCCTTCATACTCTTTTGGTCTCAGTCCGCAAACAACCATTATCTTCTTATTTATATTCATAATTAAAAATGTTTACCACTTCAAATGTATGCAAATAAAAGATAACAATGTAGACACACTAACCCCAACACATAAATACACATCCATATGGGTGTATCGCCCCAGAAGAAAATCTCATATCACTAGCCTAATAATTACAATCATCACACCCATTACATAGGTGCACTACCCTTAATAAAATTCATAACTTGGCCAATTTCTCTAACATGTGCATACAAAAATTAATACCGACCTCATAATTCATAGGCTCGCCAATCAATGGATATCATACATAGTTATTACATTAATTATTCAAGGGTGGAACTAGGGGTGTTGCATTCCCCTTCCCCTTATAATAACACCATCCTCAGTGTTCCTTTGTCTTTATCAATACACACATACTACCAGGTCAATGGTGTTCACTAATTCTATAGTTTAATTCTCTTCACGTCTCATAATATTCCTTTGATTACCTCGAGATACACCCAAGGTCTCAGTTGTTTAGCATACACCTACAACATTCAACAATTAAACATAGATGTTATGATCATGTTTATACAACTAGTATTCTATCTAAAAGAATTCCAATTCATAATTGAAGCACATATATTCATAAGAAAAGAGAAGGCAACAAAATACTTATATGTATAAGTATTCTTCTTGTTCCTAGTGATCTCAACTGGCCAAGGTTCCAACCCCAGCAATATAAAACCTATGGAATCACACCTCCCACCCACCTACATCCAAGTCACCTGCACAACCCTATCAACATACTAACTATAGACTCATGCCCCCCATCCATCTACATCCAAGTCTCTTGAAAACCCATAGAAGCCTCCAACCTATGGACTCGTTCCCCCATCCACATGCATCCAAGTGGCGCACCCCTTTTCTACACCTAGCAATCTCTTTGGTCTCTGCTACCACTTCTAGGATGAATTATTGTCGGACAGGGACATTCCTTGATTTTGTGGCTCTAGGAGTTCTTGTTTCTCTTTTGGGGCCTCCAAGTACCCTTTAAGCCCAAGGGAAATTCATATTGCTCTTTTCCTTATCATTTTTGTTTTTTTGAGGTGGATGGTCTTGATTACCTGCATCGTCGATAAAATAAAAACTGTGATTAGTGCTCATGTTTACACATCGCATACACCACAACATATAACTATCAATCTACATTCAACATCACAAACATTATCAAATTACACTTAAACTGCATACATACAAATTACATATTTTCCAATATACCTACTACTTCATAGATCAAATATAACATTTCATATCAATCAAAAACATAATTTTTTAAGAGGTTCTCCTATTCATGCCCTATCATATCATGGAATTCAACAACATGGTAGTCTTGCTTCACAAATTTTCCCATTACTCACTTCTACCTTACTAGCTACCTACATCTTATAGTGCTACTACCATTCCTTGGTATATTTGTAGCCTTTTATAATTATAGGATTGTGTTGATTTCCATAATGTCTTGAAGAAAGCAAGAATATATGAAATTGTTTTCTTACATAAAATGTCTTTGAGGAAACCCATCCTTGTTGTGAAATATCACTTCCTTTAAAATAGGCTATGATGAACTCAATGGAAAGTTATGTGCAAAATACAGAGTACAGAACACAAATGATATTATTGGTTTTATTTTTTGTTTATCAACATATAGAGCACACACATCAAATTCAAGTAGAAGAGGATGGTATTAATAGCATGAGATTGAAGAAGAATGACACTTTTCAATGAATATAAGTTGATAACTTATCCTGAGCCATTAGGATAGTGTATTAATTTTAATGAAATGTTTCTTGAGCTCAAAAAATCATAGAGGAGTTATGTTCTAAGCGATTATTAGTTTCCTTAAGATCGTTTTGTTAAGTAGTGAACTCAAGCTAGTGCTCGTGGGCATTATTAGCAAGTAATTCTATTGATACTTTCTTTATTCAAATGTTTCAGCATGATGTTGTGTAAGATTATCAAGGCCGTCAAAAAAATACTTTTAATATCAAGTAATAGTTTATGTTGACCTAATGAAAAATTCACTACGTTTCCAATGCCATGTGTTATATTTTGAATATTTTATAATTAAGATGATATAGTGCTAGCCACTTCAATGAATTTATTTTGTGTCTATGAATTTAATTTTTGAAGGAAACATATGTATTCTCCTAATATTACATAGAAATTTTTAATATTATTGATACTAGTATCCACAATATTATGCATATCAAAAAACTATTCTTGCAACTTAAATTGAGTGCCAATTATCTGATGAGATTGCTAAAAAAAATAGAATTGGACTGATCTATAACGTTTTTTGTTTATCTTCTACAACCTTTGACTTTGAGACAACATTTCTTCTTGAGAATGAATAGATTCTAAGAACTTATGGTTTCCGTTAGAGTGCTCTAGCAAAGAATCTAACTATTGCTTTATTTTATCCAATTGGTTCACTACATGTTGATTGGATGACTTCAACTCATTCACATCCCTCTTTGTATCTTTCTTGAATGAATTTCTCTAAAAATGACGGAACATAGCATTTTCATCGATGAAGAGGGAAAGATACACTTTATGGGAAGAATGATCTAATCCCTTGAGACATTTGAGCATAAGAGTTGAAGTGGGACACTATGAAAGTGGGTGCCTCCTTGATTTACTCTAAAAGAAGTTAGACATATACCATGTGACTCTTGATTTCTTCTCTTCATTATGCATGATATGTTTGCAACTGGATTATATTGACGTAAGCCTTTTGCCAACATGAATTGGAAAATAACACTTTATCTTTCTCTGCCAATATATTCCTTGCACTCTCTGCCAACACCTTGCCCTTGAAATTGTCAAGTGCCTAAATTTCAAACTCACTACCATATGGATGTTGATATTCATATTGACATTTATATTCATTTGGAGTATTTCTTGTTCTCTTACTCTCAGAGTTATCATCATCATTTAATTTTGGTAGGGTATGGTTATTTAGGATGGACAAACACAAGAAAAAAAAACTCTCAGAATCTGATCCATTGGTTTTCCCTTCCTCCAGCATGTTTAATAAAATTAATTAATAATTAAAAAATTCTTAAATAACATTAAAAACATTTTTGGTTTTCACACACTGTAGTTACAACCACATAAAATGTTTCCAAAAGAAATGGTCAATGGAGGGGATATTAAATTTGTTCCCTAACTTCCTGTAGATAGATATGGTGAAATATCAATCTGGTCACTTCACGCCCATAATATATATAGAATTTTTTCCATAACTAATGCTAGAAGGTCTATAAACAATAATCCTAATTGTTGGACATTGGGTTCCATGTTCCCCATGTGTTTTGTGGCATGGGCTAACTGAATCTCATGGATCCTAACTCTGTTGATTATAGCGAATACTAATGCCTACATTTTTTGGTCTAATGACAATCATGATTTGAAAAATTGGTATCAGAGTGACAGGTCTCGAGTTCAAAACTCACCCATCTCTTGTTGGGGGGGAGATTGTTGGACATTGGTTTCAACGCTCCCCGTGTGTTTCATGACATGGACTAACTGCCTCTCATGGATCCTAACTCTGGTGATTGTAGCGGAGAATAACGCCTGTGGGTTTTTTTCTGATGGTAATCATTATTCCAACACTAATTACTAGCTATAATTGGCTAGCAACTATCAACTCTTCATTGGTGGTTGATCTAGCTTATAAAGTGCTAAAAAATACTTAGAAATTTCCTCAAATCATGGCTTAAATATATGTCGGAGGTAATTTTCAAAAATAATGAAGAATATCCTAAGGAGGTGATCCAAATCAACTTCTATCCACGGATAATAGACATTTAAGTTCACTTCCAACCTTGTCATCCACTATTGGCACATGTGTTATCTATTGTCTAGTTCAAAGTAAAATACTAAATTGACAACAACCAGTAGAGTCAATTCTGGACCTTCATTAGATCAATTTTAGTGAGGACACTCCAACCCAGAACACATATAATCAGGCATACCCTTCTTGAGAACTGTATTATGATGTCAGAACATTGCATATCTGCATTTTTCCCATGTGGCTCATGAACTTGGAAGGGCTAAGTATTTCAATTATGTCAAATTAAACTAACTCCAGAGGTAATTTTCTAGGCTGATCCTGAAATTTCAACAAGAAATCCCTTGTGTGCTTTCTATCTTCGAGACCTCTTGCCTTTGGTACAACCATTTCTTTGCATCAGTAGATATAATGGCATATTGTTTTTTCACTATATTTTGGGTAGGAAATTCAACTACATCTTCCCACTCATCTAGTTCTTTCCGACCTACCTTATTAGAGTCATTGATAACAATAAAAATAAGAAAAAGTAAGGTAGGTGCATCTGGATAACTTACATCTTTCTACTTTTCCTCCGGTTCCTTGTATGATTTATAAAATTCACCAGCTGAATTGTAAGGATCAACTTTGGCCAAACATTCCTTCCTCTTCTTCTTCTTGCTATGAGCCCTCTTGATTCCAACACAAATGAAGGTTGTGGATACAACCTGATGATTGGTAACCTGAAGGATACTCTCATTCTTTTCAATAGTATCATGGACTATATTCATAGGATTTCCCATCAATTTAGCATTACTTCTTTTTTTTCTCACCACGATATAATACTTCCTCAACTTTAAATTCACTAGGAAAAGGGGGAAATTGTTCATACATTTCCATTTCTTCTCTGCAAATTTCACCAGATTCAAAATACAACTCCATATCATGTGCAACAGTTTGAGTTGATAAGAGTCACCTTTCTTAAATATCACAATAATTGCAGTGTTGTCTTTGTTTTCCTTTCTATTGACCTCAATCTGTGTCAATTATTCATCCATAAATGGAAAATATAGCTCTTCAACACTTACATATGAGCTCAAATGTTTTTTCACATGGGTCATCAAGAGTCGTTCTTAACTCAACAACTAAATATAACTCCTCACCTTTTATTTCCCTAGCCTTTAATAAGTTTTCAAATTTAATTCAAAAATTTCCACATCACTGACAACGCCATTAGATTTTATGATTTACATCAAATAAAGAGAATTTTTTTTAATATTAAGAGTTATAAATATCTTTGGTTTGACTTTCATATTGAAGGATAACCTAAATCTTGATTATAGGAACATTTTTTTCCAACATCTAAGATTTTCACAGAACCCCCCCCCCCCCTCACTAGAGATTCTAGTTGTGCTTTGTATCTTGAAATTTCTGACAGTTACATTTGATTTTCCATCTGCTTGACATGGTATTTAGACACTTAATTCTAATTTACTAAAAGTTTTAGTGACCTTACTAATGTCCATATGATTTACATATTCACTAGTCTTATTACTCGCTTCACAGTTATCTCCTACAAACTCATACACAGGTCGTAAGAGTCCATTAATCCTTTCTGTTGGAAAATTTGATATCCCCACATTTAATGAGCTCACATCATTCGTTGAGCTCCCTGATTGATGTAAAGTTGATGACCTTTCATTAGAAGATAAGTAATTTCAAAACTTACTTGAGAAAGAGACAAAATAAATACAATCAAGTTATTAAGTCCACGTTGTAAAGGCAATGGAGGAGGCACACGTTGGGCTAATGGTAGTATATGTAGCATTGGAAGCTACAATAGTTCTTATTAAATTTTGAAATAGTAAATATTGTGTGAGAAATTTTTGCATCGGATGTGCACTCATGGTTTCTAGGGATGTATAGAGATGTGCAAATAATTTTCCTAGCAGTGAACACAAAAGAGGATTTACTCTTTGTGGGCTAGTTTAGGTTTTAAGAATCTAATATTTTTGAAGAAGAAGATGCCAACCAATATGGCCCCACTAGTCAAAAACTATAACATGAATCGACTTCTGTAAACTCAAATATAAAGTGCAAATGTCAGTGCCTTTAGTTATGCAAACAACTAATTCCATAATCAACTTGCTAGTACATTCCGTTCCATCTCTATATCTACTTGAGTTAGTCTCTCCAACTCCAAACCCACATAAAATTTGTAACCATCTCTATCTAATTTTTTCATTATATAGGTTAGGCTCCCATTTCAAATTTCAAATTTTTTTTTCATGTGTTGTACGGAATTGTGATCTACGGATAAAACAAATTCCCTAAGTGTGGTGTTTATCACTTAGAACAACAAAGGAAAGAATAACTATTATTTTCTCTAAAACAAGCTGATATACAGAATGGGAAAGGAGCCTACTTGTGATTATTTGCTTCTCCTTCTCCTTCTGTCACTGTTTTCGTCGCTCTCAATCCAACTCAAGTCGTTATATCAATTCCTGCAAACAAAAACAGAGAACAATAAAAAACATACAATATAAAGATATCTACTTATCTTACTAAAATCAAACCGATAAGATCTGAAATACGTACATCATTCAAGAATACATTGCACAAGAAATAGAGACATATGTATGGGATAATTACAACAATATTTATTAAAGAGTAGGAGGAGAAGATTACAACCTATGGATCGATTTGTCTTCAACCTGATCCAACTTCATTGCAGCCTCATCACATCCAGCATCATCTCAACAACATAAGTACTTTCACTCTCTTATCAAATGAGAATCCAACAAAATAACTTTGTACAAAATTCTTCCTCCATAGCACTAGGATGAGTACTCAATTTATAGGAAAAATGGTGGTATTTTCTCAATAAATGAATTTCTAATAATAAGAAAGACATGTTTCCAAGTTTAGAGGTGTTATATGGACACTTGGATTTGAAGTATGACACCTATGGAATTTTGTAGAAGGCACTGGCCATGTGGATATTCCTAGAAAAATGTGAATTTCAATCTGAGGTGACCAACACACCCTTGAGTGTCAGGAAGTGAAATGAAGTGCACCCTTGCATGGAGGAATTGGCACTACATTGCAGTTAGTCCCTTTCAAATAAGCGTTGCTGATTCAGTGGGTCATATAACATATGCTTCAAACCTTGGAAATCTCACAATAGAAGCCATGAATGAGATGTTATTCACTTAGGGCATATAACAACTGAAATATAAGGGGATGATAAATCGTATTTCATTGGTCCTGGGGATGATGTGTAGTTTGACTAGGTCTTGGGGGATGATGCCCAAATTTACCTATAACACCTGCACCCCTAAAGAATGAATTCAAAATAATAATATTATTTAGATGATATGCTGTATGATGTGATGAGTAGGAATTGAAGCGGACGGTGACCTACATCAATATTGCAATACATTACATCGTGATATATTTCATATCAATCATGAATTGCTAATGGAGGAATTCCCATTATCAGCACTTAAACTATCTAATAACATGTACATAATTCAGAAAGTCGTGTAAATTAAAATTTTTCCCAATATAGACATGCCTACAGATATAGGCCCATGTTCAGATGATGATCTATATGTAAAGCCATCATACATATGATGTGTACAAAAATTCTGAAATCAAAGTCTAGATGGATGAAACTAGATCTGGGGTTTTCTTATCTTGTTCATTTAATCATTCAGGTACAATTCTAACCATGAAAATATATTATTTGAAGTTAGACATGAGAATACATCATCTGATTACTAGCCAATGATGTGAGTTGTTAACAGAAACCAGAAAACCACCATTGATGTTAATGGCTATCAAGGTACTACAGTAAAATTTGTAAGGCGTGAATAGATGATTTGATGTCGAATGCCAAACAAAATATTTCAGTCAAAGGTTCGGAAGCAAGAAAATTTGCGATGATGTAACAAGCCTTCGGGTACTGGAAGATGTTTCTAAGTAAACTTACTGGATGATGAGATTATGTCGACGGGAAGAAACTTTATCATGAAACAAGAGTTATTGATTTCAAAGACAAAATGTGACTTGCTATAGCAATTTTTAGGGATGAATGTCATGAAAATGAAGGTTTGTGAGTTTTGAAGAAGGATGAGGATTTTAATGGATGACATCTCTTGAACATATTGGCGACACTTGAGATGAGTTGGAAGCATTGACCCAAAACTGAAGTGAAGGTATGATGAACCATAGGTATGAATGAATCGTCAAGAATATTACCCAACCCAAATGTCACAATGATGGGGTGAAAGTGTCATGTTCAAGAGCGACCTGCTACCATAAAGTGTTTTGTTCTTTTTCCAAAATTTTCCCTGGTCATTTGTCGACTAGTACCTCTTTATTTTTTAACAAGCTTAAGGAGAAAAACATATTATTGATCTATAATTAAACTCTTTGGGAAAATCCATCTCCATTTAATAATTTAACGAGTCTAGCGATAAATGAAACTCGATTCTTGTCATGATCGACAAGTCCGTTGCTATTTTATGTTTTAACGAGCCTAACAACATTAACATCTTGGTCCTTTTTCATATTTAGATAGTTTGAAAAAGAGGAAAAAAGAAAACTCGATGAGTCCTTTTTCATAAATTTGTCGCTTAGGTCCAAAAAAGTGGAAAATGATACCTAAGAAAACCTCTTAGCCATGTTCGACTAAGGTTTTCCTTTTTTGTTTAGCATAGCATGTGTGTTCATGTGATAGTAAAAATGTTCCGAATGAGCACAAAGAAGGGAGGGATCTGAAGCTAGGGCTCGCAACAGGTTTCGCTATCTAGCCTGAATACTGGCGAAAATTCCACATCTGATACAAGATTTGCGGCGAAGGGGCATCGAGCTAGCTCAGAAGATGGGAAGACCGGGGGCCCTAGAGCCCCCAATTTCAAGCAAGTAACAATAGACAAGGGTAAGAGGCATATGGAGGGCTTGAGAATCACCGGCTCTTCAACTGCCGGAGGTCACTCAAAGGGAGGTAGCCCAATCCCTAGCGATCGTACAGTCAATACGCCAGATGACACCATAAGACAGCGAGACGCAACCCCTGAACTACCTTCGTAGGAAGCTGATCTGCAAGAAGGAGGAACAGATCTGAGCAAAAAGGAAAATAACAACTCATAACGGGACAGATCGACTGCACAAGAGTCCAAATACACCAGCAACCGCACTAAATACCAAGGCAGATGCAAGCCGAAGGCAAGCGAAAGCCTCAGGGTCATCATCAATGACCCAGATCTGCAAGCTTATAGAGACCATATGGCTGTTCATGCCGTGATATGCAAGTTCATGGGTTTCTGGCCCAGTGAGAAAGCCCTCTATCAATGGATCAAGTAGGTCTAGAAACCGAAAGGAGATGTGCAGTTGCACTTGGGTGCCAAGGGTTTCTTTATAGTAGTTTTCGCGAATTTGGAAGATAAGGACCAGATCTTCGAAGGAGGCCCGTACTTTTATGCCTCAGCAGGCCTCTACATGAAACCCTGGATACCCAACTTCGCCCCAGAATAGGAGACGTTCACCCAAGTACCGGTGTGGATCCGACTGTTTTCTCTACCAATCAATTATTGGAGACCAACGGCACTGGAACAGATTGGAAACACCTTGGAAAAAATTTTCCGTGCTTCTGAAGCCACTCTTCAAAAAAGGTACACTTCTTATGCCCGTATTTTTGTTGAAATGGATGTTTCTGGGTCTCTGCACGAGGGTTTATGGTTGGAATAAAGAGACGAGGCCTATTTCCAGACCATAGACTATGAGCAGATACCGTTCCAATGCAGAAAGTGTCACGAACATGGACATTTAATCTGTGAATGCCCGCTAAACAAACCAGCCGAGCATCCCAAAGAGAAATCTACCTCGGCCTCGGATGGCTATTTCGACCCATGGGAAAACATCGGGCCAGTCGCAGAACTATACCTCATTCAAATGCCCTGCTCACCAAGTCTATGAACACCTTCAAAATTTTAGGAGAGGATTCCCCAACCGGAAATACGAATCAAACCCTAGCAGCAGAACAATAGACCATGAGAATGGAATAACAAGGCAACCATTCTAAGGAACCTCACAAGCCTTCTGATCCGCTTTTAGCCTCATCGACAAGAAAATCTGAGGAAGAGGATGAGGACATGGTCCTCAGTGAATTGGGCACGGAAGAACTGGAATTAGGGGAGATTCTGGAGAAAGAGGGATTGGATCTGAATTCTATAGTCGAGCAGTGGACACAGAAAGGAATAGACAAAATACCAGAGGAAGAAATCAATAGGGTAAACTACCTATTCCTAGCCAGACAAGATGCAGCATTGAAGGGGATGAAACGGGGCAGAGAAGCAACCAAAGGCTTAGGCATAAAATCACAGAATCTCCACCAAAATCAAGCCAGTCTCAAGCATAGGAAGAAACGAGGGAGACGATCCAACAATGATGCTCTTCAAGAGTTGGGTCATATGTTGATTAATTCGGGAAAGATTAAAGCCCTAGAGGCTTTCTCCTTCTCAACTTAAGAAATTGTTAGCAATGAAAGTTCTCTCCTTGAATGTAAGAGGACTGGGCAGCCTCAGGAAACAGAGGCTCCTGAAAAATAAAATCATGCAAGAAAAACCAGACTTGGTTTTCCTCTAGGAGACCAATTACACGAGTCATAAATTGGATGAGGTAGGCAAACGTCTAGGAAGACAGCTCGAATACCTAGCAGTAGAAGGAAACGACGTGAGCGGGGTTCTTGCTACTTTTTGGTCCCCGAAATCTCTTCATCTCCTTAATGCAGAGGCCACCAAAACCTTTCTAGCTCTGGAAATGCAGGTCATAGGGGAGAAAGGAACCTTTCTATTCACCAATTTTTATAGCCCTCAAAGACAAGAGGAAAAAATGATGCTACTTAGCAATCTTACCAAGCTACATCCGAGACACCTCAACTCCAATGCCATTTATGGAGGTGATTTCAACATGATTACCTTGCTCAATGAAAAGAATGGGGGCACACGGGCACTAGGAAATGATGCCATAGCCTTCAACTCCTTCATTCATGATATCAATTTGGTGGACGTTCAACCCCGTACTGGAAATTTCACCTGGACTAATAGAAGAGGAGGAGACAGGCTCATTGCCTCCAGGTTGGACCGCTTTCTAATTTCAAAAAGCATCCTCTTGGAAGGGAGCATCATTAATTCGGACATCCTCCGCTCTAAAGGCTCAGACCACTGGACTATAATGCTGCAGGCCTCAATCCTGGGCACCCCTAAAAATAGGCCCTTCCGTTTCGAGAAATTCTAGCTTTCTCACAACGAATTCTCTAGCAACATCAAAAAATGGTGGAAAGAACCACTGCCGGTAGAAGGAACAAAAATGTTCAAGCTGCAAGCGAGGCTCAAATTCATCAAAACCAAATTGAAGGCTTGGAATCAAGAAGTATTTGGCAACACTTTTGCAGACAAGCAATACCTTGAGCAACAGCTGCAAGAAATTCAAAATACTTGGATTCAGGGAAGTATTTCGCAGGAATCTATCAATACAGAGCGGGAACTCATGCAGCAATGGAATGAAAGATGCAAGCAGGAAGAAATTTTTTGGCGGAAAAAATCATGAATTCAATGGCTTAAGGAAGGTGAAAAGAACACTAAATTATTTCATAGATCTACCATGGAATACAGGTGCAATAACTTAATCACCAAGATTCAAGATGAACAAGGGAATGTCTTCCAATCACATCATGACATCACTTGCCAAATCTAAAATCATTTCAAAAACATTGCTACTGAACCTGATGGGGATCGACAGGAAGCCATAAACGAAGTAGTATCTTCCATTCCCCTCCTCATTACTGAGGAGTAGAACAGAGCCCTGGAGAGACCGATCTCCCCCCAGGAGGTGGAGGAGGCAGTCAAAGAGATGTCCAATGGGAAAGCTCCAGGGCCGGATGGTTTCACAGTGGATTTTTTTAAAGCCTGTTGGGATGTGGTAAATGAAGACATATGGGAGGTAGTGGAAGATTCCAGAGCCTCTTCATCAATTTTGAAGTCCCTAAACTCCACATTCATAGCTCTAATCCCCAAGGAAGTGGAGGCTTACACCCCTACCAAATTCAGGCCTATAGCGCTATGTAATGTACTATAAAAGATCATTTCAAAAGTCATGGAAAATCGCCTAAAACCTATTCTCCCTCAGATTATTTCAGAACAACAATCAGGATATGTGGAAGGCAGAAAAATCATGAAAAATGTGTTTGTGGCTCATGAGATGATCCACACGCTGCAAACTCACAGAAAAACTGGCATGATAATGCAATTAGATCTATCCAAGGCATATGATAAGGTCAGTTGGGATTATCTAGAAGCCATCCTCCAAGCTTTTGGCTTTTGGAATCATTGGATCACCTGGACTTTAGCTCTAATTAAGTCTCCCAGTCACTCCATTCTGATCAACGGAGCCCCCTCTCAGCCCTTCTTCCCCTCAAAAGGCATCAGGTAGGGGGACCCCATTTCGCCCTTCCTCTTTTTTATTCTGATGGAAGGCATTAGCCGCCTCATCAATTCAGCCAAGAATAGGAATGAGATAACTGGCCTCTAACCCTTAAGCAATTTTTCGACCACCACCCATCAGCAATTCGTGGATGATACAATGTTGCATGGCGTCCTGACCGTCAAGGAAGGTCGAGGATTCAAGCGACTCCTGAACTTGTTCAGTCACGCCTCGGGTATGGACTTCAATTATGATAAATCCTCTATTTTATTTTTTAATACGCATTTATCTATTCAAAGGCATCTAACTGGCATCCTGGGTTTCAAGAGAAGTAATCTCCCATCTAAGTACCTGGGCATCCCCCTTACTGACAAACCTTGGCAGAAGTGTCATTGGGAGAAGCTTCTCTCAAAGTTGGCAGATCGGTGCAGTCATTGGACCAACCGGGTCCTCAACCTGGCTGGTCGTCCGGTCATGACTAAGGCCATTCTCCATGCTATACCTCACTACATGCTCTCGATCCTTCCAGCTCCCAAAGGAGTTCTTCAGAAAATCAGGAACATCCAACGGAATTTTCTTTGGTCAGGTAACTCTGGGAAGCCGAAGTGGGCGCTGGCAGCCTGGGACAAACTTTGCAAGCCCAAAATCCATGGTGGGCTAGGTTTACAGGATACAAGCTCTACCAATAGGGTATGCGGTGCTAAACTATGGTGGAGGTGGCTCTCAGAACCACAAACCCCGTGGGCGCGCCTCTGGAAAGACAAGTATGTGGCGCAATGGAAGCTGGAGGATTTTGTAAGAATAACTGATACCCCTGCAGGCTCTCCCATATGGAACCTGGCCCGAGCCAACCGAAACATTATACAAGACCACTGTTTCTCGGAATTAAGGAATGGGCACCATGCTCTTTTCTGGGAAGATGCCTGGCATCAACTCCCGAAAATCGAACATCCTGACCTACAACCTCTACAGCTTTGGTTTCAGGACAAAGGAAAATTGAAAGTGCATCATTACTGGGCTAGTAACGACGACCAACATCATTGGAGAACTTGGACTCTCTCTCCTCCTCCACCGGATGGTCACTTAAAGAATCTCCTCAATACCCTCGAAACTATCCTCAGGAAGAGACTAATCAGGACAGTACAAGGGCCGGACATTCTACACTGGGGTAAGCTTACTGGAGGATCTTTTAACCTCAAAGAAGCCCGCTCCTATTTGGAAAACAGGAATGTAGAGGATAAGGTGGCCTGGCATGATAATGTATGGGAGTGCAACCTTTGGCCCAAAATCAAGACCTTTTTATGGCTTCTGCAGAAAGGGAAAATTCTGACGTGGGAAAATATTTTAAAGAAAGGGTTCATAGGACCCTCTCGGTGCCCCTTATGTGAACAGCAGGAGGAGACTATGAATCATCTGCTCAATGACTGTGTTTGGACTAGCCACCTTTGGGACTGGATAAAAAGCATTTTTCACCAAACTGACAGAAACAAAAATTCCATTAACGATACAATAACCCACTGGCGCTCTAACTACTCCAATAGTAATATGGTTAATAATCTTTGGAGGCTCAGTCTGGGTTTCTTAATCTGGACAGTATGGAAGGAGAGAAACAATCACATTTTTAACAAATGTAGCTTCAGACAGATCGACGAAATAAAAACAATTATTATGCAAGGCCTAACAGAGACTACTCTCACCTGGTGCAAAGAAGAAAAAGTCGAGTCGCTGTCTCCTAACGACCTCAGAATTCTGGCCATTTTCAGTCTCTCTGAGACGACAGAGCGTTATATACAGGAGCACGCCCGTCGACCCGCACCCTCTCCTGCAATTTGTCATTGTCCTCCTCCAAGATATTGCAAATTCAATTTTGATGGGTCCTCCAAAGGCAACCCAGGCCCGGCTGGCATGGGAGGTGTCCTGCGAGATGAAAAGGGAGAAATTATGCATGTCCTTTGCAGAAATCTAGGAGAAACTACGAACAATGATGCAGAATTTGCAGCTCTAGAACAGGGGTTAAGGCTTTTAATCCGACTAGGCAAAGGACTGACCATTTTAGAAGGCGATTCTCAGCTCGCCATAACAACCATTAAGAAAATTCAGTATGGAACTAAGCCCGATAAGGCGATAAAACATTGGCATCTAGCCGCTGTCACAGAGCTCATAGCGTAGCACCTTGCCTCCCTCGGTGGCATCATCCTGCAAGCAGTGCGAAGAAAAGCTAATACTCTCACAGACCACCTCGCAAATTATGCGGTCGATAACCCAACTAATGCCCTGGACACCTGTTGGACGAATCTACCGCATGCAAAGCTTAGGGATCAGTGCCATAGCATATCGAGGCACGACTTAACTGCCGGTACTATCGTGGAGATGGATGACAGCCCATCCATCATAAGCAGATCATGAATACCCGTCTCATGATAAATTATAACGGATGGCACAGTGTGGTAACATTACCGAGCCTGTCTTGGATTCGACAATTCATAATGAGAAAGGACAACTATACAGGATCTGTTCCCTACGGCGAATTGAGAGGAGATTTTAAGCGTGCGATCGGTATGCTTAAGGGGTGGGGATCTCTGTTTAGGACCCCGACTGTAGTGGGCGGATCAGACGGCGATCTGCCATGCATCATCACCTTGATTGGATATCCTGCTTCATTTATCACCCCCCCTCCCGACTTTCTATTTATGCAGCTCTTTGGTCCCGCTTTCTCTTTCATTCCTATCACTTATCTCTTATCAGTACGCTCTCCTTGCTCTAAACCTAGGTCACGCTCTGCTCCTCTCAGGTATATGGCGGATATCAACCTCCACAGTATTAAAGCTTCGTAGGCCTTTAAGCGGGCCAAAGACAGTTACGAAGCCTCGGTCTCAAAACGGGGGAAGCAAATGATTGAATTGTTGGAAGAAGAGGTGGAACTATCCGAGCCTCGGACTGACGACAATGCTATCGGTGAAGAGGTCGACTGGTTAGTCGACCCCGGGACACCTTCCACTCGCCATACGCAATTCCTGCAGACCCAAGTGGTGGCATGGAAAATGAAAACTATGTTAGCGAAGGCAATTGCTATGCAGGGCGCCGCGATCAAAGAAACCTTTGCAGCTACCTCCATGGCATTGGCTAGGAACACCGCACGGTTGGACAAGATGGAAGTCGCCTTTAACTCGCTCACAGAGGAGCTCCGCAAGCACGGAAAAGCGCTGGACAGTTTTGTTCGGCATTTTGACATTTATCTCCGCCATGTCCTCAACGTGTCCATTGAAGTCCCTACAGATGATTCACAAACCACTATCATCCGACGTTTCAAGCCCAGAACTCAAGCGAAGGGTGAGGAGGCGGCTAATCCTAGCATGGTTGGACATTCTGGAGCTTCGACTCCAACTCAGTAATGTGTATGCTCTCTCTTGGGTCTTCTGTTCGGACTGCACCTGTCAACTGTTGGTTCTTATATATATCTTTATTTGCTACTATTCTCATCGGGTATGTAATTGGGATCCTCCGGCCGTTAGAGCTTTTTGGTGAATGTTTCAAATCTCTTGGGTAACCCTGCGTGGTGGACCTGGGTTTGTGTTTTGGTTTTAGTTGTCTCGTCATTACGTAGCTTGGCTTTTCGCTGTCCATGTCTCCTCAGTCTAACAGTCAGCTCGTCAAGGAGTAGGCCTGTGGCGCTTTATGTTGATGATTTCAGGCCTTTGTAATATTTTGTAATCTCTGGTTCATAACATAATATACTGATACTGAATTACAAAAAAAAAAAATATTTTGCAAAATGATGTCCTCCTTTATTCCCCAATGGTCCAGCCATGACTGAGCATCAATTTTCCACCCTCACTTGAATCGAAAGTGGGGGTTTTGAATTGATTTGGAATAAAATTTAGGAAATCTTATGGCATCCATATGTTGTATAAATTATTCTTATACATAACATATCTAGTCATAGTCATTCTTTCAATGGTGGAAATACTTGATTCAATTAGGAGGATAGGGTAGGGAATATTTCCTTTAATCTTGGGGTTATAGGTTATAAAATGATTTTGGATATCTTCAATCTTCCACGATTCCGTTGATATACTCCAACACCAAACCTCGCATCTATATAAAATAGTAGGAGCAATGAGAGTCCCAAAGGATAATTTTTTTATCCAAAATCCAAATATCTATTGACTTACACTTGTTTTCAAGCCCATCGTAAGATTTACAAAATCCATTTATCCTTTTATCAATTCCATAATTCCAATTGAGCTTATGATGGATGTTAATTCTTAGATATTTGAATGAAGGAGCTTCCTCCAAGGAGCTATCGTCATAAATCAAATTATCACAGATGTTTATTTATTTATTTAATTATCATGATTTTAGTTCTGTTGGTATAAATAGCCATAACCATCTTAGATGATTCTAATTTGTTTGCCAATATTGTAATGGATTCTTTCCAAAAGAACAATATCATTAGCATAATGGAGAAAATTTATGACTATACTAGTGAGTGGGGCCAAAATGACCTACATCTTCTAAAACTCTTCTAGCTTATCAACGTATATAACAAAAAGGGTAGGGGATAAGAGACACCCTTTCTTGCCTCTGATGTTGTATTTAATTTCCCTTAGTGGTCCTAATATTGGGAATAAAATTCTCATATGACCTTGTCACAACAACCCTCAAACTCGAGAGGAACCATTATCTCTTCTAGCATCTTCCATAGATTTGTTTTAGGAATAATGGAAATAGATTTTTTAAGTCAAAAAAACAACAAAGGAGATCACCATATTAATCTAGCATTCCTATGACATTATCCTAAGAGTAACAAGATGATCCACTCTTGAATAATGTCTCCTAAACTCAGTTTGACCCACATTTGACCTTTAACTCTTTTACCATGGCTTGCAAGCAAAGTCTAATCTTGTTTTCCAAAATAAGCCCATGCAACTTGGCTAAAATGTGGCTAAATATAATGGTTTTGTAATTAGAGGGAATGATTTTATCCACTCTTAAAAATAGGCACAATAAGGCTCTACATCCAAGGCTCAGGGAAGCCTTGCTTCACTTCCAAATTAAAGAACTTGTGTATGTGTTCATATGAACTTTTTTTTTAATTAATTAATTTAATTAAATGGGTGGAAATGACATAACTACTTTTGCGATAAATCTCAATTTTTAATATGTGACTACTAATAAGAATATTTTATAATATTATGTGGAGAATTTTTTTGTTGGTTTGACCCATGAAGGATTTGTACCTTGATTTAATGGTTTAAATAATACATTATAACATGGAAATAACAAATTGAGCTGCCCATCTTAGGCTAATATTATGTGAATATTAAATTGCTGCAATCCTCTTAACAATTATTAATAACTAAATTAAAATTCGGGAAGCTCCATTCCAAAATAAACACGTTGGCATAATCAAAATTAATTTTCTAAAAGCCTTATTCCAAAATGAACATACCTATCCACATAATTATGAAATTAAAAAAAAAAATAGAAAAAAAAATATTTATTAATTTAAATTTAATATTTTTAAAAATAACAAAAATTTTAATCAACCAGTAAAATGATAAAGTTTTAATCATTAATCAAAATTATAAAATTAAAGAAGAAAACTTATTTACTAATTTAATATTTTATGTATTCTTAGCCCATGGGTTGTAGCTCAATTAGAAATTTCCTTGCTATAAAGTAATATGTAAATCATGAGATTCAAAGTTCAAATCCTCATGGGTTTGACTAACAAAAAAAATATTTTATATATTATTAAAATTAACACAAATTCTAATCAATATGAAGCTATAAATTTGCAATCAAAAGTTATGTTTTCATCTCTTCTCACCATTGAAATTTACTCAACCATTCATACTCATACCCGAGAAAGATGGTACATCTACATCTTCCACACCATACCATAACAGTGAACAAGAAGAAGCAAATCCAAGTTACTATCAGAGTAAGAAAACAACTTCAAGGATTAAATTAAATGAATATTATGAGATGGAGTTGGAACATGAACATCCACATCTCATTATTAGAAATAGGGAAATCATCAACTGAAATTCTTGATGCAATTAGTGGTCCTGTCTGCAAACACAAGCTTCCTTCCATATTCTTCCAGGCCTGCAAAAGTAGACTTTATGGGGCACACAATGTTTATCCTCTCTACATTCACACAGTTTATCCACTGCACAACCATCTCTCAACACTTCAACTGTTTTTCCATTAATACCAAGCAATCCACTAGTCTAATCATTAGAAAACAAGCCATATGCATCCAACCCATGCTTAACTTTAAGAAATTCCTTCAAATTCATAACCCTCTTATTGATTCCCTAAAATAGGTAACCCCCTGACTTTCCCTAGTGGAGTGACCCCCCATCTACACCAACATTTGTTGAATATATTAATAAACATCCATATTCCATTTTAGCATCTTTGCATCCCAAGGTCTTAAATACTCGAATTGAAACATATTTACATCCTCATAATTCCCCAAATATGCTTTTTTTTTTTTTTAACGGTTCACATATTGATTCCTATCATGAACTTCTTGAGATTTAAGTAAACAAAATCCATCTTGAATTTCGAGGGGGGTGGTTGAATGGTAAAAATATAGGCTATAGACTAGGATTGAGATTAGGCTGAAGGCCTGACAGTGGGGCCTTGACCACCAGAGCCACACCTCAAACACATGTGTTTTTGTAGCATGGTAATATGGAGAGGGAAGTTCTCAGTTAGACGAGATCCAAGACACAAGAGAAGAGCAGGGGATTGAAGGCCAAGGTATTACAATGGGAAGCATTTGGTTGAAGAGATTCAGGGGCAAGGGTATCAAGTGTAGCAAGAGCCAAAAGAACCAATGGAAAGTTTGAGGAGTAAAATGAAGCAATAGAGAACCCTCCTTGACATGGAGAGATTCCAGGTAACCTCCCACAAGATATAACAAGTTGTTAACCCTAGTTAGAGGATCATAACCAATTTCTTGAACTTAAAAACTAGAACCATAATATTGCAATTACAATACCATTTGGAAGGAGAAGTATGTCAAAAATTTTACTAGCGATATTGGAGTAAACATGTTCCAGAAGACCCAAGAAGAATCTTGGTACTGGCCCTCCTTCTAGTTAGTGCATAAACCAAATGTATTCACCCTCATAGACTTTTGAGGTTTGCAAAGTGTCCAACCAACTATGAAGAATGAGTAATGGAAGACCATACCAGAAGGGCCTGGGCCTTCCTCAACTTGCATACTTGCACAATTGCAAATGCAAGGGAGGAAAAACTACACAAGCAACTCAGTGATACAAAAAAGGCTCCAAATAACTATAGATCACCTCTAGCAACATTAGGAAAATGAGGTGGTCACGTATGTTTCCAGTTTGCAACTCTGCATTGTCATAACTCATGAACATGTGTGAATGAATGATCCATATTTATGAAGGAACAAAATGAAATACAAATATGAACAGAAACACAAAGGTACAGTGGAAACAGAACTTCAATTCATTAATAACAAAGTACTAAAAACTGCTTACATGCAGAATGGAGATAAACTAGCTCAGGTTATGGTAGCTTATCTATTAGAAGAGATGTGGCAGCTACATTTCTTCTAAACTATGTTACAATGAGTCTCAATGGCATTTTTATTATTGAACAACGAAGGGAAACCCTAAACAACCCAAACCCTAACCCTATGAGATGAAACACCAAGAGTTTGTGGGCCCTGTTGGGGTTAGTTGGACAACTAACTTCCCGGGGTCATAACTTGGTCATATAATCTCTAATTGGATCACACAACAACCTGTTAGAAAGGCCTCATTGAGTACCCTTCTATGAACCTCGAAAAAAATGCCGTTTTGGAGGTCAAACTAGCTCTGGAAGTCTAGGACTCGAAAAAATGCTAAAAATAGTAAATTGTGCTATATTTAAGGAAATTGATGAAACCAACCCAGGTGGAATAGGCGGGTGGCCACCAATATGCACCTGGATCAATGCATGGAGTTGATGGGCTACAAAACCCCCCTCTTTAATTCCTAGGGTGATAACGGGTTGACAATCATTCTCCCCTCCCTCCTTGGCACAAGTTCCAAAACCTCCATCGGGGTACTATATATATATATAATCTAATTTTGTAATTTTTTCTTAATTAAATTGAAAAGAAAAATTGACATAACTACTTTTGAGATAAATCTCAACCCTCTATCCTAACTACTAAAATTATTCCTTAAATATTATGTCAAGGTTAAATCCCTAGCATCCCTCTATTAATTAATGATAACTATCACAACCATACAACTCGCCAATATTAAAAATATATCATAAAAATTAACTAAACTATAACTTTATTTTAAATTATTATATTATTGTTAATTATAAAATAATTAATATATGAGTAAAACATATATATTTAAGAAAACAACAAGATTTTTAACTATGGAGATTCAAATCGTCTTTACCATAATTGTTATAAATGCTTATAGGTATCAAATCACTTATGCCATAATACAACTCACATTGCCAAGATTTAAAAAAATCATAAAATTAACTAAATTATAAATTTATTTTAAATTATTATATTATTGTTAATTATAAAAATAATTAATATATGAGTTAAACATATATACATTTAAAAAAACATCTAAGATTTTTAAGCATGGATATTCACCTAGACTTTACCATAGAGATTCTTAATCTGCAAATAGGCTTCATTACAATACCATGACCCAATACTGTGGCTTACTAATATTGCATGCCCAAAAAACCATAACTCATGATGATGATGATGATTAATGTCTACTAAATTTTTTTTGGTCTACCACACCTTAAGAAGGTAAGAGATTAACAAGAATTCTTTAACATTTCATTTTTATGCTAAAAAATAAGTGAGGAAATTGTTCTTAGATCACCATAGTTTTGTTGACATAAAAGGTCATAATGGTTGGTAGCGTGAAATAAATTTTTAAAATTAGATTGGATATGAGTATAAGGTAGACAAACTAAGAGAAAGTGCTTTCCATCTTAAACCCTTTTAGGATCGCACAT